>CM061747.1:180488486-180648485 GCA_030979885.1 Lolium multiflorum | reverse complement strand
AACAAGAACTAATTTCCCAGCTATATTTCCACTAGGCAAATATTCTTACGTTTTATTCTGAGAATTTGGTATGCTCATAGAACTGCAACCTCCATTTTCCAATATGACAATAGCACAATCGGTATATCTCTTGGCTACAGCAATATGCAGAATGGATTCATTGTCTCCATCTACGGCATTAGGATCAGCTCCGGCCATGAGCAATTCCTGCGTAACACACAGAAAAGTTGTAGAAATAGGAACAAGCGATCTGAAAACGTAGGAGGTGAACATGATGACGTACTTCCATGCATTCAGGCTGACCATGATGAGCACAGATATGGGCAAGAGAAGGACCAAGGCCTTCTCTTAGCGTAGAATTGACATTAGAAGATCTCCTTATAAGTGCACGGACACATTGTGGAGAGCCAGCGGCCAAAGCAAATACTATGGGAGGACCTTCATCCTTGTCTAATATGTCTACATTCTCTTGATAAGCTACAATAGCTTCCACAAGCTCTGCTGAGCCTCTGCGGCATGCTAAATGCAATGCAGTGTGCCCATCTGTATTTTGAGTTTCCAAGAGGGAACGAATTAAACTAGCATTTCCCTTTGAAGCGGCCTCTGCAAGTAGATCCCTGGCAGGTGCAAAAGGTTTCAAATGTTAAGACAGTTATAGGCTACAGCTGCATATTTAGACATAAGAAGTTGCCAAGAGCTAACCTAACACCTGCAGCATCACCTTCACATACAAGATGATGTAAAGCATTCGGATTATCATGAGCAAGGTCCAGAATTGAGGTGTGTGGTGGTTCCACGCCATTGGGCAATCTTACATCACTGCTTGAGCAAGTAATATGTTAGAATCCTTTATATCTGAAAACTCGCATACTCACAAATGAATTACTTGGAAAAATATAATATATTCTATTGAAGGTAACATTAATCATTTGCTGCTACACTTTCTGTGAAGATTTCATGAACTTCTTCTTTCATTCATATATGGGAACCAACATTAGCCTAGAACTAGGATAAGGAGATCTCCTTTATCCTTGTCTAATATGTCTACATTCTCTTAGTAAGTTCCAATAGATGCGCCCTAGAATGTATGCAGTCAATATTTTAAAATTATCATTAATATACATAAAAGCAGTTGTATTTATTTCATGGGTATGCTATTCGTAGATTATTATTATTATCAAAGGTAATGCATATCATTATACTTGTTCACCTCTTGTGCTAGCAGATGAAAATGTTTGTATTGGAAACCACTGTCCAAAACAACAAGAAAAGCGAACAAGTGTAGTAGTTCCCATTTCTCATGCTTTACAAAGTAGTACAAACATAGATGAAGAACTTACTTCTCAGGACTTGCAGGTGGGCTCCTTGGTATATCTAGTAGATGGCGAAGAAAAGTTTTTAGCATATCCTGGAAAGATGGTCTTTTGGAGGGACGGCTCTGGAAACAATCACCAATCATCTTCCACAACTCCCCAGGAAGTCCTACACCTACTACTCTTGAATATTGTGGAGGTGGCTTCTTTTCTTTTACAACAGACTTATAGACGTCCTCTGCACTTAGCCCAGCCCATCTGCATTTCATTTAGAATCTAACGACACCATTCTCAAAGTATTAAGAAACACGAAAGTAAGAATCAGACTACTTACGGAACAGCACCAGTACACATTTCCACAAGTGCACATCCAAAACTCCATGCATCTGACTTATAGATGTCATCTGCACTATCCCCAAACGAAATCAGAGATTTCTTCAATGTTCCCCATGCCTCTGGGGCTGTATAATTGGGGCTAAGCACAGTACCATCCATGCCAGCCATGTTAGAGTCATCAGGTACTTTCCGACTAGTGAGGTTCTTCAGAATAGCCGAAAGACCAAAGTCGGAAACGACTGCCTGGCCATTCGCATCTAAAAGAATATTGGAAGGTTTTATGCTCATACAAACAATACCCGCTGCATGTAGTTCTGCTACTCCACGAGCAATATCTGCTCCGTACCTGCAAAGCCAGGCCCAGAAGAGCTCTTCAGGATCCAATAGATTTAGTTAATAAAACGAGCACAATAAAAAGATTCAATTTTTTATTGTACTTTAGATAATGAAAACCTTAGACAGGTTGGTAAACAGGGAAATGACTCTTCCTTGTGGCAGAAGAAATAAATGAACTGAAATGACAAATTGAGTAGCCTTTCCTATTATGCCATGGGTGGTTCATGCACTTTTTTTTTTTTGAACTTCATGGGTGGTTCATGCACTTAGCACTACAGCTATTAACAGTGCAGCTGGCATTAGCATACTGTTGGAGAACTTCTGGCATATTTTGTAGGAACAAAACAGTAATTCCAAGAAGGAAACATTTATGAGTCTTTGGCACTTATCTAGTTCTGTTGTAGTTGCATAGCACTTTCTACTGCAAATCTCCCATCAACGTATCATACCAATACAGCATAAATGGCAGTATTTTTCATTGTCACTGTTAACTTGAAAATGTAGCTAATAACTTTGACCAAGGACAGAGTTCTGAGACACACTGTGAATAAAGCTATATAAACACTGTTTGGCTGTACAACAGAATATATTGGGATAATTAAACAGACAGCTGTAGAGCAAATATTTGAGCATGGACAGCTGGTGAACTGGAATGCGTTAAACAATAATGCAAACTAGAACCGAACATGTACTAACGTACAAATATCAGACAAAATATATAGATGGCCTCCAATCCTCCATTAGTCCATTGCACAGAAAATAAAACAGATCCTTGGAAACCTATAGCGCTGATATGACAGATATTATTGCAGCAGAGAACAACCATGGACATGGACTACCGTGTCAAATTTGGATCCATGTCTTCCATTGTCAAGGCCAAGTAAGTTTTCTGGGGGAGCGCCTGATGTGCAAGTGCCAGATATGATTAAAAAAAACTCAGCACCTCTTATGAGCAGCACTCTCAACTGAGTATATGCTCTTAGCATGCCCGAGCATGCTGATCACTTGGTTCATGGGTAACACGGAGAACTGCACTTTCACGGCTCAACAGCGATGAGAATTGACTAACAAACACATTGGAAGACAGCGCCATGCAGTACAGTGAGATCCTGAGTAAAAGATATCCGCCGATTGGATTTTTAGTGGAAGCAAAGAGCACCTCAATAAATTTTACCTTCATGAGAGCTCTGAGCCTCCTACACTTACAACACACAACAAATACAATCCAAAGGGGACAAAGAAGCTGCCAGCACATAACCAGACAAAGCTGGACACGAATCCGTACCAAAAAATTCACAGATAACAAATTGAATAGCGCCACTAATCAAGTAACCGCTTTCCACATTGTAGCTCAAACTTCCATAGACCTATATGTCATCTTAAATGATCGCTCAGAAACTCATGCAAATGACACGTGCAGTTAGCAGATAAACAAACACGTGATGCTGCAGCTTGATCTATGTTTATACCAAGTGGGTTTTACAGGAAGCATAGAGCACCTCAATCTTATGGGTATTAACCAAAATTAACTTCAACTTCATACGAGCTCTGAGCTTTCTAGGCCTGCAACACGACAACAAATACAGTCCAAAGGGGACAAAGAAGCTGGCAGCACTTAATTAGACATAGCAGAACAAATATCCGTACAAACAACTCATGGATAGCGAATTGAATAGCGCCACTAATCAAGTAAGCGCTTTCCACGCCGCAGCTCAAACTACTAGAGACCTATATGCCATCATTAATGATCACTCAAAAACTCATGCAAATGACATGTGCAGTTAGCAGATAAACCGAGATGCGATGTTGCAACTTGATCTATGTTTACACCAACTGGATTTTACTTTGAAGCAGAGACCAAATCAAACTTGTGAGTATTAACCAAATTTAACTTTAACTTCGTAAGAACTCTGAGCTTCCTAGGCCTACAACACGACAACGAATACAGTCCAAATGGGACAAAAAAGCTGGCAGCACTTAACCAGACATACCTGGACACATACCCATACCAAAAACTCGCGGATAACGAATTGAATAGCGCCACTAATCAAGTAAGCGCTTTCCACGTCGCAGCTCAAACTACCAAACGCCTATATGTTATCCTTAATGATCACTCACAAACTCATGCAAATGACACGTGCAGTTAGCAGATAAACCGACACGGATGTTGCAACTTGATCAATGTTTGCACCAACTGGATTTTTACTAGAAGCAGAGAGCTCCTGAATCTTAAAACTCAATCTTACGGTTAATTAACCAAAATCAACTTTAACCTCATAAGAGCTCTGAGCTTCCTACGCCTACAACACCACAACAAATACAGTCCAAAGAGGACAAAGAAGCTGGCAGCACTTAACCAGACATAGCTAGACACCGTACTAAAAACTCGCGGATAACAAAATGAATAGCACCACTAATCAAGTAACCGCTTTCCACATCGCAACCCAAACTTTCATTGACCTATATGTCATCTTAAATGATCGCTCATAAACTCATGCAAATGGCACGTGCAATTAGCAGATAAACAAACACGTGAAACACGTGATGCTGCAGCTTGATCTATGTTTATACCAACTGGGTTTTACAGGAAGCAGAGATCACCTCAATCTTACAGCTCAATCTTACGTGTACTAACTAAAATCAAATTTATCTTCATGAGAGCCCTGAGCGTCCTACGCTTACAACACGACAACAAAAACAGTCCAAAGGGGACAAAGAATCTGGCAGCACTTAAACCAGACATAGCTGGACACATACCCGTACCAAAAACTCGCGGATAACGAATTGAATAGCACCACTAATCAAGTAAAACCACTTTCCATGTCGCAGCTCAAAGTACCATAGACCTATATGTCATCTTTAATGATCACTCAAAAACTCATGCAAATGACACGTGCAGTTAGCAGATAAGCTAACATGTGATGCTGCAACTTGATCTATGATTATACCAACTGGATTTTACTGGAAGCACCTCAATCTTACAACTCAATCTTACAGGTATTAACCAAAATCAAATTTATCTTCATGAGAGCCGTGAGAGTCATACGCTTACAACACGACAACAAATACAGTCCAAAGGGGACAAAGAAGCTGGCAGCACTTAACCAGACATAGGTAGACACGTACCCGTACCAAAAACTCTCAGATAACGAACTGAATAGCGCCACTGATCAACTGACCGCTTTCCACGTCGCAGCTCAAACTACCATAGCGCCACTGATCAACTGACCGGTTTCCACGTCGCAGCTCAAACTACCGTAGACCTATATGTCATCATTAATGATCACTCAAAAACTCATGCAAATGACGTGTGCAGTTAGCAGATAAACCGACAGGTGGTGCGGCAACTTGATCTATGATTGATTTTACTGGAAGCAGAGAGCACCTCAATCTTACAACTAAATCTTACGGGTATTAACTAAAAATCAAATTTACCTTCTGTAGAGCCTGAGCGTCCTACGCTTACAACACGACAACAAATACAGTTCAAAGGGGACAAATAAGCTGGCAGCACTTAACCAGACATACTGGGCAAGTACCCAACTACCCGTACGGCCGTACCGAAAACACGCGGATAACGAATTGAATAGCACCACTAATCAAGTAACCACTTTCCATGTCACAGCTCAAACTACCATAGACGTATATGTCATCTTTAATGATCACTCAAAAACTCATGCAAATGACGCATGCAGTTAGCAGATAAACCGACCCGTGATGCTACAACTTGATCTATGATTATAACAACAAGATTTTACAGGAAGCAGAGAGCACCTCAATCTTACAACTAAATCCTACGGGTATGAACTAAAATCAAATGTACCTTCATGAGAGCCCTGAGTGTCCTACGCTTACAACACGACAACAAATACAGTCCAAAGGGGAGAAAGAAGCTGGCAGCACTTAACCAGGCATAGCTGGACACGTACCCGTACCAAAAACTCACGGATAAGGAATTGAATATGACCACCAATCAAGTAGGCGGTTTCCACGTCGCAGCTCAAACTAGCATACACCTATATGGCACCTTTAATGATCATTCAAAAACTCATGCAAACGACACGTGCAGTTAGCAGATTAGGCAACACGTGGTGTTGCAACTTGATCAATGTTTTACACCAACTGGATTTTACCGGAAGCAGAGAGAAGCTCAGTCTTAAATCTCAATCGTACGTGTATTAACTAAAATCAACGTTAACTTCATAAGCTTCCTCCGCCTAGAACACGACAAGAAATACAGTGCAAAGGGGGCAAAGAAGGTGGCAGCACTTAACCAGACGTAGCTGGACACGTATCCATATACGAAAAACTTGCCAATTACAAAAGTGAATGGCGCCACTGATCACCTAAGCGTTTCCCCTGTTGCAGCTCAAACTACGATGCAACTACATTTCATCTTTAATACTAATCACTCTATCAAGACTACTTTGTGATCCAGCATCAAAAACTCATGCACATGAACATATGCTGTTAGCAGATAAATTGACATTGCGAAATGATCTATGTTTGGAGGTGATTCATTGTTTTCGGCGATCAACAGCACCAAGAATAAGTAATGATTAGATGCAATGTGATACCTGAGGATCTGCTCTAGCGTGAGTCGCCCACCGTTCTGGCGCATCTCCTCCTGCACAGAGCCAGGGTATCGGTCCATGACGAAGCAGAGGTGGGCGCCGACCCTCATTGCGCCATGGAAGGTGCAGACGTTCCGGCACCAGGTGGAGGCTCGCCTCAGCCGCTCTACGTCCTCCTTGACGCCCTCGAGGTCGTCGGCCGCGGACAGGGGCACCCTCTTGACGGCCACCTGGTGCTTGCATCTCTTGGCACCGCCGCGGGAGAGCGTGGCGGCGAACACCTCCTGGCCCGCGGGCCCGGGAGGCCCGCTCCCGATGCGGCGCGCGAGCTTGAGGTCCGGGTGCGAGGCGAGGTCGACGGAGGTGCAGGTGGGAGGCGCGGTGGGGGTGGGGCGGCGCTTGGGGCGGGCGAAGAAGTCGTCGTCGTCTTCGGATGAGGAGGAGGAGGCGGAGTCGGAGTGGCGGAAGGAGGGGGAGGAGGGGGAGTCGGAGAGGAGGGAGAGGATGGGGTAGTTCTTGCGGAGCGCGGAGACGGAGTTGCCGACGGCGGTGTGGTGGCGGCAGCGCGGGCAGGCGATGGCGGCGGCGCCGGGGGAGGTGGCGAGCACGCGCGCGAGGCAGACGCGGCAGAAGCCGTGGCCGCAGTGGAGGAGCAGCGGCGCGTGCTCGTCCTCGTCGTAGCAGGTGGTGCAGAGGGAGCAGCACGGGCGGCGCATCGCGGCGGCGCCCCGCGGCCGCGGGCGGGAGGCGGAGGGTTTTGGGCCGCGGCGGTGGCGGTGCCCGCGGGCGGGGCAGATCTGGGGCGGGGATGGGGGTTTGCGGGCAGAGAATAGGATTTTTTGGGGAGAGAGAGACTCAGGTGGAGTAGAGGGGAGTTGGGGGTTGGTGATGATGCGCTCGCTCCTCCTGCTGCTTGCTTTTCGTGCTCTCTCTCCTTCCTCTGGAAATGGGGTGCGGCGCGTGTGTTCGTTCCTTCGGCGGTGGTGTTCTGTTCGAGTGTTTTTTGACCGAGACGTCACACCGCCGAAGAATGAAATTGTTTTCCTTTTTTTAGATGATGATGAACGTGTTTTAAGGTTGATGATGAAATGTGGAGTGTTTTTTACTTTTTTTCCAAAAAAACGTGTACGGAGTGTTCTTTCTTGTTTGTTTCGCCACTATAAAGTTGATGAAAAATTGATTTCTTCATTATACTTCGTACTAGACAAATTGGAAGGTCGGTAAATCTTGTCTGCATGATTGTTCGGTTCTTTTTAACGCGATATTTGTATTTTTCGTGATTTTATGTTTTATTATCTTCTTGAAGTTCCCCTCCAAGCATAGTGGTAGATGGCGGTTGGTCGAGCGACACTTTCCAGCCCTACCTAGGTATAGCTTTTTACCGAAAAAACCCAAAATGCATGATGCAATGAATCGGCTTCCATTAACGTAGGGTTTGTCGCATGTTGGTATCATAATGCTTGAGTCTGAATAAGAACCCATCATAATTCATGGTTGACGCACATGCACAACCTTATATATTTATCTTGTCGTAAGTAACATGTCTCGTTAAAAGGATGAAAGAGGTTGACTATAGAGAGGTGAATAGGTAAATGCACATTTTGTACTTTTCAAAAAAATAACACATAACAAATTATAGTGTCTCTAGATATTATGCAAATAGGTGAGAACAACCATTATGGCAAGATATGGCTAGCTCACAAAATCAACAAGATGAGCTTATGAACAAGTAAACATATAAAAATAAGGGGTAATAAAAAATATAACAATATTTTTAAAAGATTAATCAAACTTTACTTTTTTTTTCTTGATAAATGAGATCATTTTAGACATCTAGAAAACATGGCATGAATGGGCACATTATGTTGGCGGCAAATTTTGGAGATATAAGCCATGCAACTCGAATAGGATGTTTTTGTGTTTTTTTGCATAATTCACATATGCAATGTACTCCTTACAAACATGCATCACATATATCCGAGTACTATAATATATAGGATGCATGATACATTTTGTACATGACACTTCCAAATCCTCACCACACTGACACGTGAAAAGTTATTTTTTTGACCAAAATAAGCAATATTGCATCATTTTATTTAAAAAAGAAGGAGAGTAAACTTAACCTATAAATGATACCGACACCCTTGCTAATCCCCATGGAACACGATCCCCTTGAGAATACACGTAACCAATCTGGCCACCAACACAAACCACACACACCCGAGAATGAGGCATATCATCAAGATTGTTCATTGGTGCCATCGTCATCACTCCACAAGGTAGCGACTCCGATTTCACTAAAGAACAATCACCCAAGAAGACCTCGCCGCAGCAGCCTCATGAAGCCCATGTTGGCTCATGTCAAGGAACACATATGATGAGCTCCAAAGAGGAGATATGTGATAATTGCAAGTGCACGGGTAGGTGTAGCTAGTTTCCAAATAAGAGTATTGATCCCATAGAGAGCCTACCGGCTTGGTTAGATATTTGTTCCTCGTTACAACTTACCAAATAATGCTCAAAGATGGACTTAATTCCAAGCAAGAGTACATAAGGTTGATTAGGTGTGATGAACAGTAAAAGCAAAAGTGTTGGAAATGATTAAGGAAAAAAGGAAAACAACGTGTTGTAAAGGATGTTGAAATTGTAGTGGGCTAAAGTGTTCTCGGGGAGTTTTGGATTCACCTCTAGTGTTTGGAGTATCAAATATTAGGATATTCTAGCCATTCTTTATACATGTGTATGGGAGAAGCTCCACATAGGGCGGTTGCAGACCAGCCATATGTCCAACCGTCCTCTCATAACCACGACAATGTAAAGGACAAGTCACCTCAATACATTGCTATTAAGGGTTCCGCTATGAGCCCATGGTTATGGATGAATGCTCTATGAGTCTTCTATTATTCCCCCTTGACCATGTGATAGAGCATTACCGTGAGGGTGTCATTTGACGCCTCCTCTCTACCATGTGTCCAAGGGTAATCCCCTCTCTTGTCCTTGCAGGCAAATGTTGCATGGTCGACATCATACAACATCAAGAGAGAAAATTAATATACATTGATAAAGGAATGAATAAAAACATCTTTATTTCATCTCAAATCCGTAGCTAGGGTTTCACCATATACCCAATAACAAACGAATCTACTCACACATAGAGGTAGGAGACATCTTCATGATAATGAAATGGATCGAACACACAAATAGGAATGAATTCTTATTCAAATCTACACCAAAGTATAAGAAATACAACAAGATGGGAGTGCATGATGGTGTTGATGCAGCTGGTGATCACAGAGATGATTCCCAAGCCTCCTTGAATTCTAGTAGCTGTGAGGATCGGTGCCCTTCTGCTAGTTTCCCTCCAGACCTCTTCTGGAGGTGAGGTTTATGCGCTTTCTAGTGTCTACAAATGTTAGATCTCTCCTATGTTTGCATGGGCTGAAACTATTTGAATAGACGAAGACGATGGAGGGTCGTACGACCGCATCGTACGGGCGGGCTCTGGTCGTACTAGTGGTCGCCAAACTCTTTGATTTCTTCATTTTAACTGTTTTCTTAGCAAAGTTTTCTCACATGCTAAGGTAAATATCTTAATTTATTGCTTTAAGTAGCCCTCAATCAGCATATTTGTATCTTGTTGCTTGTTTCCATTATGTCCTTTCGCTCGGGGATCATGTTGAAACTAACACGAAAGGTGCATCTATGCGCAATAAAATACCAAAATCCTATCGTTACTGGGGCAAAATCATTAAGTAAATATGATTCAAAAATGCACTCATCAATATGCAAGACCCGTGTGGATGAAGATCATCATGATCGACCCCCACGTAGGTCCTCATCTCCACTCGAATGTGATATCAACTCTGACTTTGTTGCAGGTGAAGACCAATATGAAGACCCCTCGCTCCAACATGCCAGAACAAAATTCGACTACCAAAATATTTGTCGCGTGCCACAAAACCATCACTTGTTAGTGCTGATGTTGTCGCGGAAGCCCCCATGCCGAAGTTTGATGACCCACAAGTATAGGGGATCGCAACGTCTTCGAGGGAATTAAAACCCAAATTTATTGATTCGACACAAGGGGAGGTAAAGAATACTTATAAGCCTTAACAAATGAGTTGTCAATTCACTGCACTGAAAAGCACTAGTAACGGGGGTGATGTGAAAATATGAGAAGCATAGTATGATAACACGCAGTGCATAATATGAGAGCAATGGCATCGAGAAAATAGTTGATACTACTTCCAATGACATAAAGAACAAGTATATGATGATAAGAGATGGACGGGGTTCCCAGCTATCTACACTAGTGGTAACTCTCCAATAACAATTGTTGGGTGAACAAATTACAGTTGGGCAATTGATAGGATTGAAATAGCATTAAGACAGAACATCAAGTCTATTAATCATGTAGGCATGTTTTCCATATATAGTCATACGTGCTCGCAATGAGAAACTTGTATAACATCTTTTGTCTACCAGGTGGCACGGGCCTCTAGGGAATCTGGAAATTAAGGTACTCCTTTTAATAGAGCACGGAGCAAAGCATTAACACTTCGTGAAAACATGTGATCCTCATACCTAAGCCTTCCTCTCCAGTTATCCGATTCTTGTCACTGGGGCCTCGGGTTGGACATAGACATGTGCAAACAACTTGTAGATACAATCTAAGCAATAAGTATAGAGCTTAAATCTAAGATCATGTCACTCGGGCCCTAGTGACAAGCATTAAACACAACAAGATTGCAGCAACAATAACTTCACAAACTTATATAGATAGACTGATCATAATGTAACAATTCATCGGATCCCAACAAACACAACACCGATTACATCAGATGGATCTCAATCATGTAAGGCAGCTCATGAGATCATTGTATTGAAGTACATGGGGAGAGAGTACGAACTAGCTACAACTAGAACCGTAGTCCATGGGGGAACTACTCACGGAGCATGATGGAGGCGGTGGCGTTGATGGAGATGGCAGGGGCACTTCCCGTCCGTGACGTCTTGGAACAGTCTGTCCCCAGAAACGGAGTTTCGCGATGGCGCGGCGCCTGGAGTCTTTGGAGTTTCGTCAATTGGTATCGCGTTTTTAGGTCGAAAGGGGTCTTATAGGCGAAGAGGCGCGCGGTGACAAAGGATTAACTTGTCAATGCCTATTGTAGACTAGGGTTTTGCTAGAAGTAGAGGGCAAGTAGATCTCGAAGGTTTCAGCCGAAAAGTACTCGACGATTATGAAAACTAGGGTTATGTTGACAGTCGATTCGATCCTTTCTTCGTCCCTCGACTCCTCCTTATATAGGAGGCGGAGCCGAGGGTTTCGTAATACACAAGTTACAGAGTTCGGGAGGGTTTCGTACCCAACCCGTAAGATTACAAATCTCTATCTTTCCTAATACAAACTATCTTTCCTTAACACTAAATGGGCTTCCAAATCTCCTTATCCTTCGAGTCCTGGGCCTTTAGTAAATCCCGGGTACCATCTTTGGCAGGCCCATTGGGGATGCCTATGTCAGTAGCCCCGAGATTTTTCTTGAATCGAAGAATCAGGGAAAATCTCCAATTTTAATCATTACATAATCTTTCGATATGCAAACACTATTTTGTACAGGGATAACGGTAGTTGGGGCTAGTTCATCTGACGGATCAGGTACTAGTTAACTGCTCTAGTGGCAATCCGCAAAAACCTACTTCAAGATCACGTCCCTGGACATGATCTCGGGATCTGGTGTAAACTTCGACAGGTGCCGCTTAAGGTCTTACCATTCTGTCGAGTCCCAGTCATATTTTATCGGGTACCTAACGCGTCCATTAGGATTTTCTTCGTATGTTGATACGGAAAATAGTAGCAATCCGCCGTCAGAGACGGTGCCACGCCACTCAGAATTGATCTGGGTCTTACCTTCGCAAAGTTTTGCGGCATTCAGAGATTTATTCGCGACTTTTAGCGCTCTGAGAATATTTTGTCGAGTGCTTTTCGGCTCTTGGAATAGCACATTTTATCGAGTCATATTTGACGACTTATTTTGTCCTCCCGATGGGAGTATATGTAGAGTTATCTGTGTAACTCGAAATATACTCACTCCTACTTCTTTTCTTTTAATGAAAATTCATCGGGCACGCGCCGATGGGAGTAGCCCCGAGGCTACAGCCAAGGACTTGTGCTTGGGTGTAGGCTCCACAGATTAGTATCCTTTGCCGCTATATTTATAATCCTTCTCGATATTTTTCTATTTATCGGGTGCGCGATCAGCGCTCCCGGGGAGTAGCCCCGAGGCTATGAACAAATGCTTGCATTTGGTCATAGGCTCTCTTCAATTCTATCTTGTCATACTCGAAATTTTCTCTTTTCCAGAGTAGCCCCGCGTTTGGGCAAAAACTTGTATTTGATCAAAGGCTCCGAGATAATCTTGCATTGTCGATAAACTTTCCAAACTTCATAGTCGAGCTTTTCTTTTACCTTGATGACATCGTTGCTGATGATAGCCACGATTTCTGTTTTGGAAATATGCGATGACCGTTTCTTTCACTGCCTTGTGGGTCCAAATTCCTTATCGATGGACACGTCGTGCAAGTGGGGACACATGTTCTCCACTTTTCTGGCACACGTTCTGTAACCTCGTCAATGTTAAAATACTTTTTTACCCTTGTATCCACGTGGTTATCATCTACCACAATTCTTTTCCATCCAACGGTCCGTCGCTTCACCGCACCTCTATATAAGATCTCCTTCTTCTACCTTGAGCACTTCCGCTCGCGCCGTTCCTTTCACCTGCAAAACTTCCTCCTGCGCCCCACAACTCTCGGAGCTCATCTCTTCGCAGCTGCTCCTCCCGCCATTGTTGATGCCACCGCGTCGCTTGACCAGGCACACCACGCCGGTCGTCGATGGCGCCGCGGATCTAGGAACCGCGGAGTGGGAAAGGTCCAAGATCACGAACCAGGACATGAACCTCTTGAAGAAGTTGGGGATTAGCAAGAAACCCAAAGCGGTGTGCTTCCCCAGTGAAGAAAGCTACCCAACCCCTCCAATGGGGTATCGGGTAAGTTTTGTTGATCATCTCATCCGCGGTCTTTCTGCCCCCATTCATCCTTTTCTTCGAGGATTGCTTTTTGTTTACGGTCTCCAACTTCACCACCTCACGCCCAACTCAATCCTTCATATTTCCATCTTCATCACCCTCTGCGAAGCCTTCCTTGGTGTCCAGCCTAACTGGGCATTATGGAAGCGCATTTTCTTCTGTCGCCGAAATGGCTCTTCCAATGTCGCCTATAATATAGGCGGCGTTGTTATTTCCGTTCGCTCTTCAGTCAATTACTTCGACGTCAAACTCCCTGATTCAGTTCAAGGATGGCGCAAGAAGTGGTTGTATATTCGGGAGGAGAACCATGGATGTGCTGAAGACAATATCCCTCCTTTCGATGGTGCCGAAAAAATCCTTCGCCGCCGTTCTTGGGACGCAGAGGCTACCGAGGAAGAAAGAGCTTCGACAGAGGCCTTGATGACTCGCATCCATGAGTTGCAGAATACTCGTGGCAAAGAATTGTCAGGCATCCAAATTACGGCGTATTTCCTTAGAACTAGAGTGCAGCGTCTTCGGCTCGCAAAAACCCTCTCTGGAATTATTTGGCGATGAAGACGCTGATCGTTTGTCGACGAATCTGGAAGTCTAGGATTTGGAGAGGCTTGTTCGAAAAATCTCCTCTCTCAACAAAAAAGATCCCATCCCTTCCTCTTGTCGTGTAAAACCATACAGCGCCACCAATGCGCTTCCTGAGGTAAACATTGTTGCTTAATTTGCTATTGCCTTGCTATTTTTTGTTGTTACTCCTTTTTTGACATCTTCTCCCCTTTTTTTTATATAGAACCATCCAAGTTTTGTTTCGCTTCCTCCCCTTCCTGAAGGTGGAGAAGTCGAAGAAAGGGCCGTTATCTCCGACGATAACCAGGATGCCCCCTCTTTTGTGAATGAACAGAATCTCGAAAATGCGGGATCGATGAAAAGGAGGGTGCCTCGAAGCCACTGCGTCGGCACAATCTCCTCCTGCTGTTTCTCCAAAGAACAAAAGGAAAAGGAATGATGTCGAAGATTCGGCACCTCCAAGCCCGAAGAAGCTGTTCCTTCGCCAAAAGGCAGCTTATGATCCATATCTCGAGACCCTCATCGGTTCGTAAGTCCCCCTTCTCTCTCTCGTTTTTACTTGAAGATTTTGTCTATATTGCTTTTTATATTGCCGACATTTAATTCGCAGTGATGATGAGGAAGTAGTACCAGCTTCCAATGTGGCGGCTCGAACGAGCACGTCACATACTCTAGTCGCCTCGGAGACGCCAGTTGAAGGAGAAGAAACTTCGCCTCCTCAACAACGTCGGCGCTGCTACTCCTCCTTCAAGCCCCCTTGTCCCTTCACCAAAAAGGGCAAGGATTGACACGATCCCAGAACCTACTCTCCAATTGGGTAGCTCCTCTAACCCTCTCTTGGATGATGTAAGTTCATAACTTTCTTGTCATTGTTTATATATCCTCTATTTTACTTCTGTATGCCATCATTTTACCGACATATTTTTTCTTTGTTCTTCCTTGACAGCCTATGATCAAAGAGCTTCTTCGCATTGGTGCCCAATTCATTGGGTACCGTGATTATGCCAGTAAAGCTGAAGGTAGTGCCTTGTTGCTTCTTTTTGCTTTTCTTGCTCCTTTGTTGTCGACGTTTTTAACTAACTTTAACTTTTTTTGCAGAAAAACTGGCAGAGGTTAACGAGCGTGCCGAGACACTTGCTCAAAAATTAGAGCAATGTGAAGAGGCTCGTAAGAAGGCCGAGTCGGATGCCGTTGAAGCTAGGCGAGAAGCTGACAAAGCCAAGGCGATCTGCTGGTGTCGAAGATCTTCGGAAACGTCGCACGATGCCGAGACTTCGTTAAGCGATCACATAGCTGCACAAATCGCTCGTGAAGAAGCGATTACTAAACGTATAAGGACGCAAAATCGTCGCTTTGTCGGTAAGTATCTGAACCACTTCATATCTTTTGGAATTTTCTTTTCTGCACTCATTTGCTGATCGGATTTTTTATTTTGACAGATAAGACCTCTCAAGAATTTGAACTTGAAGATCCCGACAATGATCCTCTTCTTGACGCCGTTTCGTTCCTTGAATTTCATGGGACGAAGCGCGTGAGGGCATTGATGAAGCCAGGGGAGTCGCGGCTTTTCCCCTATTTCTTCCCGAAGAAAGAGGAACCCGCAACCTTGCTCTTGCCAAGTGCTTTAATCCCGAAGATCTTGGGCTGAAGATGCGTCATGAAAACATGAAGGTTGCCGTTGAAAGCACTGTTGCCTTGGTTGCTGATAGTCAACAGACCATTGACTGGGCGAAAGTGGGCAACACGGAGCAGATAGAGCAAGCAAAATGGCGATCATTGATCAAGGCGGCAAAGCTGAATACGAAGAAAATCCTGGCCTATCTCGGGATCAAGCCATCTTCAACTCCTAGCTCATCAAGGCCGGAGGTCTAATTGAATGTCTTTGCTTTTTCTATATTTTGCTTTCTTTATTCCTTTTGCTGTTGTCGCCGTTCTAGCCTTGGCGACAATTATCCTGTCAATCCCTTTAGAGAACTTCTTTTGTAATATCCGTGTAAACTTTCTAGAAAGCAATGAAATTCCTCTTGGTACTATCATTGATCCGGGGATTTTCTTTTCCAGTTAATATTTGATAATTATTCGACCAATCCTTGCTCTCCTGATGCTGCGCCTGCGTCTTCCTTCTCGAAGAAAGTAAAAGCCGATGACAATCTCCTTGAAGGTTCTTCAAGCAAACCTTTGTCGGAAGATTTACAAGAACTTCGACAACAACTTCAATCCATGAAGAAACAAACTCTGGCAATGATGGAACAATCTCGGAAAGCGTCTGAACAAGAACAACTTGCTCTTCGACAAGCCGAAGAGGCTATGGTTGCCAAGGATGCTGCTGTATTGGAAGCAAAAGGAGCTACTACCCGAGAAAATAGCATGCTCGAGCTAATGTTGGAAGCTAGCACGGATATGTTAGGTATGTATCTCCAACCTCATGATGTCTTCTCTTTATTTTGCTGTGCCTTCTTCCAAGTTTCTTGCCTTGTTGTCAAATAGGCTCGGTTATTGATGCTGCCGCCGAAGATCGAAGAGTCAATGAGAGAACGAATCTTCTTGTCAACCTTTCCCTTAACCATGGCTGTTTATTTTGGGCCACTCCTGAACGAACCCAGCAGATTGTCAGGTTCCAAGATCGTGCTTGCCAAGTGCGCGAATTTCTCAATTTTTGCACGACAACGTTGACCCTTGTTTTCAAGACTCTGTTTCCTCGGAATGAGGTTCCTGCGACTCTTCCTGGATTGCTAGAGACCTTCAGAGATGCTCCTCGTATTCATAATTTTGTACGAGCCCAATTGACTGCTGGAGCAAGATTCGCCATGATTATGATAAATATTTGCCATCCAAAATTAGACCTGACGAAGATTGTCGTTGATTGCATGGCGAAAAAATCGCGGCGGAAGAATGATATTGACATGATCAATGAAATGGTGTCTCCTGTGGCCGAGTCGATGATAGATGAGCTTCTTCGGATGGACTCAGAATTCTTCGTCAAGGGATCTTACGATGAACATAAGACAAGCAGAGGCTTATCAATAGACAGTATTTTAAGTTTTGACTGATTTGTTCCATATGGCAAAACCTTGTCAGAGAAATTTGTTGTATATTGCAAAGTGCTCTATATTGTTGGAGCCCCCGAGCCTTTTGGCTAGGATTTGTACTATTTTTCCCTTTCAACGATTTCTCCTTTTGTTGTAATAAAACATCTTGATGGACTGCAGGCCCTCGAGTATCTTAGTGTCGAAGTTCTATATTTCTGTTGCCAGGTTCTTGGACCAAAGCAATGAGATTTTTGACGTGTATACTATATTTAACATTATCAACTTCCGATTTATGTATTTGGCGAGGTATTATTGTACCAAGGCGAAATATTTCGGTGTGGCACCCCCGGGATCAGGGTTAGACAAATACCAGATCTTCGTCTGACATAAGCCTAACCTAGAGCTCGAGAGACTACAGTGAGAGAATCGGTAACACAACAGTGACTCTACGACTCAAAAGGTAATACAAGCTCATAACTGAGCGAAGAACCAAAGTATTACACGCAGAGGTCACTGACCTGGCATACATCAATCAACGGAAGCGAAGTTATGCTATTAGACATAGCAAGATAGCAAAAGGCCTAAGAGGCCAGGAGCATAACGGCGACGTCCCAGCCCATAGATTCCAGGCTGCCACTGGGAACCCCAAGCTATTCGTCGATGTCGACTAGAAACCACCATCTGTCGAACAACTGAAACAAAAGCATGCAAAGCTGAGTACAGGGACTCAGCAAGACTTAGTACAACCTTTTAGCAAAGCGGGTATGCGGGCTTTCTGTGGAGCTTCTTTTGCGTAAAGCCAGTTTTCCTTTGTTAAACAAGAGGGAGAAGAAGTTCGGCTACTTAGAACCTTTAAAAGGGGATAAGAGAGCGATATCTTTAGCTCTACTGATCATCATATTGTATCCACCAATCTTCATTATCTCGAACCACTATCCTCGGATTACCCCCTCAACACCCGAAGAAGGTATCCGTAAACAAACATTGGTTGCCAAGTTTTACGATTAGGTTAAAGTTCTCTATGATCTCCACGTCCGTTCCCAAGTCGTCCATAGCAGCGGACACGGCGAAAAGATTTAACCCTGCAGGGGTGCACAATTTTATCCACACGTGCCAACCGATTCTTAGTGCCAGATCATTAGCTCTCTTCCTTGGAAAGCCGGCAGAGAGTGGTTGACCACGACCTTTACCTGCTGTCGCCGAGACCATGAGTCACGCGCTAAGGATTGTTCCGCCGTAACGGGTCAAGTCCCGAAGTCGGTCCTTAACGATGTGAGGCGAGGTGGGTTTCACCAGGGACTCTAACCCAAGCCACCTCGGCCACGCTTACCTACCTGTTATGTACCTTTTCCCCCAAAGCAGAATGCAATGCATATGTCCAGATAAAGCGCAAACTATGTGACTCATGGAATCTACTAGGCAAGTTAGTGAGTCGAGAGGGTACCATAATAGGGCCTCGTGTGGTTGTACGCTCAGTCTTGGTTCAAGAGGCGAGAACTCGCATCCTAGGGTCGGCAGAAACGAAACAACCCACCACATCCCAATGTGGCCTTTCGTCTGAGCCTTTAATCATGTTTAACACTCATCTCTATACTTACCACGTCAACCTGTCATGCTAGTTTCATTTCATTGTAAGGCTCCAGTCCGAAGACCGGAGTAGTAGCGTAACAAACTAAGCATGGCTAAGCATAAAGAGATAAAGGCTCTAGCGATGCACACATGCCAAACCTAGGTATGCTAGGAGCAATGGATCAGAGATTTGAGGCTACAAGGATGGAACATGCATCAGATAGGATAACTCTACCTATCGATAAAAGACAGTTGAATCGCATGCAATATGTAGGAACCAGAAGTAAAAGTATTTCAAAATCATATATGAACCAGGCTAGGGCTTGCCTTTGTCCCTGACAAAGAAATATGGATCTTCGGAGATCCCATGCTTGACTTGTTCGCTGATGGACAATTATTGATCTGCGTCGTTGTTGATCTTCATTGTCTCGGGCACGTGTTCTATCGATCGCGAAGAAGCAAACACTATAAATAGAGAAATAACATTCAATACATGGCATAATGCAATGCACATACAATATGAATGATATGTCATATTAATGGAATTGAATAAACCCTAGGTGCATCATCAGATTAAAGGGGTTCCGGCATCGAACCCCGACATATGAGAGGGGTGTATTATGGTTTTCTACTAAGCTCCACATTTAATGGGTTCAATCATGTATGAAACAGGTATAAACAAATAGGAAATGTTTTTCTGATCAAATTGATATATAATTTTATATTTTCCTGATTTAATATGAATTATTTATCAATTACTGAAAATAAACAGAATTAAAGAAAAGGAAATATGACGTCAGCATGACGTCATCATGGCCATGAGCTCACTGTGAGCTCTGGTCGAGCTCCAATCGGCCGACTCGGCCTGCGATTGAGGCGCGCGAGGAGGGGGAAAGATGCGGGGCGCCGCAGGCGACCATTTGGTGGTGGCGCCGCCCGCCAATGGTCGCCGGGCCGGCGGCGAGGTCGCGCGGCGGCAGACGCAGACGCACGACGCGGGGACGAACCAGAGGGAGAGAGAGGGCGCGGAGGGGCGCGTTAGCACCGTGAGCTCACCACGAGCACAGCGAGCTTGGCGGCAAGGCCGGGGATGGCCGGAATCGGCGAGGACGGCGGTGACCGGCGAGCTCGGGCTCCGCCCGATTGAGGCGATTGGGAGCTCCCCGGCGTGTGCTTCTTAGCGGAGGAGGAAGAGGGCGTCGAGGCGGAGCTCCTGGCGGTGTCGGCCGAGCGCGGGGAGGCGCAGAACGGCGGCGACGGCGAGCGGCCGTGGCTAGGGTTTGGGCGGAGCTCGCAGAGAAGAGGGAAAAAGGAGGGGGCGAAACTAGGGTTTGTTGCGGCGGCGCGGCGGCCTAAATAGGCGCTCGGGGGCGGCGGGAAGGATCCCGGCGGCCGGCGGCATCGGGCGGCCACGGGCGAGCCAGGCAGCTCTGGCCCTGCCTGCCTGGGGAAGAAGACAAGGGTATTTTGCCCATAACCCCCTGGCTTTTTCTATTTTCTCTGAAAACTTTAAAACAGCACTAAAACAAATTGTATTTTGCTAGTTGGCAACCTTTTGAAGATTTGAAATAACTCAAACACTTTAGGGAAAATATTTAGTGGCTTTCCTAATAATAGTTGAAAGTCCACATATTTTTATTTTGGGGTTTTCAAACATTTGAACACATTTCAAATAGACAAAGACTTGCATAAACCTAGGGTTTCCATTTTAATTTATTTGCAAATTTTTCCTAATGCATTTTATATGATGCTCATGATGCACAAACAACTCCTAAATAGGGTTTAGCAAAACAGGGATGTTACAGCTCTATCCCCCTTACAAGAATCTCGTCCCCGAGATTCCTAAGGTAGGAAAAGAGAAGGTAACAAGGACTAAACCGGTCTTCAACGAGCTTGTTGATACTATGCCGATCTTCTTTGTTGAGGAAGTTAATCCACGACACCATGAAGAAGTTGACTCACAACACCATGAATGAAGCGCTTCATTTTCTTCCCTTGAGGTTGTTGCTCAACTGCACCTAAAGGAAAGAGGGAATAACTCTAGAACGAAGGATCTCTAGAAGATCGAGTATCTCATGGTCAACTCATGGAAGGAGTGTTTAAAAACAACTCTTGAGCTGACAATCATGAAACACATCAAGTTAACGAAAGAGATAGAAGAAGTTTCAAATTTTGGTAGGCAATTGCTCCACGCTTGACAAGAATACGATTGAATAAGGTAGCGAAGAGCTAAACTGCCTTTGCTACCATAACGAGGCACTCTTAGAGAGGGTGACTCGTAGAAGCACAAAAGATGACCAACCAGAGACACTTTGGATTTAAGAATCATAGTCACTCTTCTGGTATAGGTACATGAAACTATTGTTGTCTACTCAAAAGGCTAGGGCCTAGATGACTGACGAATTCACACAACGTGTGAATTGATTGGAACTTCAGGTACAAACCAACGAGAAGGGAAGGAGCACTAGCTAGGGAAGTGCCAAAGATCAGCGGGTAGTGAAATTTCTCCGAACAAAGTTGTTTTTACCGGAGAAATGGTTTCGAGGGATTGACCGAGAGACATTTAGCAACTCAGCTTATAAAGTTCTCCTTGATGTTATAAACACCAATTTTAGACTATTGACGAGCCTTTAATAGGTCATCAAGTGAAGGTCGAACTTCGGAATTGAAAAGACATCATAAAGGCAACTCCTAGAATAAGTCGCACAAGATCTTTATGGAGAGTGGTTATTCTTGCTACTTCAAGGATCTTGGCATTAGGTCTTCCAACTAATTGTGTTAACCACGACATCAATCTTGCCGGATTTACCAAGAGACCTATCCCAAGAATCCTTGAGAAACACCAACCATCATTGCCGCTTGAGATTCAGCTTAGGTTAGGTGTAAAGATACTTTCGGACTCAGAATGTTTGAATGTAAGATTTGCAACAGTTACCACCAAGGTAAAGTCGCTAGATTCTCAAGATATGGACCACAATGTCAAGCTCCAAAGGATTGAGCTAGATTGCGTAATACATGTGGTTGCGACTGCAGAGGCAATTGCGTGCACATGAACTTGCAATGTAACACAAGTGAGTCCTTGTGGGGCCATCAAAGAAGATTTTGAAGTTCTTAAGCTTCTTCTCTTTCTTTAATAAATCAGTCGGTGGCAGGGTGCATAGAGGAACGTTTCAAGGAATGGAGGTAACAACCTTCCATCTCAAGAATACTTCGCACATGCATGACTGACTTGCGATGATTCCCGAGGGAAACAAAAGGGAACTCTACTCGGATCCACGGCGACATCTTTCAGCATATGCACGTGAACCAGAGAAGGTCACTTCCAACATCCAGAACACATACTTCTTGATAACACAAAGATGGTTCTCAAAAGTTTCCAATATTAGTGCCAATTGTTCAATATGGATCTCTTTAAGCATGGAGGAAATAAGAATGTCATCGATGGGCTCAATAACTAACTTATCAAGACACTCCAACGAGGAACTCATATTTTGCATGAACGAGGCAGAAATATTGGTCAGACCAAAGGACATGAAGGTATACTCAGACGAGACACCATGAGTATAAACATCATCAAGATAGTCCTTGGAACTGAGTTTGATTTGACGATAGCCCAAGCTCAAATCAAATATGGGAAAAAATAGCATATCCATAAAGGAGATACTTTCTGACTTCAACGTAGACAACACTAGACATCCCTTTAAGAAGAATCAAGTTGGATAGAGCTCTTGTCTTTCAACTCTCCAAGTTGTTGTTTAAGCTCAACCAACTAATCCAGGATATCCAGTACGGTGTCTTGGAGAAAGAGTGATTCAGAGAACCAACATACTCACGAACCTGACAACACGGTCATGGGACAACATGGCGATACTTCTAGAAAGACAACTAGAATATCACGATCCACCGGTATATTACTGAGTTTAGGAGGGAAACTTGCTTTACAAAGCAACTGATGTGGTCTTGAGAGCTTTGGCATAAACCTAACTCTTTGACCGAAGATGTGCCAGAACAAACGGACTTGGCAACACCATCAAACTTCGCTTAGTAATTGGCGAACCAATCATGCTAAGAATGACGCAAACGTCCTTGGATTTCAAAGCAATGAGAATTGCTAAGAATCTTAGATGGCCACATCAATACGCAAACCCCAACATTCCCGAGCACAGACAACTCGGAGGAAGGGCGAGTAAAGATATGTAACAGCATCACTTCATCAATAAGGCCATGAGACTCAGCACGATCTTATGATATAAAAGAGGGTGATACTCTAAGGTAGAACAAAACAGAAGCTAACGAGGCCTCTTAATCTACAGATTACAATATTTTGACCAAGTCTTAAAGCGGACGAGGTACTGGAGTTTGTTTCTCCTGACATCTCGAAGGGAAATGTCTTGACGAACAACAAGGGTAACATGCACTGGAGACACCAATGCACATTTACCACTTGGCTGCTAACTTATAGACAAAGGTCGGAAAGCAACTAAAGAGGAGGAACATGATCAGGATCAGAATTCCTGAGATGAAGATGCACAAGATAACACTTTGGGAAACTCATGCTGAAAAGGGAGGTGTGGCAGAGTCACGGACATAGATGTGAGACTCTCAAAGAGCACTCTTGTCGTGATCCATTTGGTTTGATGACAAAGCCTCTGCGATAGCTAGTGGAAGGGAAAGATCTTTAATGCCGCAATTCAACACGACAATAACCACAAGCTTGAAGGATAGCTCGATTTGAATTTAACCATCCCGATGTAATGTTTGAACATTAACACCAGTGTTCAATGGCATGGATCTTGTGTTAAAGGCCAGCTTCATGTGCTAAGATTCAGTAGAATCCAGCACAATCGGGGACCTTCGGTTCAAGTCCAAGGGTTAAAACCCGAGAAAGGAGTAACTACTTACCGAGTGACACAAAGGACACTACAAGGTAGTCATCACGGTGTAGCATCTAGAAGCAATGCATAGCTTCCGAAGTACCAAGCAAATAGAAAGGAGGCATTCAAAGCGAAAGGAAACCTCGAAGCCTAGAACAGAATTTTGTGGAACCTCGAAAATAGAGAGATCATGATGGAAAGGAATTTCTCGGTTGAAACAAAACAAAACAAAGAGGAAGCAAAGAACACACACGACTCTAGAGAGCTCTGTACTAGGTCAAATGGTTTAGAAACGACATGCCCTTGAGGCACCTAAGTTTGAAAGACTAGAAGAGATAGAAAAACTTTCAAATCAACACAAGGTAAGGCACCTTTGAATTAGAGTGATACCAGATAAGGAGTAAAAAGAAGCCTAATCAGATTTTCACAAATACTTTTGGCTTTCAAATAGTTTTCACAAACACTAGACTCAACATCGACCAGTAGAAAGGGCTTCCTACAGGCAGTCCTGCTCACGATACCAAAACTGTGGCACCCCGGGATCAGGGTTAGACAAATACCAGATCTTCGTCGACATAAGCCTAACCTAGAGCTCGAGAGACTACGGTGAGAGAATCGGTAACACAACAGTGACTCTACGACTCAAAAGGTAATACAAGCTCATAACGAGCGAAGAACCAAAGTATTACACGCAGAGGTCACTGACCTGGCATACATCAATCAACGGAAGCGAAGTTATGCTATTAGACATAGCAAGATAGCAAAAGGCCTAAGAGGCCAGGAGCATAACGGCGACGTCCCAGCCCATAGATTCCAGGCTGCCACCTGGGAACCCCAAGCTATTCGTCGATGTCGACTAGAAACCACCATCTGTCGGAGCAACTTCGTCTGAAACAAAAGCATGCAAAGCTGAGTACAGGGACTCAGCAAGACTTAGTACAACCTTTTAGCAAAGCGGGTATGCGGGCTTTCTGTGGAGCTTCTTTTGCGTAAAGCCAGTTTTCCTTTGTTAAACAAGAGGGAGAAGAAGTTCGGCTACTTAGAACCTTTAAAAGGGGATAAGAGAGCGATATCTTTAGCTCTACTGATCATCATATTGTATCCACCAATCTTCATTATCTCGAACCACTATCCTCGGATTACCCCCTCAACACCCGAAGAAGGTATCCGTAAACAAACATTGGTTGCCAAGTTTTACGATTAGGTTAAAGTTCTCTATGATCTCCACGTCCGTTCCCAAGTCGTCCATAACCGCGGACACGGCTTTTCGAAAAGATTTAACTGCAGGGGTGCACAATTTTATCCACACGTGCCAACCGATTCTTAGTGCCGATCATTAGCTCTCTTCCTTGAAAGCCGAGAGTGGTTGACCACGACCTTTACCTTGCTGTCGCCGAGACCATGAGTCACGCGCTAAGGATTGTTCCGCCGTAACGGGTCAAGTCCCGAAGTCGGTCCTTAACGATGTGAGGCGAGGTGGGTTTCACCAGGGACTCTAACCCAAGCCACCTCGGCCACGCTTACCTACCTGTTATGTACCTTTTCCCCCAAAGCAGAATGCAATGCATATGTCCAGATAAAGCGCAAACTATGTGACTCATGGAATCTACTAGGCAAGTTAGTGAGTCGAGGGTACCATAATAGGGCCTCGTGTGGTTGTACGCTCGGTCTTGGTTCAAGAGGCGAGAACTCGCATCCTAGGGTCGGCAGAAACGAAACAACCCACCACATCCCAATGTGGCCTTTCGTCTGAGCCTTTAATCATGTTTAACACTCATCTCTATACTTACCACGTCAACCTGTCATGCTAGTTTCATTTCATTGTAAGGCTCCAGTCCGAAGACCGGAGTAGTAGCGTAACAAACTAAGCATGGCTAAGCATAAAGAGATAAAGGCTCTAGCGATGCACACATGCCAAACCTAGGTATGCTAGGAGCAATGGATCAGAGATTTGAGGCTACAAGGATGGAACATGCATCAGATAGGATAACTCTACCTATCGATAAAAGACAGTTGAATCGCATGCAATATGTAGGAACCTAAAAGTATTTCAAAATCATATATGAACCAGGCTAGGGCTTGCCTTTGTCCCTGACAAAGAAATATGGATCTTCGGAGATCCCATGCTTGACTTGTTCGCTGATGGACAATTATTGATCTGCGTCGTTGTTGATCTTCATTGTCTCGGGCACGTGTTCTATCAATCGCGAAGAAGCAAACACTATAAATAGAGAAATAACATTCAATACATGGCATAATGCAATGCACATACAATATGAATGATATGTCATATTAATGGAATTGAATAAACCCTAGGTGCATCATCTGATTAAAGGGGTTCCGGCATCGAACCCCGACATATGAGAGGGGTGTATTATGGTTTTCTACTAAGCTCCACATTTAATGGGTTCAATCATGTATGAAACAGGTATAAACAAATAGGAAATGTTTTTCTGATCAAATTGATATATAATTTTATATTTTCCTGATTTAATATGAATTATTTATCAATTACTGAAAATAAACAGAATTAAAGAAAAGGAAATATGACGTCAGCATGACGTCATCATGGCCATGAGCTCACTGTGAGCTCTGGTCGAGCTCCAATCGGCCGACTCGGCCTGCGATTGAGGCGCGCGAGGAGGGGGAAAGATGCGGGGCGCCGCAGGCGACCATTTGGTGGTGGCGCCGCCCGCCAATGGTCGCCGGAGACGGCCGGCGGCGAGGTCGCGCGGCGGCAGACGCAGACGCACGACGCGGGGACGAACCAGAGGGAGAGAGAGGGCGCGGAGGGGCGCGTTAGCACCGTGAGCTCACCACGAGCACAGCGAGCTTGGCGGCAAGGCCGGGGATGGCCGGAATCGGCGAGGACGGCGGTGACCGGCGAGCTCGGGCTCCGCCCGATTGAGGCGATTGGGAGCTCCCCGGCGTGTGCTTCTTAGCGGAGGAGGAAGAGGGCGTCGAGGCGGAGCTCCTGGCGGTGTCGGCCGAGCGCGGGGAGGCGCAGAACGGCGGCGACGGCGAGCGGCCGTGGCTAGGGTTTGGGCGGAGCTCGCAGAGAAGAGGGAAAAAGGAGGGGGCGAAACTAGGGTTTGTTGCGGCGGCGCGGCGGCCTAAATAGGCGCTCGGGGGCGGCGGGAAGGATCCCGGCGGCCGGCGGCATCGGGCGGCCACGGGCGAGCCAGGCAGCTCTGGCCCTGCCTGCCTGGGGAAGAAGACAAGGGTATTTTGCCCATAACCCCCTGGCTTTTTCTATTTTCTCTGAAAACTTTAAAACAGCACTAAAACAAATTGTATTTTGCTAGTTGGCAACCTTTTGAAGATTTGAAATAACTCAAACACTTTAGGGAAAATATTTAGTGGCTTTCCTAATAATAGTTGAAAGTCCACATATTTTTATTTTGGGGTTTTCAAACATTTGAACACATTTCAAATAGACAAAGACTTGCATAAACCTAGGGTTTCCATTTTAATTTATTTGCAAATTTTTCCTAATGCATTTTATATGATGCTCATGATGTACAAACAACTCCTAAATAGGGTTTAGCAAAACAGGGATGTTACATTCGGTAAGTCGAGTTTGTCTGTTTTGTACGTATTTTGAGGCTTGAAGGTGTAGAGCCCCCGAGTGTGTCGACGAATAAGAAGTATATCTTTACTATTTTTATTATATTGCAGCACCGCGAGCCCGCCTCATTAAAAACCTTTCCCGGCCCCACTCGGTGCCCCGAAAAGGAAAAGAGTGCGTCTAAAACTCGCGGGCGTTTCAGTACATTGTATGTTTACAGAGGAGACTATATTTCGGCATCTAAGCGTAAAAACGCCTGAGCTGCGCCACGTTCCAAGGATTTGGCTCAACGTTCCCCGTCTTCTTGTCCTTGATTATGTATGCTCCTCCTTCGATTACTTCTGTGACGATGTAGGGTCCAAGCCATGGTGACTCAAGTTTTTCATGACTTTTTTGGTTGAGTCGCAAAACTAAATCACCAACTTGAAAAGATCTTGGCCGCAATCGTCGACTGTGGTAATTCTTCAGGTCCTGTTGATATTTAGCGACTCGTGATAGGACTTTCGTCTCGAGCTTCATCAAGTGCATCGACGTCGTCCTCCAAAGCTTTTCTCGAGGTTTCTTCATCATATTCTGTGACTCTTGGAGAATCATGCTCTATTTCTATCGGCAGGACTGCTTCGGCTCCATGGACCAAAAACGGCGTCTCATGCGTGCCGTATTTGGTGTTGTTACTCCACAACACACTTGCGCCTCGTCCGGCCAAGTATGGGCTTTTTCCAATTGTCCTAGCGGTGCTTCTTGATACCATTGAGATGATGCCATTGGCTTTCTCGACTTGGCCGTTGGTCGTGGATGTGCAACAGACGCAAAACTCAATTTGATGCCCACTTCTGCAGTATGCTTTGAACTCCTTGGACGTGAAATTACTGCCGTTGTCCGTGACAATGCTATGAGGGACTCCAACTCTAAAGACGATGCTTTTCACGAACTTAATCGCTGACGCGCCGTCCGGTGAATTTATCGGCTTTGCTTCTATCCACTTTGTAAATTTGTCGACAGCGACAAGCATATACTCGTAACCTCCTGGCGAAGCTTTGTGTAATTTTCCCACCATGTCGAGACCCCATTGAGAAAAAGGCCAAGACAATGGGATTGGCATAAGTTCTGCTGCGGGAGAGTGAGGTTTGGCGGCAAACCTTTGGCACGCATCGCAAGTTCTTACTATTTCCTTCGCGTCCTCGATTGCTGTTAACCAATAAAATCCTGCTCTGAAAACTTTAGCTGCGATAGCTCGGCTACTCGCGTGGTGTCCGCATATTCCTTCGTGCACATCCTTCAGGATGATTCTTCCTTCTTCGGGTGTAACACATCTCAGCACGCGAAATGCTTCGTTTGTACAACTCCCCTTTTACCACAGTAAAAGCTTTTGATCTCCTAATTATTCGCCTTGCTTCAACTGGATCGTTGGGTATTATTTTCCTTAGGATGTATGATATGTAAACCTGCATCCATGGAATTTGCACCATCATGACTAGCTCCTGCTCCTCTTCTTCTTCTACTGTGCCGTTGGTGGTACTCGAGGATTTCTCTTTTTTCTCCTTCTTTATTTTCGCTGGCTTTGTTGATCTCTCGCTTACCTCTTCCCAAAACACGCTGGAGGAATCGCGAGACATGTGACCCGATGTTTGCGAGAACATCGGCTTCATCGTTACTCATCCTGTTGATGTGGTTTACCTCGCATCCATCAAACAATTTCTCCAGCTCATTGTACACCTCTTTGTATGCTATCATACTTTCGTTGTGCATCACATTGGTTCATAACTTGCTGTGCCACCAATTGTGAGTCGCCAAAATTTTTTAATCGGGTTGCACCACAAGCTTTCGCCATCTTCATCCCGTGTATGAGAGCTTCATATTCTGCTTCGTTGTTAGACGCATTTGAAAACGTCATCCTTAAGACGTATTTCAACTTGCGTCGGGTGATACCAATATCACGCTGCTCCACCTTCCAACCTTTTGGACCCGTCGAAGTTCATGGTCCGAGTTCTCGATAAATCTGGAGGCCCCGTGTTTTGTAGCTCCATCCACTCTGCAATGAAATCAGTAAAACCTGCGATTTTATTGCTTTTCTTTTTCATACGTGATGTCCCAGGAGAAAGTTCTATTCCCCAAAGGGAGACACGACCCGTAGCTGGATTGTTCAATATATTTGACAAGGGAGCTTCATTGACCACTATTATGGTGCGCCGAAAAATAGTGTCGCAATTTTCTTGCTTTCGTGAATACTCCATATGCTAGTTTCGATATTGCGGGTACCGCTGTTTTGAGCGACATTCTTCGATGAAATATACGCCTCTGAACTCCATGAAGCTTGCCTTCTTCTTCTCTTCGACTACTAGTGCTGACCACGAGGTGTGGCTGCAATGTATAAGAGGAGAGGTTCTTTCTCTTTAGGCGCCACCAATATCGGTGGTGTCGAGATTGTCCTTGAGGTTCTCGAAAGCCCTATCCTTCCTCGTTCCATTGAAATTTCCCCTGCTTGATCAATGCGTAGAACGCAACGCCTTTTCTCCTAACTGGCGACGATCTGCTTAAAGTGCCTCGCCCCGTTAGCTGTTGTATTTCTTTCAACTTTGTTGGCTTTCTCATGTAACGATGCCTGGATTTTTCAGGGTTGGCTTCAATCCCCCTTGCTGATACTAAGAACCCGAGAAGTTCTCCTGCAGGAACTTGATGACCCACAAGTATAGGGGATCGCAACAGTCTTCGAGGGAAGTATTACCCAATTTATTGATTCGACACAAGGGGAGACAAAGAATACTTGTAAGCCTTAACAGCGGAGTTGTCAATTCAGCTGCACTGGAAACAGACTTGCTCGCAAGAGTTTATCGAGTGATTTTATGGCGGTGGAAATAGCGAAATAATACGGTGGAATAAAGACAGCAGAGTGGTTATAGTAAACGGATTAAAATACGTAGGCGGGGACGGATTTAACGGGCGTTGCATGGATGAGAGAAACTCATGTAACAATCAAAGCATGGGCATTTGCAGATAATAATAAAACGGTATCCAAGTACTAATCAATCAATAGGCATGTGTTCCATATTTAGTCGTACGTGCTCGCAATGAGAAACTTGCACAACATCTTTGTCCTACCCGGTGGTGAGGGCCTCTAGGGAAACTATTGGATATTAAGGTACTCCTTTTAATAGAGTACCGGAGCAAAGCATTAACACTCCGTGAATACATGTGATCCTCACATCACTACCATCCCCTCCGGTTGTCCCGATTCTTGTCACTTCGGGGCCATTGGTTCGGACGCGACATGTGTATACAACTTGCGGGTAAGATCATAAACAACGAATATCTTCATGAATCAATAACATGTTCAGATCTGAGATCATGGCACTCGGGCCCTAGTGACAAGCATTAAGCATAACAAGTTGCAACAATATCATAAAAGTGACATCTACGGATACTAGGCACTATGCCCTAACAATCTTATGACTATTACATGACCAATCTCATCCAATCCCTACCATCCCCTTCAGCCTACAGCGGGGAATTACTCACACATGGATGGGGAAACATTGCTGGTTGATGGAGAGGCGTTGGCGGTGATGGCGGTGAAGATCTCCTCCAATTCCCCGTCCGGCGAGTGCCGAACGGAGACTTCGGCTCCCGCGACGGAGTTCGCGATGTGGCGGTCTGGAGGGTTTCGGTCGACCCCACGTGCGTTTTTAGGTCGAACCGATAAGTAGTCCAAAGGGGGCGTCGGAGGCCGGGGGCCACACCATAGGGCGCGGGCCCGGCCGCCGCCATGGTGTGGGGCCTCCACCTCCTTTGCCCTTCTGCTCCGTCAATATTTTGGTAAAATAGGGCCATCGAAGAAATTCGAGGATTTTCCCGAAAGTTGGATTTCTGCACAAAAACGAGACAGAGCAATTCTTGAAACGCGTTAGTCCGTGTTAGTTGTATCCAAAATACACAAATTAGAGGCAAAACAATAGCAAAAGTGTTCGGGAAAGTAGATACGTTTTGGACGTATCAACTCCCCCAAGCTTAACTTATTGCTTGTCCTCAAGCAATTCAGTTAACAACTGAGCGATAAAAGAACTTTCACGAACACATTTGCTCATATGATGTATATATTCTCATGCTATGGCTAATACTTAAGCAGTTCATAATGAGATACATGCAAATAAGATTATCCAACAGCTATGTCAATCATGGAGAGGTACCAACAATTAATAATAAGCACCATGAATCATGTATATAAGCAGGATTGCAATGTTCATAAGAGAATATGATAAAGTGGTATCTCGCTTGCCGTATTTGATCGGCAAAACATAAATGCCGAGGCACCTCTTGAGTTCATAGAAAGACTAGAAGTAGTGATTGTCAAAGATAAAAGCATCAAAATTATACCACCATCAATCATATTTTGAGACAAGCATATTATACTAAGAATGACAGTTGTGCTCTCAAGATAGTGCTCAAAGAAAGAATGGAGACACAACATAAAAAGTAAAAGATTGACCCTTCGCAGAGGGAAGCAGGGATTAACATGCGCTAGAGCTTTTCATTTGTAAAGCAGGAGTAAAATTATTTTGAGAGGTGTTTGTTGTTGTCAACGAATGGTAATGGGTACACTAACTACCTCACCAACCGGACTCACAAGAGCGGCTCCCATTTATTTATTTTTGGTTGGCACTCCTTCCAACCTTTCTTTCACAAACCATGGCTAACCGAATCCTCGGGTGCCTGCCATCAATCACATACCATGAAGGAGTGCCTTTTATTTAAGTTTTATTATGATGATGACACTCCCCAACCTTTGCTTACACAAGCCATGGCTAACCGAATCCTTGGGTTGTCCAACAATCACAAACCATGGAGGAGTGTCTATTTAAGTTAATTAATTGGGACTGGGAATCCCATTTAGCTCTTTTTGCAAAATTATTGGATAAGCGGATGTGCCAATAGTCCATATGAGAGTCCGTCAAAAGTAAATGAGAAGGTTGAAAGCTAAACACCACGTACTTCCTCATGAGCTATGAAACATTAACACAAATTGAGAAGCATTTTGAAGGTTTTAAAGGTAGCGCATGAGAATTTACTTGGAATGGTTTGAAATGCCATGCATAGGTATTTATGGTGGACACTTATGGAACAACTTGGTTTTCAGGTGTTTGGAAGCACGAGCGGCGTCACCGCTCAGTACAAGTGAAGGATAGCAAAAGACTAGGGAGCGACAAATCAAGAAAGCAGTAACTGTCATAATTATGCTTGCGGCAAAATAAATTAACGGAGGCATAAAAGTGATACAATAACTCTGAAGCAATATAAATCATCGAGGCTTAATTGACTTTTTGTTCAGTCATATGCATGCGTGAGCATGTGCCAAGTCAATATAAATGAGTTATTCAGAGGAGGATACCACAATGCCATACTTACTTATGAATAAAACAATGCAAGCAAACATCCATGACATGCTACTCATATTAATAAATTGAAACTAAACATGAGAGATCATGAGCTACTAGACTTTCTCAAATAACATATACCTCTCATGAACCAACTAAGCATGCTCATATGGATGAGTATATGTACAAAAATGAAAGCAAATAGAGTTCATACCAGCCTCTCACCACAATCAGATTGTCGTAGATCGTCATTATTGCCTTTTCACTTGTGTAGCTTGGATAATATGAAATGAAAACCACGCTCCAGCCACCGAAGACCATTGAACTCATGATGAACTTTACAAACCAAAGAAGAACAGCAAATATTTTTGGCGTTTTCGAATTAGAAATAAGAACGAAAGAAAACAAGCAAACAAAGCAAAATCTTTTTGGGTTTTCTCATAGCAAACTAACGATAGCAAATAAAGCAAACTAAGAGCAAGGAACCAAATAAATAAATGGTGAAGAGAAACAACAGAAATATTTTTGGTCTTTTTGTTTTAGGAAAGAAACAAAGCGAAAACAAAAGAATGCAAACTAACGAAACACAGAAAAGCAGGATGACAGAAATCTGCCAAATCCTGACAGCAGTACAGAAATCGAATTTAACAAAAATCTTCCATTGCTCAGACCAAAAAGTGTTAAACTAATGAAAGTTAGATAACAACCTGGGGAACATGCTCAAAAATTGGCAACTCAAAATAACGTTCTGGCTGTGCGCACGAATTTTTTTAGTAACAGCACAGAATCTGTTTTTGGACAGCACTTCCCCAATATCATCTCCCTCTCATTAGAAAACCACTCTAGAGACTAAACAAGTATGTACAAGTATCCAGCAATCATAATATGCAAAGAATGAGTGATGCCGGTATACCTCCCCCAAGCTTAGGCTTTTGGCCTAAGTGGAGTTCATTCCACGGTCCCCATGAAGTGGTGTCTTCGTAACATGACGAAGAACGACCGGTTCCATGTATGTGCTGGAGGAAACATGGGGTACGTGACGGTGTAGTCGTAGGAGGGCTCGACGTTCTCGGAGTCATGTTGCTGGTGGAATTCTTGTATCTTCATATGTTCCTCCACCACCTCCTTTGTTAGCGACCATGATTGCCTGTCAATATTAAACAAACCCTGCTGGGGAAGAGGGATTTCTTTCTCATTCCCATCAGCAAACAACATTGTATAGACAATATTATCTATGGTGGAGTTAGTAGTAACAAAATGATAGCTCTTCATAGCAGCAATATCTAGCTTCCTAGGGGTTAATGGTACATCATTAGAATCAAGAGGAATATCTAGATGTGTTAGAATGCGTGATGCAATAGTTCCTCCAAAAATAGGCCCCCTGCTAGACAAGCGGCGAGCAATAAGAGAACCAAGATGATAAGGTGTCTCTCCAGTAAGTGCAACATTCAAGAAAGCAAGATGGTAGCTAGAGATGTTGCTAGTTTCTCTACCCAAAATGCTAGTACCAATGTAATATGCGAAATACTTAATAGCGGGGAGTTGAATGTTTCTTATCTTCCCTCGCTGGATGGTGCGGCAATCATCCCCGGTGATCCTCGGTAGAGCTCCAACAAGTCCCGGGGTTGTCATCAATCCTCCTTGCTGTACCTACGGGGCAATACCCAATGCAAAACAAAATTCCTCCAATTTCATGGTACAGGAATATCATAAATCTTGAATGCGACTGTCGGCTCATATTGTGTTGTGGAACTTGAAGCTCTCAACGAAAACTTTGGTGAGCCTGTGTGTGTCCCCTCTCGTCTCCCACGTGGTATAGGCCTGCCCTGTTGACGGGTGAAGAAGTCATCCAATAACCCTGCATTGGTTAGAAACTCATAACAAGGAAAGGATGAAGCATTAGGGGCCCCATGGTCCTCCTCGGGCGCGAAGCTAGGCGCGATGACATCCTCATTGTAGGATCGCCTAATTTGAGTAGACGCCCTTGAGGGCCTAGGTGCTGGTTGTTGCTTTCTTGAACAACTCTCCAAACTTGAATTTCTTCATTTTCTGAAATTTTCAACAATCATTATAAAATTTGATTTCAAGGTGTGTAATTGAAGGGAACTACTATAGGAACTTGCTAGAGTACTAAACATGCATCAAAACTAATTTCTGCCACTTAGAACAAGCATGCAAGCTCACTAAACATGTTATATACAGCAGCAAAATATTCAAGATATACTCAACCAAATGAAATTCTAATTGGACAATCAAAGGAGTCACATACCAAGGAGTAAATGTGCCAAATTTCAGACGGAAATCTGGGCTGAGCAAGGAGATCGAAAAATCGCGAGTTCTTGAGCAGAAACACGAGTGAGAGAAACTTGAGTACGAGTTTTTTCGGGAGAGAGAAGGTGCTGGGAGAAAGAGATGGTGTAGTGGGGCAAGGGGTGGCCCACACCACATGGTGGCGCGGCCCCCTTGCTGGCCGCGCCGCCCTATGGTGTGGCACCCACAGTGCCCACAGGTCATCCTCGGTGCTCCAGTGCCTCGTCGAAAAATAGGACCAACGGTGTAATTTTTGTAATTTTTAGAGAACTTTGAAAAAATGCACATTTCTGGGTATTAAATTAATGATTACTGCGCAGGAAAATGATTTCTAAAATCTTAAATGACTAAAGCATATTGCAAATCAAAAGTGCTATAGCAAATAAAATAGGTGAAAGGAGAAAGAAAGAAAGAAGTGTTGTTTAACTCTCCTATGCAATAAAATATACTTGTTAACAAGGTTGATCAAGTCTTGCTACCAAATAAATTTTATATGACATAAGAAGAAATAAACCTCAAATCAATCATGTTACCTTATATTGAATTGATATGGATCCAATCACAAGAGGTTGATATTCTTCTTTAGGCTCATATATAGGACAATCAATGGATCCCACTTTGATAGTTTTCACATTAAAAATTGTATTGACTCCACATACTTTATCAATCCTCTTGGGAAAATAGACAGTGTGTTCCTTATCATCAACATTGAAAGTAACCATGCCTTTATTGCAATCAATAACAGCCCCTGCGGTATTAAGAAAGGGTCTTCCAAGAATAATGGACATATTATCATCTTGAGGCATTTCCAACACAACGAAATCGAGTTAATATCAAGCAATGCGAGTAACTTGAAGCAGAACATTTTCACATAAACCAACAGGAATAGGTAGATTTATCAGCCATTTGCAAAGATATATCGTTGGTATCAATTTATCTAAATCAAGTCTCTTATAAAGAGAAAAAGGCATCACACTCACACCTGCTCCCAAATCACATAGAGCAGTTCTAACATAATTATTCTTGATGGAACAAGGAATAGTCGGTATACCTGGGTCGCCCAACTTCTTTGGAATCTTACCATTGAAGGAGTAATTAGCGAGCATAGTGGAAATTTCCTCATTGGGAATTTTCCTTTTGTTAGTAACAATATCTTTCATATACTTTGAATAAGGAGGCAATTTAATAGCATCAGTCAAAGGGATTTGCAAAAATAAAGGTTTCATCCAATCACAAAATTTATTATAATGTTCCTCCTCCTTTGATTTTAGTTTCTTAGCAGGAAAAGGCATTTGCTTTTGAACCCAAGGTTCTCTTTCATTACCATGCTTCTCGGTAATAAAATCTTCTTTAGTATACTTTTTATTGTTAGCATGCTTTTCAGGTTCTTTTTCAATTTCTTCTTTATCAGGAGTATCATTCTTATCATTATCTTCCTCATGTTCATTACCACTTTCAGTTTCAGCATCAGAAATAGAAATACTATTAGGATCATTAACAGGTTCAGAGGATTCTACAACATTCTTATGTTTCTTTTTCTTTTTCTTAGATGGAGCACTAGTTTTAATTAGTTGAGAATCTTGTTCAACTCTTTTGGGATGCCCTTGAGGATATAGAGGATCCTGGGTAGAAGCACCACCTCTAGTTGTTACTTCACAAGCATGTTTTTCTTTAGAATTATTTCCCAACAAGTCATTTTGCACTTTAGTAAGTTGATCAATTTGAGTTTGAACCATTTGAAAATGTTTAACAAGTATCTTAACATCATTGGAGGTTCTCTCCACAATACCATGCAATTCACTAATAGCTCGGGAATTTTCCATTAAATGATTCTCTACTCTCATATTAAAGTTTTCTTGCTTAACAATATAATTATCAAATTCATCTAAGCATTGAGCGGAGATTTTGAATACGGAATATCTTCCCTAGTAAAGTGTTGAAGCAGTGTACCTCATCAGTGGATGAAGGGGAAATCGTCTCACATATATCTTCAATAGGAGGTAAATTCTTCATCTTCAGTTTAATACCCTTCTCCTTAAGAGACTTCTTGGCTTCCCTCATATCTTCATCATTCAATTTAATCATACCCCTCTTCTTCACTATCGGTGTCGGGGTTGGTTGGTGTGGACCAATCATCATGATTGCCTATTTTAGCCAATAATTCTTCGGCGTCTTCTGGAGTTCTTTTCCTGCACAACTATCCAGGTATGCCCTAGACTCAATAGTTAGTCCACTATAAAATATATCAAGTAAATCATGCTTTTTAAATCATGGTCAGGCTGAGCTCTAATAAGAGAGCAAAATCTCGCCCAAGCCTCAGAATTTCTCTCCATCTTCCTGGTCAAAATTATAAATTCTCTGCAAAGCAGCATGTTGAGCATTACTAGCAGGAAAGTATTTACGGAAGAAAACATCAAGCAATTCTTTTGGACTTTTAATAGAACCAGGAGGCAAATTATTATACCAAGTTTTAGCATCATCCTTTAATGAGAAAGGAAAAATTTTAGCGACAAAATAAGTACGCATCTTAACATCATCGAAAAACAAGCCACTAAGAGTAGATAACTCAGTCATGTGTTCAACAGCACTTTCTTTTTTTTTTTTTTTTAAGGGTGTTTTCTCAACAATAGCTATATGAGATAGATCAAGAGAAAAATCATAATCTTTATCCCTAATATTTATAGGAGATGTGGCAAATTTAGGATCAGGAGATGGTCTAACAGCATGTTCTGCAAGCAACTTTTTAATTTTTCTTGCATCAGTAGTAGCATTGCATTTCTCAATAAAATCATCATCAAGCTCTACATAATCTTCATCAAGATCATCACTAGAATATTCAACAGACTCAGGTGAATTAACAGGTGTAGTAGCATTAGGAGTTTCAGTATTTTCAATTTGTCTATACTTAGCAATTGTAGCATCTAGAAAAGATCCCAATGAACCACTATCATCAAGCACGGTTGAAACATTATCAATATTATGAATTTTCAGATTCAGCAGAAGTACCAGCACGCGAAGCATGTGGCGGTGAAACAAGTTTATCAATCACAGATGGTGAATCAAGAGCGCAGAGGTACTCAGAGTTGTACCTTTTCTTGTAGTGGATGGTAATATGGCGATAGTATCGCGAGGTTTACCCATAATGGAGAATTTGCGGCGAACAATATCAATCCAAGTGAACTTTCAAATAAAGCTATGCTCCCCGGCAACGCGCGCAGGAAAATAGTCTTGATGACCCACAAGTATAGGGGATCGCAAGAGTCTTCGAGGGAAGTATTACCCAATTTATTGATTCGAACACAAGGAGACAAAGAATACTTGTAAGCTTATATGAGAGTTGTCAATTCAGCTGCACACGGAAACAGACTTGCTCGCAAGAGTTTATCATAGTAACAGTTTTATGGCAGTGGAAATAGCGAAATAACAGCGACGTGGAATAAAGACAGCGATTAGTGGTTATAGTAAGCAGCAGATTAAAAATCATAGGCACGAGGACGGATTTAACGGGCGTTGCATGGATGAGAGAAACTCATGTAACAATCAAAGCATGGGCATTTGCAGATAATAATAAAACGGTATCAAAGTACTAATCAATCAATAGGCATGTGTTCCATATTTAGTCGTACGTGCTCAATGAGAAACTTGCACAACATCTTTTGTCCTACCAATCCGGTGGCAGGCCTCTAGGGAAACTACTGGATATTAAGGTACTCCTTTTAATAGAGTACGAGCAAAGCATTAACACTCAGTGAATACATGTGATCCTCACATCACTACCATCCCCCTCCGGTTGTCCCATTCTTGTCACTTGGGGCCATTGGTTCCGGACAGCGACATGTGTATACAACTTGCAGGTAAGATCATAAACAACGAATATCTTCATGAATCAATAACATGTTCAGATCTGAGATCATGGCACTCGGGCCCTAGTGACAAGCATTAAGCATAACAAGTTGCAACAATATCATAAAAGTGACATCTACGGATACTAGGCACTATGCCCTAACAATCTTATGACTATTACATGACCAATCTCATCCAATCCCTACCATCCCCTAGCGGGGGAATTACACACACATGGATGGGGGAAACATTGGGTTGATGGAGAGGCGTTGGCGGTGATGGCGGTGAAGATCTCCTCCAATTCCCCGTCCGGCAGAGTGCCAGAGAGACTTCGGCTCCCGCGACGGAGTTTGATGTGGCGGCGTTACGGAGGGTTTCGATGTCGACTCTTCCCCGTGCGTTTTTAGGTCGAACCCGATAAGTAGTCAAAGAGGGGGCGTCGGAGGCAGTAGGAAGCCACACCATGTAGGGCCGCGCGGGCCTGGGCCGCGCAGCCATATGGTGTGGGGCCTCGGGCCTCCACCTCCTTTGCCCTTAAGCTCAGTCAATATTTTGGTAAAATAGGGCCATCGAAATTGGGGATTTTCCCGAAAGTTGGATTTACGCACAAAAACAGAGCACGAGCGATTCAAAGCAAAGTTAGTCCGTGTTAGTTGTATCAAAATACACAAATTAGAGGAAACAATAGCAAAAGTGTTCGGAAAGTAGATACGTTTTGGACGTGTCGATCTATTTCGATAACATGACTTTGCGACTAGGTTCCGAAAAACGCCGCAGGTTGTTTTACTGGTCTTGCGAGAGGATCCAAATTGAGGTGGTGCTCGGCGAGTTCCCTGGGTCCTGGCATGTCAGGTGGACACCATGCGAAGATTTTCCAGTGCTCACGGAGGAACTCGACGAGCGCGCTTTCCTATGCGACATCCATGTTTGCGGCAATACCTCTTTTGAATCCTTAGTTGTGTTGAAAGTTGGCTCCTTAGAAGATCTCCCTACCTCTGGTAGCACATCATAATCGGTGAACCTTGGCGCCGCATACTTTGCTTGCCGAAACTCTGACAGTCGATGAAAATCCATGTCGCATTTATCAGATGCGAAACTTCCTTTGATTGTGATAGGTCCCTTGGGCCCGGGCAACCTCCACAATAGATATGTATAATGCGGCAACGCCATGAACCTGGCATATGTTGGTCGTCCCAACGAGCGTGATATTACGACGGAAGTCCACAACTTCAAACTCCAAATTCTCTATCCGTAATTTTCTGGTTCAATGAACGTCGAGATTGATCTTGCCCGGATAACTTGGCTTCTCGGTGACGATCCGTGAAAACGTGTATCGGTTGGTTTCAAGTTTGCCAGGGATATATTCATTTCCTCAATGTATACCATATAGGTTTAAGTGCTGCCGCCGTCTATGAAGACTCGTCCCGCCGAACCAGCAATTCTTTACGGGTAAGATGAGTGCCGGTTGTCCTGGTCGAGGAACTTGTTGCGGATGATCCGCGGTGTAGGCGATGTCTTTGACCCGATTTAGGTATTCATTTGTTGGTGGAGGCATCTTCTCGCCATGAACACTTGTCGTGAGATTACCTTATCGGCTGGATGGCCTAGCTTTCTGAATCATAGAGACCGCACCGTTAGAATTAGGATCAACATATGGAGGTGGGTGTGGTGCTGCCGCTATTCTTGGTGCCGATTTTCGTCCGTAATTGCGGGAGGAGGTGGAAGGTGGATCTCGCTCCTTGGCCCATGGGGGTTTCTGTTCATGGCTTGGGCATTTGCGATTCTTGCGGCTCGCAACATTGCCTGAAAATTTCGGCAATCTTTCGAGATGCCCTGACTGCCTCTTTCCATTATTGTCAAGATAAAAATGCATTTGACACGGACCGTTCATCATCTCTTCGGGGACACATAAGGTCTTTGGAACCTTAGTCCACCTTTTTAATACATTAGCGAGAATCGCCTCTATTGTCGCTTGATGCTGCTTCTACTCCTTTGATAGTCCTCTCATTTTTTTTGTCAGAGTTTCCTCGAAAGCCAGCCGATATATGGCCGGGAGCATCGTTGTTGTAGAGCGGCGAGAAAATCGCCTATTTTGATAATTTCGACCACGATCCTCTTCGCGACCCGTGTCGCTTGTTGTATATTGCGTCTTCTCCATGCCCATTTATTGGCTATCTCCATGAGTGCGATATGGTCTTAGAGTTAGTTCTCCCAAATCCTCGACGAAGTCTCCTCGCGAATTCACACTCTGCGCATCTATTGCTCTTTGAGATATGTCTTCTCTTGGGAGTTTTTTATGATGTTCCACGCGCTATATATTTTCTCATCGACTCGTCATGTTTCCGTCGACAAGCTCAGCTCTTCCAACGGCGCGGGTTTCTTGCGGGTCGATCGGAAATTTTCACGAAAGATATCCTCAAAGTTATCCCATGTCGATGGAACTTGGGAGTTTCTTTATCAAGATCTCGCGCACGCTCAAGTGAACTTGGATACTTTGCATGGCTGTTGCTCTGGTTCCTCCTACCGGCTTACCATCTCTAGATAATCAACAAGCCAATCTCGGGATCCCAAACCGTCGAATTTCTTGAAATTTCGGGTAACTTGAATCCTTTTGGGACTCGAGTTTTTGAACCCTTCTCGTAAAGCATGGGAGCCCACACATATCTTCATCGGCAACCTCTGGTGAGTGCTGGCTCTCTTCTTTCTTGTACATCTGTCCACCCTTACTTGGACTGCGTGTCTCTTGCTCCACTTGTTCTTGGTGGGTCTTGAGCTGTGGTGGGTCGTGGACTATTTTGCCTAGGATTTTCTTCGGGAGGCGTTGCTGCAAACGCTGTTCCATAACTCCTACTCATCGCCATATTGAACAATGGTTATCTCGGGGTCTCAGTGTTACGGACGCCGGGATGTAAGCTTGCGTTGCCATGTAACCTGCACGGTGTTTTTGGGATGATATTTCCCCTTTCATCAATCGACATAAAGGACATGTCGAGATTTTGAATTATGTTTCCTCTCTGCTTCGGGTATGTTTTGCAACAGAGACATTGCTCTCGTCCAAGCTTCTCTGTGTCTCCCGAAGTTCCGATTGTCGACTTAGCTCTGCTCGGCCTTCTTGACGCGGAGCGCTTCTCTTCTCTATTCGGGGATCTTTTATCGTTTTTCAGTTCTCTACTTACCGAGCAGTCTATATTGATATGCTTGTAGTTCTTGTACGGTAGTGGTATTCATTGGTTCTGAACATCCATGGCTCTTGCAGCCCTAACTCTGTTGTGCGGAGTTGGACTTTTGCGCGAGTTGAAGATCCGGCATATTTAGTGCCTAGACCATTGAGATCAGCGGGATCGACGTATGGATTTTCCAAATGCGTCGAAAGCCTACGACGTTTCTGTTCGATCTGCTTCCTCTTGCACAGATTTGATGATATTTTGTGTATTGATTTTTTGTCGGGATTGGTGACACCATCATATAGAGTGGTGAAGACCTTTCCGATGGCGACAGATTTGTCGATGAAGTTGAAGTTGTCGGCTTTGTAGATCGCGCTTATAAAGGAGTCAGAACGACTCGAAGGATGTGTTCTTCGAAGATCTTGGCGAGCTTTCCGCTTGCCTTGTTGTCGACAAGCGTGGTGATGAAAACTCCCGTCACTCGTGAAAGCTAAATCGGCCCAGCTGAAAATTCCGCCGAGATCGGAACTTTGAGACGGTAGGATCCTTCCTTCTTGACGCCAAATCGGAATTCTCCGAACGTCATGACGATGGGCTCCTCCAAATAGGCACATGCATCCACACGGGAGGCGGGTGAGGAATAAAATCGACTAGATCAGTTTTTTCCTGGTTACCTCGATCCATCGAATTGCTTGCCACCGACGAAGTTGACGATCTTGAACGTGCCATCGAGATCAGCTCCTTGCAACCTCTCATCCCCACAGACGGCGCCAATTGACAAAGGATTAACTCGTCAATGCCTACAGATTGTAGACTAGGGTTTTGCTAGAAGTAGAGGGCAAGTCGATCTCGAAGGTCAGCGAAAAGTACTCAAACGATTGAAAACTAGGGTTATGTTGACAAGTCGATTCGATCCTTTCTTCGTCCTCGACTCACCCTTATAGGAGCCGAGGGTTTCGTAATACACAAGTTACGGAGTTCGGGAGGTTTCGTACCCAACCAGTAAGATTACAAATCTCTATCTTTCCTAATACAAACTATCTTTCCTTAACACTAAATGGGCTTCCAAATCTCCTTATCCTTCGAGTCCTGGGCCTTTAGTAAATCCCCGAGTACCATCTTTGGCAGGCCCATTGGGGATGCCTATGTCAAGGAGGCGCACAGGGCCCACGAGGGGCCCCGCCCCACGCCTGGGGTGGTCGCTGCTCACCCCCTCGACCTCTCCTTCTCACTATAAGAAGCCCCTAACCTAAAAATACCGTGGGGTTCGACGTTTTTCCAGAAAGAGTTCTGCTGCTCCGCTGCCACCAGAAACCCCAATCTGGGACCAGAAACTCTGTTCTGGCACCCTGCCGGGACGGGGATTTGGAGGAGATCATCGCTATCGCGCCATCACCGGCGCCTCTCCATCAACCATCCATGATTCCCCCATCCATGTGTTAGTAATTCCCCGATATAGGTTGTAGGGCATGGTAGAGATTGGATGAGATTGGTCATGTAATAGCTATAAGATTGTTATGAGCATAGTGCCTACTATCCGTTGTTAGTATTTTTGACATTGTTGCAACTTGTATGTGCTTAATGCTTGTCACTTTGGGCCCGAGTGCCATGATCTCAGATCTAAACATGTTATTGATTCATGAGGATGATTATTGTTTTTTATCATACCTGCAAGTTCTATACACATATTGTTGTCCGGAACCCGAGGCCCCAAAGTGACAGAAATTGAGATAACCTGAGGGGGTGGTTATGATGTGAGGATCACGTGCGTTCACGGAGTGTTAATGCTTTGCTTTGGTACTCTATTAAAGGAGTACATTAGTTTCCCAGAGGCAGCGGGACTAGTAGGACAAAAGATGTCGTGCAAGTTTCTCATTACGAGCACGCACGACTAAATAGGAACACGCCTATGGTTATATTATACTAGGATGCTTATATTATTATTTACTACCTATGTATTGGTATTATATGGACTCTCTCATTCATTCAACGCCCGTTCATCCATCCATGTGCCTACAATATTTTAATCATGTTGTCTCACACCCAATCGCTACTGTTGTTTTCATTTCATTACTGTTGTTACTTCACTACTACCACTTTTATAAAGCTGGCCTGCGATAAGCGTTGCGAGCAAGTCTATTTTTAGGTGCAGGTGAAGTGACAACTCATCTGTTAAAGCTTATAAATATTCTTTGGCTCCCCTTGTGTCGAATCAATAAATTTGGGTTTTACTTCCCTCGAAGACTGTTGCGATCCCCTATACTTGTGGGTCATCAATCATCTTCTCATTCATGCACTTCATCTTCATCATCATGAGGAAGATTAGCTTCAGAGGTATGAGATGTCGTAGAGGCCTTAGCCATAAGGCATATATGAGAAACTTGACGTGATGGAGAAGAAAATCTACTTGAAGCTCTATTCAAGATCTTGTCATTTCCAATGGGTTCTTAGATTTCCTCTACATTCTTAGACACAAAACTAGAGGAAATAAAAGCATTTATATCATGGCAACAAGAAATAGAAAGCATATCACCATGGAATTTAGATAAGCAATTAACACATGATATGCAAGGACTATCAACACAAGCATGTAAATCATTTATAGTGTTAGATGTGTTAAAGTCAAAAATTGAAGCATTGCAATGAGATAGAGATGAAGGATCATCAAGAGATAATCACACTATCAACATTGCAATGTTCATCACCACTCACCTTGGCTTTTCCTTGTGTCTTGCAACACTTTGGTGAAGTGGATGAAAGTTCACCACGGCCAGAAGTGGACGGAATACAATCATCCTCAATAATATTGGACACATCATATTTTTCTTGAAGCTTTGTCCAAAAATCATGAGCGCTCCAGAAATGCAAGATTGGAAAAAATATCTACATTGCTCGAAGCATGAACAAGCACATTAGAAACTTGAGCATTGAGACATAAATTTTTCTCATCCTCTAAAGATAGATTTTGGGAATCCATCGGAGGAGAAAAACCTATATCTACAATTCGCTCCATATGAGGGTCAATGGCCCGAAAATAACTAAGCATGCGAATTTTCCAAACATCATAATTTGTGCCATCGAATATAAAAGTGTGATCATGCACTAAATCTCTAGCCGATATCCTTACTCTCAAGGCGGTAAATCCTATAGTGAGAGACAAGGATCGATACCACCGTAAGGACACGGATGCCGCCCTGGGGGGGGTAGGCGGTTTAAATCTTTTACGAATATGGCTTAACAAATGCGGAATAAAACTAGTTGCGGCTGACCGACTTGGATGAGTTTGTGCATGAGAGCTGCCAACGAGTCCCGAGCAGGTGACTCGACTTTGTTTTGCCATCTTTGGAGTCGACATATGAATGCAGGTAACAAGGGGCATTGACCTGCTCGGCGTAGGGTAGTTCGGGAGTCCTCTGCTGTCGTGGTTTATAATTACCACGGTTCCCAGAGTTGTTCCGGTTACCATCGTGCCTGTCGTCTCGATCGTCTTGCCGATCGGCATACCCTCTGCTAATTGTTATCATCGTAGTTGCGGTTTTCCTCCTCTTGTGACGATCCCTTCCCGAGTCGTGCTTCGGCTGGTCATCGTCTTCATCATCACTGCGCTGTGGCCTTCGTACGTTGTCTTCACCATCAGCCCAACTGTTGGCAATTTCCATTAACTTGGTTATGGTTTTTGGCTTTTTGCGCCCGAGTTCTTTTATGTAACTTTCCCGCTGGACGCCGTCGCTGAAAGCGTCGATTGCTCTGTCGACAAATATGTCTTCAGCAACATTCAAAAGCTTTGTGAATCTCCTGATATACGAACGCATCGACTCCTTCTGCTTCTGCCTACAACTTCGTAGCTCTTCGATTCCAACGGGCCTCTTGTATGTTGCTTGGAAGTTGGCGACGAAGGCGTCTACTAGGTCGTCCCATGATTTGACAAAACCTTTCGGCAGCCCCCGTCAGGCCCGTGCTGAATCCTTCAAGTAAAGTTGTAAGCATTGCATTGCCGCTATCTGGTTTCCTTTGTGCAAGATCACCGTCTGCAGGTAGTCATCTATCCAAGATCTTGGTTCTTGCTGCCCATCGTACTTGGCGTCGGTAGGGGTAGGCTTAAACTTTTTAGGCGGCATTGCTTCGCGTATCTTGTAACTTAGACAGTCGGCTCCTCTGAGCTCACCGTCGTACTCCTGGTCTTCATCCGAAGAATCGCTATCGTCGTCTTTCCTAGCGGCGCGTCGTCGCCTTGCTTTGTCGATCCTGCTCTGGGTGATCTCGTCCCGAGCATCTCTTGCATGATGTTTTGACCCACTGCCTTGGACCACAGTTTTTTCCTTCTGCGGGACCAGGTTGTTTCCTAATATCGCGAGACTTTCGAGAGCACCTCGGTGAGCTTGAGCCATAGACTCGGGGCTGATTGATGAGGTAAGCGGCGAGGTTGTTGCTCCTGCACGGTTTTTGGCCGTGGCATGCCCGCGATATCCTGGTCATAAAGGATTTAGTCGAGATTCGATGTTATCTCTCCGCGTCATCTTGAAAGCCTGGACATCCTTGACCGATGCTTGCCTGCTTCCTGAGTGTTTCGGGGCGCTCCCCTTGCGAACCCCTTCGCCTTTCAGCTGGTCGTCTGCTTGGATGGCGTCTTCGAGGTGGCTTCTCTTTGACAAGTGCTCTCGATTTTTCTCCGATTATGGAGCGGTAAGCATTAGGGTTCCGCCGGGGTCCCTGCGGGGAGCGGTGTTGTTGAGTCTTTGCCCTTGCTGCCGCCGCTCCTCATGCGATGGTATAATCACTATCGCGATTGCTTTGGCGCTATTCTCAAAACTTGCCCTTTGGAGCGGGGGGTATAGTCCTCGTCTCCTCTGTGCCTTGTGTTCCCAATGTTGGCGACATAGACGATGGCGTGCCGCCTTTCGGGTGGTTCGCCAGATGGTGCGTCGATACTATCTTCTCCCAGGAATACGGGCGTTGCGATGAACGCGTGTCGGTGGATCCAGTCCGTGCACAGTGTCCACGTTCGGGCAATATACGGTCGATTTTGAAGACGGAGTCGTCGAGCCCTACCGACATAGAGATGCGAGCAGGAGGAGCTGATGGCACGGGGAGCACGTTGATCCCGTCGGGTCAGCCGACGAGATCAAGCGAGGTGATGCGCGAACTCGCCGATCCGGAAGCGGGGGATTCCGGCGGTTGAAGGATTCCTTCGTTGACGTTGTAGTAGACGGCGCCGAAGGTCATCTCCACGTTCCTTGTAGACCCGAAAAATTTGAACGGGAGGAATCGTTGTGTGGAGTAAACTCGTAGGAGCCGAATCGAATTGGACTTCCCAGGATGGGCGACGATGGTGGGTCGCGATGACGTTGCGCGAAGTGCTGAGGCGAGTTTGCCGATGAAGCTGCCGATGTCTTGATCGGATGCGCCGCCTGCCTTGCGCCGACAGGCTTCACGAACGGCGCCAATTGTCGAGGGTGCTCCTCGACAATGCCCTCCGATAGGGCTTAGGGTTGATGGAATCCTGCAAGCTGACACGAGACATCGGTACATAGACAAGCGGGAAGCGATTTGCAGGTTCGGGCCCTCGATGGGGTAAAACCATACACCTTGCTGTACGTTCTTTGATTATGATGAAAACAGGTTACAATGGGGTCTTGGGATTTAGGCTGTGATCTCGTCGAGATGCTAGTTGCTAGGTAACCTAGTTCTAAGCTTCGGCTATTGTTACTAAGATTGATTGTGTCCTTCGGCAGCCCCTCTCCTGCCTTTATATAGGCCAGGTCTCAAGGGTCCTAAGCGAGGACGACTAGGTTTACAATAGTTTAGATCCAATCTTTCCTTGTTTGCACGCTTCCTCGTCTTGCGTCAAGGAATCTTCGATACCGACCTAGTGGCCCATCTCGCCTTCTAGTAGCTTCATGGGCCTCCAACTTGTCAATACGGATGGGAATACAGTTACCGAAGAATATTGCACGTCAATTTGTCAACCACAAAACCTATATAACTAGGGTTCACCTATGTGCACCAACAACTTATGCTAAGCTATACAAGCAACTATGTGATAGATGGATATATAACTTCAAACACGAAGACTATCACAAAGTAAAGTGCATAAGTAAAGAGCTTGGGTATAGGAATAACCGAGGTGACGCGGAGACACGTCTCAACGTATCTATAATTTCTTATGTTCCATGCTACTTTTATGACAATACTTGAATATTTTATACATACTTTACAACATTATTATACATTTTCCGGAACTAACCTATTAACAAGATGCCGAAGCGCCGTTGTTGTTTTCTGCTGTTTTTGGTTTCGAAATCCTAGTAAGGAAATATTCTCGGAATTGGACGAAATCAACGCCCGGGTCCTATTTTTCCATGAAGCTTCCAGAAGACCGAAGAGTACACGAAGTGGGGCCACGAGGGGCGAGACCATAAGGCGGCGCGCCGGGCCCCAGGCGCGCCGGCCTATGGTGTGGGGCCCTGCCCCCTGACCTACCCTTCCGCATACAAATAGTCTTCGTGAAACCCCATACCGAGAGCCACGATACGGAAAACATTGCTGAGAGGCACCGCCGTAATCCCATCTCGGGGATTCGGAGATGCCCTCGGCCCCTGCCGGAGATCACCGGAGGGGCTTTACATCATCATGCCCGCCTCAGGATTGATGCGTGAGTAGTTCATCGACTATGGGTCCATAGCGGTAGCTAGATGGTTGTCTTCTCCGCTTGTGCTATCATTGTTTAGATCTTGTGAGCTGCCTAACATGATCAAGATCATCTATTTGTAATGCTACATGTTGTGTTTCGTGGGATCCGATGAATCTAGAATACTATGTTAAGTTGAATATCAATCTATCATATATGTGTTGTTTATGTTCTTGCATGCTCTCCGTTGCTAGTAGAGGCCAAGTTGATACTTGTAACTCCAAGAGGTATTTATGCTCGATAGTGGGTTCATGCCTCCATTGAATCTGGGATCGTGACAGAAGGTTCTAAGGTTGTGGATGTGTTGTTGCTACTAGGGATAAAACATTGATGCTTTGTCTAAGGATATTTGTGTTGATTACATTCGCACCATACTTAATGCAATTATCTTGTTGTTTACAACTTAATACTGGAGGTGGATGTATCAGTGGATTATTTAGGCATAGATGCATGTTTGGATAGCGGTCTATGTACTTTGTCGTAATGCTGGTTAAATCACATAGTAATCATCGTTGATATGTATTGAATCTTGATTTGTCAGTTGCCCATCTGTAATTTGTTCACCCATGTTAGTTATCTTGTTGGAGAGACACCACTAGTGAACGTGGACCCGGTCCATTCATTACATCTGAATACATTCTCTGCACTACTGTTCTTTGCAAACAAACACCATCTTCCACTCGTACGTTTAATCCTTTGTTTCCAGCACGAATGAGATTGACAACCTCATTGTTACGTTGGGGCAAAGTACTTTGATTGTGTTGTGCAGGTTCCACGTTGGCGCCGGTTTCACTGGTGTTGCGCCGCACTACATTCCTCCACCAACAACCTTCAAGTGCTTCTTGACTCCTACTGGTTCGATAACCTTGGTTTCATGAAACTTGCTTCTATACGCATCATACCTTCCACTTGGGGTTCCCAACGGACGTGTGCTTCGCGCGTATCAAGCTCTTTTTTGGCGCCGTTGCCGAGATCAAGACACGTTGCAAGGGGAGTCTTCCACATCCAATCTCTTTACTTTATTTTTGTCTTGCTTTACTTATTTTATTTTCTGTCTTGTTTGCTTTATATCAAAAACACACAAAAATTAGTTACTTGCATTTAATTTATTTTTTTATCATGTCTAGTCATGTACTTGCTTTTATTTTCACTAGTTAGGCATAATGGAAAACAACAAAAAAATAGAGATCTTTATGAACTTTATCTTGAATTAGGGCATGACGTGTTTGAAGAGAAAATTAAAAAACCCATGGAACTTTGTTTGCAAAATAGTTGTAGCAATGTTATTAGCATGAACTCTTTGAACACCATTATTGCTAAAGCTATGGAAGAATTTAAACTTGGGGAAGCTGGTTTTGAGGAGCATGATGTTTTTAGTCCCCCAAGCATGGAGGATAAAATTTACTTTGATTATACTTTACCTCCTATATATGATGTTTGCAATGATGAATATTATATTTTCAGTCCACCTACTATTGAGGAGAAAATTAATTATGATTACAATATGCCTCCTATATATGATGATTATGGTGATGAGAATAATAATGATAGCTACTTTATTGAATTTGCTCCCAAATAATTAATAGTAATGATCATGCTTATGTGGAGAGTAATGATTTTATGCATGCAGCTCATGACAAGAATGCTTTATGTGATAGTTATATTGTTGAGTTTGTTCATGATGCTACGAAAGTTATTATGAGAGAGGGAAACATGGTTATATGCATCTTAATAATATTAAGTTTCCCCTCTTTATGTTGAGAATCTTGAAGTTGCGCTTCTGTTGCCTTTCTATGCTTATTGCATTATGCTTATATGACTTGTTTATTTACAAGATTCCTTTTCATAGGAAGTGGGTTAGGTTTAAATGTGTTTTGAATTTGCTTCTTGATGCTTTCTTTTGCTTCAACTCTTAATTCTTGCGAAAGTATCATCGAAATTACTGAGCCCATCTTAATGGCTATAAAGAAAGCACTTGTTGGGAGATAACCCATGTTTTATTTTATTACTGTATTGTTGAGTCTTGGAAGTTGTTTACTACTGTAGCAACCTCTCCTTATCATGTTTTTGTGCCAAGTAAAGTCTCTATGCTAAAGTTGATGCTAGATTTGGATCGCTGCGGAGAAACAGCATTGCTGTCTGTCACGAATTCGTACAGATTTCCCTGTAGAAAAATCAAAAAATCTGCAAATTTACGAGCGTGATCCTCATATATGTACGCAACTTTCATTAGTTTGAGTTTTCCATTTGAGCAAGTTAAGTGCCCCTGCCAGATTCGTCTTTACGGACTGTTCTGTTTTTGACAGATTCTGCCTTTTATTTAGCATTGCCGCTTTTGCTATGTTGAATGAGTTTCTTTGTTCCATTAACTTTCAGAAGCTTTGTGCAATGTCCAGAAGTGTTAAGAATGATTGTTTCATCTCTGAATATGTAATTTGTAATTATGCACTAACCCTCTAATGAGTTTGTTTGAAGTTTGTTGTGGAGGAAGTTTTCAAGGGTCAAGAGAAGAGGATGATATACTATGATCAAGAAGAGTGAAAGGTCTAAGCTTGGGATGCCCTGGTTCATCCCTGCATATTTTAAGAAGACTTAAGCATCTAAGCTTGGGGATGCCAAGGCATCCCCTTCTTCATCGACAACATTATCAGGCTTCTAGTGAAACTATATTTTTATTCCATCACATCTTATGTTCTTTATTGGACGCGTTTGCTTTTATTTTCGTTTTGTTTTGAATAAAGTTGGATCCCATCATTCTTATATTAGAGATACGCTCCGCTTTTTCATATGGAACACTTGTGTTCTTAATTGTGCTTTAATGTTCATGGCGAAGGCTGAAATTGCTTCGTTAAATTGCTATTTGGTTGGAATCAGAAAATGCTGCATATGGTTTGGAATAAACTTGGCAATTGTTTGAGCTCTCATAGATCATGTTTAAGCTCTTGCATCATGTAGTTTAATCTATTAATGAATAACTACCGTAGAGCTTGTTTAATTTGGTTTGCATGATTGGTCTCTCTAAGTCTAGATATTTTCGGGTAAAGTGTTTTGAACAACAAGGAAGACAGTGTAGAGTCTTATAATGCTTGCAATATGTTCTTGTGTAAGTTTTGTTGTACCTGTTCATACTTGTGTTTGCTTCAAACAACCTTGCTAGCCCAAACCTTGTACTGAGAGGAAATGCTTCTCGTGCATCCAAACACCTTGAGCCAAAACCCATGCCATTTGTGTCCATCATATCTACCTACTATGTGGTATTTTTCTGCCATTCCAAAGTAAATTACTTGAGTGCTACCTTTAAAATTTCATTCCTTTACCTTTACAATATATAGCTCATGGGACAAATAGCTTAAAAACTATTGTGATGATGAATATGTAGTTATGTGTCTTAGTTCTTATAAGTTGCTTGTTGAGCGGTAACCATGTTTTGGGGACGCCATCAACTTTTTACCTTTGTTGGATATCATGTGAGATGCTATGCATGTTCGTCTTGTCTGAAGTAAGTGCGATTTCATGATCAAATGGTTTGAGTATGCATATGTTAGAGAAGAACATTGGGCAGCCAACTAAAGCCATGTATCATGGTGGAAGTTTCAGTTTGGACATACAACCTCAATCTCTTATGAGAATATTAATGTTGTTGAATGCTTAAGCATTAAAGGAGTTCATTATCTGTTGTCTATGTTGTCCCGGTATGGATGTCTAAGTTGACAATAATCAAAAGCGAGAAATCCAATGCGTGTTTTCTCCTTAGACAGTACAGGCGGCATAGAGGTACCCCTTTGTGACACTTGGTTGAAACATATGTTATACGATGATAATCCGTTTTCCGAGCTAAGTAGGACAAGGTGCGAGCACTATTAGTACTCTATGCATGAGACTTGCAACTTGTAGGAAGTATTATGCATAGCACATATGAATTATTACTACCGTTGACAAAATTGTTTTTATGTTTTGAAAATAAAAGCTCTAGCACAAAAATAGTAATCCATGCTTCCTCTCCGAAGGGCCATTCTTTTACTTTATGTTGAGTCAGTTTACCCACTTCTTTCTATCTTAGAAGCAAACACTTGTGTTAACTGTGTGCATTGATTCTTACATGTTTACTTATTGCACTTGTTATATTACTCTATGTTGACAAATATCCATGAGATATACATGTTACAAGTTGAAAGCAATTGCTGAAACTTAATCATCCTTTGTGTTGCTTCAATGCATTATACTTTGAATTTATTGCTTATGAGTTAGCTCTTATGCAACTCTTATTGATACTTGTTTGAAAGTACTATTCATGAAAAGTTTTGCTATATGATTCATTTGTTTAGTCATTATATTTGTTAGCAATCTTTTGTTCGATCACTCCATTCATCTCATATGTTTTACAATAATGTTGATCAAGATTATGTTGGTAGCATGTCACTTCAGAAATTATTTGTGTTATCGTTTACCTACTCGAGGACGAGTAGGAACTAAGCTTGGGCATGCTTGATACGTCTCAAACGTATCTATAATTTCTTATGTTCCATGCTACTTTTATGACAATACTTGAATGTTTTATACATACATTACAGCATTATTATACATTTCGGCACTAACCTATTAACAAGATGCTGAAGCGCCAGTTGTTGTTTTCTGCTGTTTTTGGTTTCAGAAATCCTAGTAAGGAAATATTGTCGGAATTGGACGAAATCAACGCCCAGGGTCCTATTTTTCCACGAATCTTCCAGAAAACCGAAGAGTACACGAAGTGGGGCCACGAGGCCGAGACCATAAGGCGGCGGCCTGGGCCCTGGCCACGCCGGCCTATGGTGTGGGGCCCTGATGCGCGTAGATGTACACGTCCGTTGGGAACCCCAAGAGGAAGGTATGATGCGCACAGTGGCAAGTTTTCCCTAAAAGAAACCAAGGTTTATCGAACCGAGGAGCCAAGAAGCACGTTGAAGGTTGATGCCGGCGGGATGTAGTGCGGCGCAACACCATGGATTCCGGCAAGTGGAACCTGCACAACACAACCAAAGTACTTTGCCCCAACGAAGCAGTGAGGTTGTCAATCTCATATTGTGTAACAAAGGATTAACCGTATTGTGGAAGATGATTGTTTGCAAGAAAACGATAAAACAAGTATTGCAGTAGATTGTATGCGATGTAAAGAATGGGACCGGGGTCCACAGTTCACTAGAGGTGTCTCTCCCATAAGATAAAAGCATGTTGGGTGAACAAATTACAGTCGGGCAATTGACAAATAGAGGGCATAACAATGCACATACATGACATATAAATATAGTGAGATTTAATTGGGCATTACGACAAAGTACATAGACCGCCATCCAACTGCATCTATGCCTAAAAAGTCCACCTTCAGTTATCATCCGAACCCCTTCAGTATTAAGTTGCAAAGCAACGGAACAATTGCATTAAGTATGGTGTGTAATGTAATCAACAACTACATCCTTAGACATAGAATCAATGTTTTATCCCTAGTGGCAACATCACAACACAACCTTAGAACTTTCTGTCATTCCGGGTATCAATGAAGGCATGAATCCACTATCGAGCATAAATACTCTCTTGGAGTTAGAGTAAAAACTTGGCAGAGCCTCTACTAATAACGGAGGCATGCAAGATCATAAACAACACATAAGTAATAGATTGATAATCACCATAAAATAGTATTCTCTATCCATCGGATCCCGACAAACACAACATATAGAATTAGAGATAGATGATCTTGATCATGTTAGGCAGCTCACAAGATCCAACAATGAAGCACATAAGGAGAAGACAACCATCTAGCTACTGCTATGGACCCATAGTCCAGGGGTGAACTACTCTCTCATCACTCCGGAGGCGACCATGGCGGTGTAGAGTCCTCGGAGATGAATCCCCTCTCTCCGGCGGAGTGCGACGATCTCCTGAATCCCAGAGATGGGATTGGCGGCGGCGTCTGCGGAAGGTTTTCGTATCGTGGCTCTCGGTCGGGGTTTAAACGGAGGCAAGTAGGCGGAAGGGCAACGCGGGGGCCACACGAGGCCCCACACGCTAGGCGCGGCCAGGGGCCTGGGCCGCGCCGCCTAGTGTGGCGGCGCCTCGTGGCCCCCACTTCCTTTCCCCCTCGGTCTTCGGGAAGCTTCGTGCAAAAATAGGACCGGGCGTTGATTTCGTCAATGAGAATATTTCCTTACTAGGATTTCTGAAACCAAAAACAGCAGAAAACAGCAACCGGCTCTTCGGCATCTTGTTAATAGGTTAGTGCCGGAAAATGCATAAATACGACATATAATGTGTATAAAACATGTAGATATCATCAATAATGTAGCATGGAACATAAGAAATTATCGATACGTTGGAGACGTATCAGCATCCCCAAGCTTAGTTCTGCTCGTCCCGAGCAGGTAAAGCGATAACAAAGATAATTTCTGAAGTGACATGCCATCATAACCTTGATCATACTATTTGTAAACATATGTAATGAATGCAGCGATCAAAACAATGGTAATGACATGAGTAAACAAGTGAATCATAAAGCAAAGACTTTTCATGAATAGTACTCAAGACAAGCATCAATAAGTCTTGCATAAGAGTTAACTCATAAAGCAATAAATCAAAGTAAAGGTGTTGAAGCAACACAAAGGAAGATTAAGTTTCAGTTGTTGCTTTCAACTTATAACATGTATATCTCATGGATATTGTCAACATAGAGTAATATAACAAGTGCAATATGCAAGTATGTAGGAATCAATGCACAGTTCACAAGTGTTTGCTTCTTCAGGTGGAGAGAGATAGGTAAAGTGACTCAACATAAAAGTAAAAGAAAGGTCCTTCAAAGGAAAGCATTGATTGCTGTATTTGTGCTAGAGCTTTTATTTTGAAAACATGAAACAATTTTGTCAACGGTAGTAATAATGCATATGAGTTATGTAAATTATATCTTACAAGTTGCAAGCCTCATGCATAGTATACTTGACATAGGCACCCCAAATGGGCCTGCCGAATATAGTACCCGGAGTTTACTGAAGGCCTACTATCCGAAGAATAAGAAGATTCGGGAGTCCAAGATATATTAAGGAAAGCTAGAGTTGTAATAGGAAGTGTCACTTGTAAATCTGGCGGGATGAGTTAGAAACCGTCCCGGACTCTGTAACTTGTACAAAACGAAACCCTCGGCTCCGCCTCCTATATAAGGGGGAGTCGAGGGGAAAAGAAAGAATCTACTGTCAACATAACCCTAGTTTTCATAATCGTCGAGTACTTTTCGCCTAAACCTTCGAGATCTACTTGCCCTCTACTTCTAGCAAACCCTAGTCTACAATACGTAGGCATTGACAAGTTAATCCTTTGTCAATTGGCGTAGTACGGAATTAGAGGCTGCAAGGATGCGATCTCGATGGCACGTTCAAGATCTTCGACTTCATCAACAACAAGCAACGCGATGGATCGAGGTAACAAGGGAAAAACTGATCTATTCAATTTTATTCCTCACCCGCCCTCCCGTATGGATGCATGTGCCTATCTGGAGGAGCCCATCATCATGACGTTCGGAGAATTCCGATTTAGCGTCAACAAGGAAGGATCCTACCGTCTCGAAGTTCCGATCTCGTCGGAATTTTCAGCGGTCGATTCCAACTTTTCGTCGAGTGACGAGGAGTTTTCGTCGCCACGCTTCGTCGACAACAAGGCAAGCGGAAAGCTCGCCAAGATCTTCAGCAATACATCCTTCGAGTCGTGCGGACTCCTTTATAACAGCGACTCCGACAGCGTCGACAACTTCAACTTCATCGACAAGTCTGCTGCCATCGGAAAGGTCTTCACCACTCTATATGATGGTGTCACCAATCGGATAAAAATCAATGCACAAAATATCATCAGATCTGTGTAGAAGAGCGGGCACATCAGACCGCAAACATCGAGGCTTTCGACGAGTTGGGAAATCCGTACGTCGATCCCGCTGATCTCAGACATGGCTTAGGCACTAAATATCCTGGATCCTCAACTCGCGCAAGAGTACGGCTCCCGCAAGAAGCGTGGGATAGGGCCGCGAAAGCCATGGATGGTTCAGAACCTATGACCACTGCTACTGTACAAGAACTTCAAGCATATCATATATAGACTTGCTCGGAGTAAGCAGAGAGTTGGAAAAGCAGACGACATCCCTGAATAGGAGAAAGAAGCGCTTCTGCATCAGCGACGCCGAGCGGATTTAAGTCGACAATCTAGAACTTCGGAGATAGTCACAGAGAAGCTCGGAGGAGAGCAATGTCTCGTACTGCAAAACATACCCGAAAGCGAGAGGAAACATAATCAAAATCTCGACATGTCCTTTATGTCGATCGATGAAAGAGGAAATATCATCCCAAAAACGCCAGAGGCAGGTTACATGGCAACACAAGCTTATATCTTGGCATCCAGACCACCTGTGGGGACCCGAGAGAACCATTGTTCAATATGGCGATGGCTGGAGTAGGAGTTATGGGAACAGCGTTTGCAACAACGCCTCCCGAAGAAAATCCTAGGCAAAATAGTCCCGACCCCTACAGCTTCAAGACCCACCAAGAGCAAGTGGAGCAAGAGACACAGCGGTCCAAGTAAGGGTGGACAGGAGCGCGACAAGAAAGGAGAGAGCGTCGGCACTCACCAGAGCTTGCCGACGAAGACATGTGTGGGCTCCCGTGCTTTACGAGAAGAGTTCGAAAAACTCGAGTCCCAAAAGGGTTCAAGTTACCCGAAAATTTCAAGAAGTTCGTGGCCTGCAAGATCCGAGGATTGGCTCGTGGACTATCTCGAGATGGTAAAGCTGGTAGGAGGAACCAGAGCAACAGCTATGCAAAGTATCCAAGTTCACTTGAGTGGTGCCGCGAGATCTTGGATAAAGAAACTCCCTTAAATTCCATCGACAGCTGGGAGACCTTTGAGGACATCTTCGTGAAAAACTTCCAATCCACGTGCAAGAAACCTGCATCGGTGGAAGAGCTGAGAGCATGCCGACAAAAACACGACGAGTCGATGAGGAAGTATATACAGCGATGGAACATCATAAAGAACTCGGCAGAGGATATATCGACGAGAGGGCAATAGATGCGTTCGTGGCAGGAGTCCGCCGAGAGATTTCATCGAGGACTTAGGGAGAACTAACCCTAAGACCATATCGCACTCATGGAGATAGCCAATAATGGGCGGATGGAGAAGACGCAATATACAACAAGCGACACAGGTCGCCAGAAGAAGAGGATCGTGGTCGAAATTATCAAAATAGAAGGCGGTTTTCTCGCCAGTTTTACAACAACGACGCTCCCGGCCATATATCGGCTGGTTTTCGGGGAAATCCTGGAGGAAATAGTCGAGATGATTATCAAAGGAGCAACGAGCAACAAGGCGACAATAGAGGTGATTTTCGCGGCAACAGGCAAAATAGTGGACCAAGGATTCAAAGACCTTATGTGTCTCCCGAGGAGATGATGAACGGTCCGTGTCAAATGCACTTTTACCTCGACAACAATGGAAAGAGACAGTCAGGACATCTCCAGAAAAGGCCGCAATTTTCAGGCAATGCGAGCGCAGGAATCGCAAATGCCCAAGCAAATAACTTAATCCTCGGGAGCCAAGGAGCGAGATTCACCTTCCACCTCCTCCCGCAATTACGACGAAAATCGCACCAGCTTAGAGTGCAGCAGCCACACCACCTCCATATCATTGACCCCAACTCTAACGGTGTGGTCTCGATGATTCGAAACTAGGCCGTCCAACGGGCGGAGAGGTAATATCTCGACAAGTGTTCATGGCAAAAGATGCCTCCACCAACGTCGAGTACTTAAATTGGTCGGGCACAGATATCGGCTTCACAATCGCAGACCATCCGCAGCAAGTCCCTCGACCGGACAATCGGCACTCATCTTACCACGCTGTAATCGCTGGTTTTGACGTATCGAGTTTTCATAGATGGCGGAGACAGACTTAAACCTCATGTATGCAGATACATTGAGGAAGATGAACATATCCCTAGCAAATCTGAAACCAAGCTGACACACGTTTCCACGGGATTACACCGGAAAGCCAAGTTACCCATTGGGCAAGATCAACCTCGACGTTCGATTCGGAACCCAGAAAACTACGGGATGAAACTGGAGTTTGAAGTGGTGGATTTCCGTCACGGTATCATGCTTTGTTGGGACGACCAGCGTATGCCAGGTTCATGGCAGTGCCGCATTATACATATCTGTTGTGGAGGTTGCCTGGCCCTAAGGGACCTATCACAATCAAAGGAAGCTTTGCATTATCGCGATAAATGCGACAAAGATTTTCATCGACTCAGAAACTTTCGGGATGCAAGCGAATATCGGCGCCACGGTTCACTGATTATGACGTGTTGCCGAGAGGTAGGAAGATCTTCTAAGGAGCCAACTTTCAATATAACCAAAGATTCAAAGGAGTGCAGATCCACCCAGATCCAAAGAAAACGATCCATTGCCGCAAACATGGATGTCGCATAGGAAGCGCGCTCGTCGAGTTCCTCCGTGAGCACTGGAAAATCTTCGCATGGTGTCCAGCTGACATGCCAGGAGTACCCGGGAACTTGCCGAGCACCACCTCAATTTGGATCCTCTCGCACGACCAGTAAAGCAACCTTTGCGGCGTTTTTCGGAACCTAGCCGCAAAGCCATATTATCAGAAATAGATCGACTCAAAGATGTTGGGTTCATCAGAAAATATCTACAGAAGCCACATGGGTAGCTAACCCAGTGATGGTGCCGAAGAAACACACAATAGTCCTTCGCATGTGCGTCGACTTCACGTGTCTCAATAAACATGTCCCAAGGATCACTTTCCCCTCCCAAGGATCGATCAAATCATCGACTCCACGGCAGGATGCGAACGTCTTTCCTTCTTGGACGCATATTCTGGTTATAACCAGATCAGATTAAAAGAAGAAGATGAAGCCAAGACAGCGTTCATCACACCTTATGGCGTGTTTTGCTACAAAACAATGCCCTTTGGTTTGAAAAACGGGGAGCAACATATCAGCGGATGATGCAGAAGTGCCTAGCAACACAGATCGGAAAAATGTACAAGTCTACATCGACGATGTCGTAATAACATCAAAGAAAGGGTCAACTTTGATCGAAGATTTGAAAGAGAAACCTTCGACAACCTCGACAAGTTACGCCTCAAGCTGAACCCGGCAAAGTGCTCTTTTGGAGTTCCAGTGGAGAACTTCTCGGGTTCTTAGTATCCAAGAGGGATTGAAGCTAATCCAGAAAAAATACAGGCTATCGTTACTATGAGAAAGCCAACAAAGTTGAAAGAAATACAACAACTAACGCGAGCTTGATGGCGTGTAACTCACACGTTCGTTGGGAACCCCAAGAGGAAGGTATGATGCGCACGGTAGCAAGTTTTCCTCAGAGAAAAACCAAGGTTCGAACCAGGAGGAGCCAAGAAGCACGTTGAAGGTTGATGGTCGCGAAATGTGATCGGCGCAACACCAGGGATTCGGCGCCAACGAACGCACACACAACAAAGTACTGTACCAACGAAAAACAGTGAGGTTGTCAATCTCACCGATTGCTGTAACAAAGGATTAAACGTATCGAGTGGAAGATGTTTGCAAAGAAAACAGTAAAACACAATTGCAGTAGATTGTATGCTATGTAAAGAATAGGACCGGGGTCCACAGTTCACTAGAGGTGTCTCTCCCATAAGATAAAAGCATGTTGGGTGAACAAATTACAGTCGGGCAATTGACAAATAGAGAAAGGCATAACAATGCATATACATGATATGATAAATATAGTGAGATTTAATTGGGCATTACGACAAAGTACATAGACCGCCATCCATGCATCTATGCCTAAAAAGTCCACCTTCAGGTTATCATCCGAACCCCCTCCAGTATTAAGTTGCAAAGCAGCAGACAATTGCATTAAGTATGGTGCGTAATGTAATCAACAACTACATCCTTAGACATAGCATCAATGTTTTATCCCTAGTGGCAACAACACACATCCACAACCTTAGAACTTTCTGTCACTGTCCCAGATTCAATGGAGGCATGAACCCACTATCGAGCATAAATACTCCCTCTTGGAGTTAAGAGCAAAAACTTGGCCAGAGCCTCTACTAATAACGGAGAGCATGCAAGATCATAAACAACACATGAACAATAGATTGATAATCACCATAATCATAGTACTCTCTATCCATCGGATCCCGACAAACACAACATATAGAATTACATATAGATGATCTTGATCATGTTAGGCAGCTCACAAGATCCAACAATGAAGCACAACAAGGAGAGGACGACCATCTAGCTACTGCTATGGACCCATGGTCCAAGGGGTGGACTACCTCATCACTCCGGAGGCGACCATGGCGGTGTAGAGTCCTGGAGATGAATCCCCTCTCCGGCAGGGTGCGGGAGGCGATCTCGGAATCCCCAGAGATGGGATTCGCGGCGGCGGCGTCTCTGTAAGGTTTTCCGTATCGTGGCTCGATGCCGGGGTTTCGCGACGGAAGCTTTAAGTAGGCGGAGGGTCAACGCGGGGGCCACACGAGGGGCCCGGGGTAGGTCGGGCGCGGCCGGGCACGGGCCGCGCCGGCAGCCACCCGGCTGCCTCGTGGCCCCCGCCGTTATCTCTTCGGTCTTCGGAAGCTTCGTGCAAAAATAGGACCATGGGCGAAAGTTTCGTCCAATTCGAGAATATTTCTTTACTAGGATTTCTGAAACCAAAACAGCAGAAAACAACAACTGGCTCTTCGGCATCTTGTTAATAGGTTAGTTCAGAAAATGCATAAATATGACATATAATGTGCATAAAACATGTAGGTATCATCAATAAAGTAGCATGGAACATAAGAAATTATCGATACGTTGGAGACGTATCAGCATCCCCAAGCTTAGTTCTGCTCGTCCCGAGCAGGTAAAACGATAACAAAGATAATTTCTGAAGTGACATGCCATCATAATCTTGATCATACTATTTGTAAACATATGTAATGAATGCAGCGATCAAAGCAAAGGTAATGACATGAGTAAACAACGAATCATAAAGCAAAGACTTTTCATGAATAGTACTTCAAGACAAGCATCAATAAGTCTTGCATAAGAGTTAACTCATAAAGCAATAAATCAAAGTAAAGGTGTTGAAGCAACACATAGGAAGATTAAGTTTCAGCGGTTGCTTTCAACTTATAACATGTATATCTCATGGATATTGTCAACATAAAGTAATATAACAAGTGCAATATGCAAGTATGTAGGAATCAATGCACAGTTCACACAAGTGTTTGCTTCTTAAGGTGGAAGGAGATAGGTAAACTGACTCAACAACAATAAAAGTAAAAGAATGGTCCTTCAATGAGGAAAGCATCGATTGCTGTATTTGTGCTAGAGCTTTTATTTTGAAAACATGAAACAATTTTGTCAACGGTAGTAATAAAGCATATGAGTTATGAAAATTATATCTTACAAGTTGCAAGCCTCACGCATAGTATACTAATAGTGCCCGCACCTTGTCCTACTTAACTTGGACTACCGGGTCTTCGCATGCCATGTTTCAACCAAGTGTCACAAAGGGGTACCTCCATGCCGCCTGTACAAAGGTCTAAGGAGAATGCTCGCATTTGGATTTCTCGCTTTTGATTATTCTCAACTTAGACATCCATACCGGGACAACATGGACAACAGATAATGGACTCCTCTTAAATGCATAAGCATGTAGCAAAGTTATTATTCTCATATGAGATTGAGGATATATGTCCAAAACTGAAACTTCCACCATGATTCATGGCTTTAGTTAGCGGCCCAATGTTCTTCTCTAACAATTTTGCATGCTCCAACCACTAAAATGATAGACCTTCAGACAAGACGGACATGCATAGCAACTCACATGATATTCAACAATAGTTGATGGCGTTCCCCAGAAGCATGGTTATCGCACAACAGGCAACTTAATAAAATATAAAGTGCATAAGTACATATTCAATACTACGATAGTTTTTAAGGCTATTTTGTCCCATGAGCTATATATTGCAAAGGTGAATGATGGAATTTAAAGGTAGCACTCAAGCAATTTACTTTGGAATGGCAGGAAATACCACGTAGTAGGTAGGTATGGTGGACACAAATGGCATAGTAGTTGGCTCAAGGATTTTGGATGCATGAGAAGTATTCCCTCTCGATACAAGGTTTAGGCTAGCAAGGTTATTTGAAGCAAACTCAAGGATGAACAAGTGCAGCAAAACTCACATAAAAGACATATTGTAAACATTATAAGACTCTACACAGTCTTCCTTGTTGTTCAAAACTCAATACTAGATATTATCTAGACCTTAGAGAAACCAAATATGCAAATCAAATTTTAGCTCTATGTATTATTTCATTAATGGGTGCAAAGCATATGATGCAAGAGCTTAAACATGAGCACAACAATTGCCAAGCATCACATTATCCAAGACATTTAGAATTACTACATGTAGCATTTTCCAATTCCAACCATATAACAAATTAACGAAGAAGAAACTTCGCCTTGAACATTATGAGTAAAGCCTAAGGACACATGTGTCCATATGCAACAGCGGAGCGTGTCTCTCTCCCACAAAGTGAATGCTAGGATCCATTTTATTCAAACAAAACAAAAACAAAAACAAACCACGCTCCAAGTAAAGAACAAAAGATGTGATTGAATAAAAATATAGTTTCAGGGGAGGAACCTGATGATGTTGTCGATGAAGAAGGGGATGCCTTGGGCATCCCCAAGCTTAGACGCTTGAGTCTTCTTAAAATATGCAGGGGTGAACCACGGGGCATCCCCAAGCTTAGAACTTTCACTCCTCTTGATCATGTATATATCTCCTCTCTTGACCCTTGAAAACTTCCTTCACACAAACTTCAAGCAAACTCATTAGAGGGTTAGTGCATCATTAATAATTCACTCATTCAGAGGTGACACAATCATTATTTTCACTTCTGGACATTGCATAATGCTACTGGACATTAATGGATCAAAGAAATAAATCCAACATAGCAAAAGAGGCAATGCGAAATAAAAAGGCAGAATCTGTCAAAAACAGAACAGTCCGTAAAGACGAATTTAGAAATGGCACCAGACTTGCTCAAATGGAAAAACTCAAAACTAATGAAAGTTGCGTACATATCTGAGGATCACGCTCGTAAATTGGCAGATTTTTCGAATTTTCTACAGAGACTTAGCCCAGATTCGTGACAGACAGCAATGCTGTTTCTGCGCAGCGATCCCAAATATAACATCAACTTTGACATAGAAACTTTACTTGGCACAAAAACATGATAAGGAGAGGTTGCTACAGTAGTAAACAACTTCAAGACTCAACAAAACAAAAATTGCTGTAGTAAAAACATGGGTTGTCTCCCATAAGCGCTTTTCTTTAACGCCTTTCAGCTAGGCGCAGAAAGTACAAATCAAGTAACATCGAGAGTAGAAGCATCAACATCATAGCTTGTTCTAATAATAGAATCAAAAGGCAACTTCATTCTCTTTCTAGGGAAGTGTTCCATACCTTTCTTGAGAGGAAATTGATATTTAATATTACCTTCCCTCATATCAATAACAGCACCAACAGTTCGAAGAAAAGGTCTTCCCAACACAATTGGACAAGATGCATTGCATTCGATATCCAAGACAACAAAATCAACGGGGACAAGGTTATTGTTAACCGTAATATGCACATTATCAATCCTCCCCAAAGGTTTCTTTTTAACATTATCGGCAAGATTAACATCCAAATAACAATTCTTCAATGGTGGCAAGTCAAGCATATCATAAATCTTTTTAGGCATAACAGAAATACTTGCACCAAGATCACATAAAGCATTACATTCAAAGTCATTGAATTTTATTTTAATGATGGGCTCCCAACCATCCTCTAACTTTCTAGGAATAGAAGTTTCAAGTTTTAGTTTCTCTTCTCTAGCTTTTATAAGAGCATTTGTAATATGTTTTGTAAAGGCTAAATTTATAGCACTAGCATTAGGACTTTTAGCAAGTTTTTGCAAGAACTTTATAACTTCAGAGATGTGGCAATCATCAAAATCTAAATCATTATGAGCTACAGCAATGGGATCATTATTCCCAAGGTTGGAAAAAATTTCAGCAGTTTTATCACAAGCAGTTTTAGCAATTTCAGGCAGTTTTGTACGCTTTGCACTAGGAGTAGAAACATTGCCAACACCAATTATTTTACCATTGATAGTAGGAGGTGCAGCAACATGTGAAGAATTAGCATTACTAGTGGTGGTAATAGTCCAAACTTTAGCTACATTATTCTCTTTAGCTAGTTTTTCATTTTCTTCTCTATCCCACCTAGCACGCAGTTCAGCCATTAATCTTATATTCTCATTAATTCTAACTTGGATGGAATTTGCTGTGGTAGTAATCTTATTATCAATATCATTATTAGGCATAACTTTCAACTTTAAAAGATTTACATCAGAGGCAAGTCTATCAACTCTAGAAGCGATAGTATCAATTTTATCAAGCTTTTCCTCAACAGATTTGTTAAAAGCAGTTTGTGTACTAATAAATTCTTTAAGCATGGCTTCAAGACCAGAGGGTACATTCCTATTATTGTTGTAAGAATTCCCATAAGAATTACCATAACCATTACCATTAGCAGAAGGATATGGCCTATAGTTATTACCAGAGTTGTTCCTATAAGCATTGTTGTTGAAATTATTATTTTTAATGAAATTCACATCAACATTTTCTTCTTGAGCAACCAATGAAGCTAAAGGAACATTATTTGGATCTACATTAGATCTACCATTAACAAGCATAGACATAATCACATCAATCTTATCACTCAAGGAAGAGGTTTCCTCAACAGAATTTACCTTCTTACCTTGTGGAGCTCTTTCCGTGTGCCATTCAGAGTAATTTATCATCATATCATCAAGAAGTTTTGTAGCCGCCCCCAATGTGATGGACATAAAGGTACCTCCAGCAGCTGAATCCAATAAATTCCGCGAAGAAAAATTTAGTCCTGCATAGAAGGTTTGGATAATCATCCAAGTAGTCAGTCCATGGGTTGGGCAATTCTTTACCAAAGTTTTCATTCTCTCCCAAGCTTGAGCAACATGTTCAGTATCTAATTGCTTAAAATTCATTATGCTACTTCTCAAAGATATAATTTTAGCGGGAGGATAATATCTACCAATAAAAGCATCCTTGCATTTAGTCCATGAATCAATACTATTCTTAGGCAAAGATAGCAACCAATCTTTAGCTCTTCCTCTTAATGAGAAAGGAAACACTTTCAATTTAATAATATCACCATCTACATCTTTATACTTTTGCATTTCACAAAGTTCAACAAAATTATTGAGATGGGCAGCAGCATCATCAGAACTAGCACCAGAAAATTGTTCTCTCATGACAAGATTTAGTAAAGCAGGTTTAATTTCAAAGAATTCTGCTGTAGTAGCAGGTGGAGCAATAGGTGTGCATAGGAAATCATTATTATTTGCATTTGTGAAGTCACACAATTTAGTATTTTCAGGGGTATTCATTTTAGCAACGGTAAATAAAACAAACTAGATAAAATAAATGCAAGTAACTAATTTTTTTTTGTGTGTTTTTGATATGGAGAGCAAGACAGTAAATAAAGTAAAACTAGCAACTAATTTTTTTGTGTTTTGATTTAGTGCAGCAAACAAAGTAGTAAATAAAATAAAGCAAGACAAAAACAAAGTAAAGAGATTGAGAAGTGGAGGCTCCCCTTGCAGCGTGTCTTGATCTCCCCGGCAACGGCGCCAGAAAAAGAGCTTGATGGCGTGTAACTCACACGTTCGTTGGGAACCCCAAGAGGAAGGTATGATGCGCACAGTAGCAAGTTTTCCCTCAGAAAGAAACCAAGGTTTAATCGAACCAGAGGAGCCAAGAAGCACGTTGAAGGTTGATGGTCGCGAAATGTGATGCGGCGCAAACACCAGGGATTCCGGCGCCAACGGAACCGCACAACACAACCAAAGTACTTTGTCCCAACGAAGCAGTGAGGTTGTCAATCTCACCGGCTTGCTGTAACAAAGGATTAAACGTATCGAGTGGAAGATGTTTGCAAAGAAAACAGTAAAACACAATTACAGTAGATTGTATGCTATGTAAAGAATAGGACCGGGGTCCACAGTTCACTAGAGGTGTCTCTCCCATAAGATAAAAGCATGTTGGGTGAACAAATTACAGTCGGGCAATTGACAAATAGAGAAAGGCATAACAATGCATATACATGATATGATAAATATAGTGAGATTTAATTGGGCATTACGACAAAGTACATAGACCGCCATCCAACTGCATCTATGCCTAAAAAGTCCACCTTCAGGTTATCATCCGAACCCCCTCCAGTATTAAGTTGCAAAGCAACAGACAATTGCATTAAGTATGGTGCGTAATGTAATCAACAACTACATCCTTAGACATAGCATCAATGTTTTATCCCTAGTGGCAACAACACATCCACAACCTTAGAACTTTCTGTCACTGTCCCAGATTCAATGGAGGCATGAACCCACTATCGAGCATAAATACTCCCTCTTGGAGTTAAGAGCAAAAACTTGGCCAGAGCCTCTACTAATAACGGAGAGCATGCAAGATCATAAACAACACATGAACAATAGATTGATAATCACCATAATCATAGTACTCTCTATCCATCGGATCCCGACAAACACAACATATAGAATTACATATAGATGATCTTGATCATGTTAGGCAGCTCACAAGATCCAACAATGAAGCACAACAAGGAGAAGACGACCATCTAGCTACGCTATGGACCCATGGTCCAGGGGTGGACTACTCACTCATCACTCCGGAGGCGACCATGGCGGTGTAGAGTCCTCGGGAGATGAATCCCCTCTCCCGCAGGGTGCCGGAGGAATCTCCCGAGATGGGATTCGCGGCGGCGGCGTCTCTGTAAGGTTTTTCGTATCGTGGCTCTCGACCGGGGGTTTCGCGACGGAAGCTTTAAGTAGGCGAGGGTCAACGGGGGGCACACGAGGGCCCGGGAGGTAGGTCGGCGCGGCGGGGCTGGCCGCGCCCCCCCCCGGCTGCCTCGTGGCCCCACTTCGTTATCTCTTCGGTCTTCGGAAGCTTCGTGCAAAAATAGGACCCTGGGCGAAAGTTTCGTCCATTCCGAGAATATTTCTTTACTAGGATTTCTGAAACCAAAAACAGCAGAAAACAACAACTGGCTCTTCGGCATCTTGTTAATAGGTTAGTTCCAAAATGCATAAATATGACATATAATGTGCATAAAACATGTAGGTATCATCAATAAAGTAGCATGGAACATAAGAAATTATCGATACGTTGGAGACGTATCAGTCGCAGCTTTAAGCGGATTCGTCGCCAGGCTAGGAGAAAAGGCGCTGCCGTTCTATGCATTGATCAAGCAAGGGGAAAAATTTCAATGGAACGAGGAAGCAGACAGAGCTTTCGAGAATCTCAAGCGAGCAATTTCGACACCACCGATATTGGTGGCGCCAAAAGAGAAAGAACCTCTCCTCTTGTATATTGCAGCCACACCTCAGGTGGTCAGCACGGCCCTAGTAGTCGAAAGGGAAGAAGAAGGCAAGCTCCATGGAGTTCAAAGGCCAGTATATTTCATCAGCGAAGTACTGTCGCCGTCAAAACAGCGGTACCCGCAATATCAAAAGCTAGCATATGGAGTATTGACAGCAAGAAAATTGCGACACTATTTTTCGGCGCACCCGATAATAGTGGTCAACGAGGCTCCCTTATCAAACATATTGAACAACCCAGAAGCTACGGGTCGTGTCTCCCTTTGGGGAATAGAACTTTCCCCTCGGGACATCACGTATGAAAAAGAAAAGCAATAAAGTCGCAGGTCTTACCAGATTTCATTGCAGAGTGGATGGAGCTACAAAACACGGGACCCCCAGATTTATCGAGGACTTGGACCATGAACTTCGACGGGTCCAAAAGATTGGAAGGTGCTGGAGCAGGCGTGATATTAGTATCACCTGAAGGCGACAAGTTGAAGTATGTTCTGCGGATGACGTTCCCAAACGCATCTAACAATGAAGCGAGTATGAAGCTCTCATACACGGGATGAAGATGGCGAAAGCTTGTGGTGCAACCCGACTGAAAATTTTCGGCGACTCACAGTTGGTAGCACAGCAAGTCATGAACCAATGCGATGCAGTCAACGAAAGTATGATAGCATACAAAGAGGTGTACAATGAGCTGGAGAAGTTATTCGATGGTTGTGAGGTAAACCACATCAGCAGGATGAGTAACGATGAAGCCGACGTTCTCGCAAACATCGGGTCACAATGCCTCGCGATTCCTCCAGGTGTATTCTGGGAAGAGATTAGCGAGAGATCAACAAAGCCAGCAAAAAGAAAAAGGAGAAAAAAGAGAAATCCTCGAGTATCGCCAAAGACACAGCAGAAGATGAAGAAGAGCAAGAGCTAGTCATGATGGTGCAAATTCCATGGATGCAGGCTTACATATCATATATCCTAAGGAAAACCATACCCGACGATCCAGTCGAAGCAAGGCGAATAATTAGGCGATCAAAAGCTTTACTGTGGTAAAAGGGGAACTGTACAAACGCAGTATTTCGGGTGTGCTACAACGGTGTGTTACACCCGAAGAAGGAAGGATCATCTTAAAAGACGTGCATGAAGGAATATGCGGGCATCACGCAAGTAGCCGAGCCATTGCGGCCAAAGTCTTCAGAGCAGGATTTTATTGGCTCACAGCAATCGAGGATGCGAAGGAAATAGTGCGAACCTGCGATGCGTGCCAAAGATTTGCGGCAAGACCTCACTCCCCAGCAGAACTTATGCCAATCCCACTATCTTGGCCCTTTGCTCAATGGGGTCTCGACATGGTGGGTAAATTGCACAAAGCTTCGCCAGGAGGATATGAGTACTTGCTGGTGGCTGTCGACAAATTTACCAAGTGGATAGAGGCGAAGCCAATAAATTCACCAGATGCAGCATCCGCAATAAAGTTTGTGAAGAGCATTGTCTTTCGCTTCGGAGTACCTCACAGCATCGTCACAGACAACGGCAGCAATTTTACGTCCAAGGAGTTCAAAGCATACTGCGCAGAAGTGGGCATTAAATTGAGTTTTGCGTCTGTTGCGCATCCTCAGACCAATGGACAAGTCGAGAAGGCCAATGGCATCATCTGCAATGGCATCAAGAAACGCCTGCTAGGCCACTGGAAAAAGCTCGGCATACTTGGCCGGAGGAGCTACCAAGTGTGTTGTGGAGTATCCGAACAACACCAAATACGGCGACACAAGAAACACCGTTTTTTCTGGTCCATGGAGCCGAAGCAGTCCTGCCGATAGAAATAGAGCATGATTCTCCAAGAGTCACGGAATATAATGAAGAAACCTCGAGGGAAGCCTTGGAGGACGACGTTGATGCACTTGACGAAGCTCGAGATGAAGTCCTGTCACGAGTCGCCAAATATCAACAGGACCTGAAGAATTACCACAGTCGACGATTGCGCCCAAGGTCTTTTCAAGTTGGTGACTTAGTTCTGCGGCTCAACCAAAAAAGTCATGAAAAACTCGAATCACCATGGCTTGGACCCTACATCGTCACAGAAGTAATCGAAGGAGGAGCATACAGAATTAAAGACAAGAAGACAGGGATTGACGAGCCAAATCCCTGGAACGTGGCACAGCTCAGGCGTTTCTACGCCTAGATGTCGAAAATATAGTCTCCCTTTGTAAAGCTACAATGTACTGAAACACCCGCGAGTTTTCAGACGCACTCTTTTCCTTTTTCGGGGCACCGAGTGGGGCCGGAGAAGGTTTTTAATGAGGCGGACTCGCGGTGCTGAAATATAATAAAGATAGTGGAATTATATATCTTCTTCTCGACAAGATCAGGGGTTTCCCCTACATGATACAATATATATATATATAACACAGTGTCGACAAACGCAAAAGAAGCATCTTGCCTTGGTAAACATACCTCGCCAAAATAAAAAGAGATACAGACAAAATAGTGATCAACAAAAGACTCGGGGGCTTACACCCACAAAAATAGTATACAGTGTATATTATCTTGCCTTGGTTTAAAACCTCGCATTATACAAATACAGCGAGTAGCCACCGAAAAATACTCGGGGGCTAGACAAAATATAGAAATATAATGTTTACTTCACAACATAGTCATGTTCATGATTTACAAGGAAAAATTATCTACCAAGAAAAAAAATCAGTCTTGATTCAATATATCATCAAGGGTAACTCTGTTTTCCTCAGGAGCAGCCAAGAAAATCAGCATAATGACCGTCTGCAAAAAAGTCGGCATCCATCCGAAGAAGGTCTTCAATCATTTCTTCGGCTATAGGTGAAACCTTCGTGTTAATACGATCGATACCAACTCTTCGGCGCCGTACCTTCTCGTGAACCTTCTCAACAACTTGGGTCAGATCAAGTTTTGAATGGCAGATCTGAAGCATTATAAGGGCAAATCTGGCGCCAGCTACCAGTTGAGCTCTGACAAAGTGATGGATCCTGTGGGCATCCTTGAACTTCTCCATTAACTCGGGAAGAGTTTTTGGTTGAATGTTCCGAGGAAACATAGAGTTATAAACCATAGAGAGGGTCTTGGTACAGAAGTCAAGATACCCGCGAACCTGAAGCGCGCGATCTTGAAACCTCACGATTTGGCGAGTCCGTTCAGGCGTGCCCCAAAAAGTCGACCCATGTTCACGTGCAAGTCGAAGAAGGACATTGGAACGAGCCTCGACACGTTCATTTTCAGTTGCAGTATCCAAAAAAGCACCTATTGTTTCATAAAACAAGTCAGAGGAGAGTAAAAAGGCAAGCAGCAAAGGAAAAGAAGAAGCAAGGCGAAGACAATGAAACTTACCCGCCATATCCAAACTAGCATCTATTAGTAGTTGGAGCATAGAATTTTCTCGGGACGTAGCTGCAGCAGCTTCAGCAACAGCAGCGTCCTTCTCAGTCATGGCATCTTGAGCTTGTTGGAGCGCAATTTCCTCCCTCTGAGAAGACTCTCGACTTTGTTCCATGAGTTTTAGCGATTGTTTCTTCGTGAACTGAAGTTGCTGTCGAAGTTCTTGCAAATCTTCCGACAAAGGTGTGCTTGAGGGACCTTCACGGAAATTGTCATCGGTTTCTACTTTCTTCGACAAGGAAGATGCAGGAGCAGCATTGGGAGAGCAAGGATTGGTCGAATAATTGTCAAATATTAACTGGAAAATAAAATCTTCGGATCAATGACAGCACCAAGAGGAATTTCATTACTTCTAAAAAGTTTACACCATCATTACAAAAGAAGTTCTCCTAAGGGACTAGCAGGGTAATTGTCGCCAAGGCTAAAGTGACGACAATAGCAAAAGAAGTAAAGAAAGCAAAAAATAGAAAAGACAGAGGCATGCAACTAGACCTCCGGCCTCGATGAACTAGGAGTCGAAGCTGGCTTGACCCCAAGATACGCCAGGATTTTCTTCGTGTTGGGTTTCGCCGCCTTGACCAAGGATCGCCACTTGAGTTGCTCAATTTGATCCGTGTCGCCAACCTTGGTCCAGTCAATAGTTTGTTGACTGTCAGCGACCAGGGCAACAGTGCTCTCAACGGCAACCTTCTGGTTTTCATGGCGCATCTTCAGCCCGAGATCTTCGGGAGGATTAAAGCACTTGGCTAGATTAAGGAAAGTTGCGGGTGCCTCTTTCTTTGGGAAGAAATAGGGGAAGAGCCGCAACAGTCCTGCTTTAGCTTCGTCGATACCTTCACGTGCTTCCGTCCCGTGAAACTCGAGGAATGAAACGGCGTCAAGCAGAGGATCATTATCGGGATCTTCAAGCTCATATTCTTGAGCCGTTCTAGCTGCAACAATGAACATCCATTTAGCAACAAACGAGTAAAGGAAAGAAGATCCAAAAGATTTGAATTGGGGTAGATACTTACAGATAAAGCGACGATTTTGGGTCCTTATGCGCTTAAGGATGGCTTCTTCGCGAGCAGATTGAGCAGTTATATGTTCACTCAGCGAAGTTTCGGCATCATGAAGTCTCTTCCGGAGATCTTCGACACCAGCAGCATCAGCCTTGGCCTTATCAGCCTCTGCTCGAGCACCAACAGCATCTGACTCAGCCTTTTTGCGAGCCTTTTCACTTTGCTCTAATTGTTGAGCAAGTGTGTTGGCACGTTCATTGGCTTCCGCCAGTTTTTCTACCAAGGAAGATAAATATAGTTAAAAATCTCGACAACAAAGGAGCAAAAGAAAAGAAGCAAGAGTAAAGCATTACCTTCAGCTTTACTAGCATAATCACGGTACCCGACAAATTGGGTACCGATGCGAAGAAGATCCTTTATCAAAGGCTGTAAAAAAAGGGGGGATAGAAGGAAATGGCGGTATGAGAAAAATATAATGGTACATAGAAACCAACAAAAGAAAACATAAACAATGACAAGGAAGTTAAGAACTTACATCCTCCAAGAGAGGGTTAGAGGAGCTACTCAATTGGAGAGTAGGCTCCGGGATGATTTCCGTCCTCGCCCTTTTCGACAAAGGGGCTCGGGGGCTTGAAGGAGGAGTAGCAGTGTCGACGTTCTGTCGAGGAGGCGAAGTTTCTTCTCCTTCAACTGGCGTCTCCGAGGCAACTAATGTATGTGACGTACTCGTTCGAGCAGCCACATCAGCGGTTGGTACCTCTTCTTCCTCATCACTACAAGTAAAATGTCGACAATATAAACAGCAAGATAGATACGAATGTTCAAATACAAGAAAAAGATAGAAAAAGGACTTACGAACTGATAAGGGTCCCGAGATACGGATCATAAGCTGCCTTTTGCGACGAAGGATCAGCTTCTTCGGGTTTAGAAGTCCCGGAATCTTCGACATCATCCCTCTTCCTTTTGTTCTTTGGAGAAACAGCAAGAGGAGGAGATTGGGCCGATGCAGTGCCTTCAGAGGCAGCGTCCTTTTCAGCAGATCCCGCAGATTTTCGAGAATCTGCGGGTTCATTCACAAAAGAGGGGGCCTCTTGGTTATCATCAGAGATAACGGCCCTTTCTTCGACTTCCCCACCTTCAGGAAGAGGAGGAAGTGAAACAAGATTTGGGTGGTCCTGTATAAAAAGAGGGAAGAATATCAGGAAGGAGCACACAATGCAAAAAGCAAGGCAGTAAGAAATTACGCGACAAAGTTTACCTTAGGAAGTGCATGGGCGGCGCTGTATGGTTTCACGCGACAAGAAGAAGGGATAGAATCTTTTTTGCTGAGGGAGGTGATTTTTCGGACAAGTTTTTCCAAGTCCTTCACCTCCAAATCTGTCGACAGCCGATCCACGTCTTCGTCGCCAGTATATTTCCAAAGAGGAAATTTGCGAGCTTGAAGAGGCTGAACTCTACTCTTAAGGAAATACACTATAATCTGGATACCTGACAACTCTTTGCCGCGAGTATTTTGCAACTCGCGGATGCGAGTCATCAAGGCCTCAGTCGAAGCTCTTTCTTCTTCGGTAGCCTCTGCATCCCAAGAACGGCGACGAAGAATTTTCTCGTCACCATCGAACGGAGGGATGTTGTCCTCTGCGCATCCATGGTTTTCCTCACGAATGTACAACCACCTCTTACGCCACCCTTGAACGGAGTCAGGGAGTTTGACATCGAAGTAATTGGCAGTGGAGCGGATAGAGATAACAACGCCGCCTATATTATAGGCGACATTGTGAGAGCCATTGCGGCGACAGAAGAAAATGCGCTTCCATAGCGCCCAATTGGGCGAGACGCCAAGGAAGGCTTCGCAGAGAGTAATGAAAATGGAAATATGGAGGATTGAGTTTGGCGTGAGGTGGTGAAGTTGAAGACCGTAGACAAAAAGCAATCCGCGGAGAAAAGGATGAATGGGGGCGGATAAACCGCGGATGAGATGGTCGACAAAACTTACCCGGTACCCCATTGGAGGGGCTGGGTAGCTTTCTTCACTAGGGAAGCAAACCGCTTTGGGCTTCTTGGTGATCCCCAGCTTCAGAAGATTCAGGTCCTGGTTCGTGACCTTGGACCTCTCCCACTCCACGGCTCCTAGATCCGCGGCGGCCATTGATGAATCAGGCGTGCTGTGGCGAGTGAGACGCGTGCGTGGTGGCATCAACGGCAGTGGACAAAGCAATGCTTGGGCGTGCGGAAGACCAAACAGAGTTGGGCGCAGGGGAAGTTTTTGCAGAGGGGAACAGATGTGCGGCGCAAGCGAAGGACTGGACCGAGGTTGAAGAAAGGTTTATATAGGATTCGGACGAAGCAGTGCACCGTTGGATGAAGAAATCGTGTGGTGAAAAAGGATCTCGTAGATACAAGGGTAAAAAGGTATTTTTACTGGGAAGGAATGGAACAGGCGTTACCGTACGTGCGCCAGGAAAAGCGGAGGACGTGTGTCCCCCACTTGCACGACGTGTCAACGTGGTGGAAACAATGGACCCACAAGGCAGAAAAAATCCCAATTATTGATAGAGATGAAGAGAATTTGACAAAGGAGAATATGTCGACAAGAAAAATAAAAAGAGAATGGCGACAGGGTAAATCATTTGAATACTCTTGGAGCCTTTGATCAAATACAAGTTTTTGCCCAAACGCTCGGGGGCTACTTTGGAAAAATAAAATTTCGAGTATGACAATATAGAAATGGCGAGAGCCTATGACCAAATCCAAGAATTTGTTCATAGCCTCGGGGGCTACTCCCATCGGGAGCGCTGGTCGCGCACCCGATAAATATAAAAATATCGAGAAGGGTTATAAATATAGCGGCAAAGGATACTAATCTGTGGAGCCTACACCCAAGCACAAGTTCTTGGCTGTAGCCTCGGGGGCTACTCCCATCGGGAACGCTGTTCGCGTGCCCGATGAATTTTTTCAAAAATAGAGAAACAGAAGTGAGTATATTTCGAGTTACACAGATAACTCTACATATACTCCCATCGGGAAGACAAAATAAAGTCATCAAATATGACTCGATAAAATGTGCTATTCCAAAGGCGAAAAGCACTCGACAATATATTCTCAGAACGCCAAAGTTGCGATCAATTTCTGAATGCCGCAAATTTGCGAAGGTAAGACCCCAGATCCGTTCTGCTGGGCGTGGCATCGCCAAAGACTGCGCTCTGCTACTTTTATCCGTATCAACAGATACGAAGAAAAATCCTAACGGACGCGTTAGGTACCCGATAAATTTGACTGGGACTCGACAGAATGGTAAGACCTTAAGCGGCACCTGTCGAAGTTTACACCAGTATCCCGGGATCATGTCCAGGGACGTGATCTTGAAGTAGGTTTTTGCGGATTGCCACTAGAGCAGTTAACTAGTACCTGATCCGTCAGATGAACTAGCCCCAACTACCATTATCCCTGTACAATATAGAATTTTATGTGAAGAAGCATAAATAAAAGCTCTCGAATAAATATAAACAGTCGAGATTTTCCTTGACTCTACGATTCAAGCAAAATCTCGGGGGCTACTGACATAGGCACCCCAAATGGGCCTGCCGAATATAGTACCCGGAGTTTACTGAAGGCCTACTATCCGAAGAATAAGAAGATTCGGGAGTCCAAGATATATTAAGGAAAGCTAGAGTTGTAATAGGAAGTGTATTTGTAATCTGGCGGGATGAGTTAGAAACCGTCCCGGACTCTGTAACTTGTACAAAACGAAACCCTCGCTCCGCCTCCTATATAAGGGGGAGTCGAGGGACAAAGAAAGATCGAATCTACTGTCAACATAACCCTAGTTTTCATAATCGTCGAGTACTTTTCGCCTAAACCTTCGAGATCTACTTGCCCTCTACTTCTAGCAAAACCCTAGTCTACAATCTGTAGGCATTGACAAGTTAATCCTTTGTCAATACTAATAGTGCCCACACCTCGTCCTACTTAGCTTGGACTACCGGATCATCGCAATACACATGTTTCAACCAAGTGTCACAAAGGGGTACCTCCATGCCGCCTGTACAAAGGTCTAAGGAGAAAGCTCGCATTTTGGATTTCTCGCTTTTGATTATTCTCAACTTAGACATCCATACCGGGACAACATGGACAACAGATAATGGACTCCTCTTTAATGCATAAGCATGTGACAACAATTATTATTCTCATATGAGATTGAGGATATATGTCCAAAACTGAAACTTCCACCATGATTCATGGCTTTAGTTAGCGGCCCAATGTTCTTCTCTAACAATATGCATGCTCCAACCATTAAGGTGGTAGATCTCTCTTACTTCAGACAAGACGGACATGCATAGCAACTCACATGATATTCAACAAAGAGTAGTTGATGGCGTCCCCATAAGCATGGTTATCGCACAATAAGCAACTTAATAAGAGATAAAGTGCATATGTACATATTCAATACTACGATAGTTTTTAAGGCTATTTTGTCCCATGAGCTATATATTGCAAAGGCGAATGATGGAATTTTAAAGGTAGCACTCAAGCAATTTACTTTGGAATGGCGGAGAAATACCATATAGTAGGTAGGTATGGTGGACACGAATGGCATAGTGGTTGGCTCAAGGATTTGGATGCATGAGAAGTATTCCCTCTCGATACAAGGTTTAGGCTAGCAAGGTTTATTTGAAACAAACTCAAGGATGAACCGGTGCAGCAAAACTTACATAAAAGACATATTGTAAACATTATAAGACTCTACACCGTCTTCCTTGTTGTTCAAAACTCAATACTAGAAATTATCTAGACCTTAGAGAGACCAAATATGCAAACCAAATTTTAGCAAGCTCTATGTATTTCTTCATTAATGGGTGCAAAGTATATGATGCAAGAGCTTAAACATGAGCACACCAATTGCCAAGTATCACATTATCCAAGACATTTTAGAATTACTACATGTAGCATTTCCCAATTCCAACCATATAACAATTTAACGAAGAAGAAACTTCGCCTTGAACATTATGAGTAAAGCCTAAGGACATATTTGTCCATATGCAACAGCGGAGCGTGTCTCTCTCCCACACAGTGAATGCTAGGATCCAACTTTATTCAAACAAAACAAAAACAAAAACAAACCGACGCTCCAAGCAAAGTGCATAAGATGTGACTGAATAAAAATAGTTTCAGGGGAGGAACCTGATGATGTTGTCGATGAAGAAGGGGATGCCTTGGGCATCCCCAAGCTTAGACGCTTGAGTCTTCTTAGAATATGCAGGGTGAACCACGGGGCATCCCCAAGCTTAGAGCTTTCACTCCTCTTGATCATAGTATATCATACTCCTCTCTTGATCCTTGAAAACTTCCTTCACACCAAACTTCAAGCAAACTTATTAGAGGGTTAGTGCACAATAAAAATTTACATGTTCAGAGGTGACACAATCATTCTTTACACTTCTGGACATTGCATAAAGCTACTGGACATTAATGGATCAAAGAAATTCATCCAACATAGCAAAAGAGGCAATGCGAAATAAAAGGCAGAATCTGTCAAAACAGAACATTTCGTAAAGACGAATTTTAAAATTGCACCAGACTTGCTCAAATGGAAAAACTCAAAACTAATGAAAGTTGCGTACATATCTGAGGATCACTCACGTAAATTGGCATAATTTTCTGAGTTACCTACAGAGAATTAGGCCCAGATTCGTGACAGCAAAGAAATCTGTCTCTGCGCAGTAATCCAAATCTAGTATGAACCTTACTATAGAGACTTTACTTGGCACAAAAACATGATAAGGAGAGGTTGCTACAGTAGTAAACAACTTCCAAGACTCAAATATAAAACAAAGTGCTGTAGTAAAAACATGGGTTGTCTCCCATAAGCGCTTTTCTTTAACGCCTTTCAGCTAGGCGCAGAAAGTGTATTTCAAGTATTTTCAAGAGATGAAACATCGACATTATAATTTGCTCTAATAATAGAATCATAAGGTAACTTCATTCTTTTTCTAGGGAAGTGTTCCATACCTTTCTTGAGAGGAAATTGATATTTAATATTACCTTCCTTCATATCAATAGTAGCACCAACGGTTCGAAGAAAAGGTCTTCCCAATATAATGGGACAAGATGCATTGCATTCAATATCCAAGACAACAAAATCAACGGGGACAAGGTTATTGTTAACCATAATATGAACATTATCAATTCTCCCCAAAGGTTTCTTTTTAGCATTATCAGCGAGATTAACATCCAAATAACAATTCTTCAATGGTGGCAAGTCAAGCATATCATAGACTTTCTTAGGCATAACAGAAATACTTGCACCAAGATCACATAAAGCATTACAATCAAAATCATTGACCCTCATCTTAATGATGGGCTCCCAACCATCTTCTAACTTTCTAGGAATAGAAGTTTCAAGTTTTAGTTTCTCTTCTCTAGCTTTTATGAGAGCATTTGTAATATGTTTTGTAAAGGCCAAATTTATAGTACTAGCATTAGGACTTTTAGCAAGTTTTTGTAAGAACTTTATAACTTCAGAGATGTGACAATCATCAAAGTCTAAATCATTATGAGCTACAGCAATGGGATCATTGTTCCCAAGGTTGGAAAAAATTTCAGCAGTTTTATCACAAGCAGTTTCAGCAGTTTTAGCAATTTCAGGCAGTTTTGTACGCTTTGCACTAGGAGTAGAAACATTGCCAACACCAATTATTTTACCATTGATAGTAGGAGGTGCAGCAACATGTGAATCATTATCATTACTAATGGTGGTAATAGTCCAAACTTTAGCTACATTATTCTCTTTAGCTAGTTTTTCATTTTCTTCTCTATCCCACCTAGCACGCAGTTCAGCCATTAATCTTATATTCTCATTAATTCTAACTTGGATGACATTTGCTGTAGTAGTAATCTTATTATCAATATCCTCAGGTTTAGCAGCCATTTTATTAATTAAAGAGGATTGTGATGCAGACATGTATGAGATTCGGTTTTCAGCATTTGAAATTTTAGTTTGCAAACCCGAAATCTCCCTATTCAAGTTTTCAAGTTGATTTCCTATATTTTTCAACAAGGTAGATTGTTCATTCATAGTTTTAGTAAACAATTGATTTTGCTCATATTGTGATTGCATAAAGTTTTTAGTGGATCTTTCAATTTCTAGCATCTGTTCCTCATATCTACCATACGAATTACCATAACCATTACCATTAGCAGAAGGATATGGCTTATAGTTATTACCAGAATTGTTCCTATAAGCATTGTTGTTGAAATTATTATTTTTAATGAAATTCACATCAACATTTTCTTCTTGAGCAACCAATGAAGCTAAATGAACATTATTAGGATCAACATTAGATCCACCATTCACAAGCATAGACATAATCACATCAATCTTATCACTCAAGGAGGAGGTTTCTTCAACAGAATTTACCTTCTTACCTTGTGGAGCTCTTTCCGTGTGCCATTCAGAGTAATTTATCATCATATCATCAAGAAGTTTTGTAGCCGCCCCCAAAGTGATGGACATAAAGGTACCTCCAGCAGCTGAATCCAATAAATTCCGCGAAGAAAAATTTAGTCCTGCATAGAAGGTTTGGATGATCATGGGTTGGGCAATTCTTTACCAAAGATTTCATTCTCTCCCATGCTTGAGCAACATGTTCATTATCTAATTGCTTAAAATTCATTATGCTACTTCTCAAAGATATAATTTTAGCGGGAGGATAATATCTACCAATAAAAACATCCTTGCATTTAGTCCATGAATCAATACTATTCTTAGGCAAAGATAGCAACCAATCTTTAGCTCTTCCTCTTAATGAGAAAGGAAACAATTTCAATTTTATAATATCACCATATACATCCTTATACTTTTGCATTTCACATAGTTCAACAAAATTATTAAGATGGGCAGCAGCATCATCGGAACTAATACCAGAAAATTGATCTCTCATGACAAGATTTAGTAAAGCAGGTTTAATTTCAAAGAATTCTGCTGTAGTAGCAGGTGGAGCAATAGGTGTGCATAGGAAATCATTATTATTAGTGGTTGTGAAGTCACACAACTTAGTATTTTCAGGGGTATTGATGCGCGTAGATGTACACGTCCGTTGGGAACCCCAAGAGGAAGGTATGATGCACACAGCGGCAAGTTTTCCCTCAGAAAGAAACCAAGGTTGAATCGAACCAGTAGGAGCCAAGAAGCACGTTGAAGGTTGATGGTCGCGAAATGTGATGCGGCGCAACACCAGGGATTCCGGCGCCAGGAACCTGCACAACACAAACCAAGTACTTTGTCCCAACGAAATAGTGAGGTTGTCAATCTCACACCTTCTGTAACAAAGGATTAAACGTATCGAGTGGAAGATGTTTGCAAAGAAAACAGTAAAACACAAGTATTGCAGTAGATTGTATTTCAGTAAAGAGAATTGGACCGGGGTCCACAGTTCACTAGAGGTGTCTCTCCCATAAGATAAAGCATGTTGGGTAAACAAATTACAGTCAGGCAATAAATAGAGAAAGGCATAACAATGCATATACATGACATGGTAAATATAGTGAGATTTAATCCGGGCATTACGACAAAGTACATAGACCGCCATCCAACGCATCTATGCCTAAAAAGTCCACCTTCAGGTTATCATCCGAACCCCCTCCAGTATTAAGTTGCAAAGCAAAGACAATTGCATTAAGTATGGTGCGTAATGTAATCAACAACTACATCCTTAGACATAGAATCAATGTTTTATCCCTAGTGGCAACAGCACAACACAACCTTAGAACTTTCTGTCACTGTCCCAGGTGTCAATGGCATGAACCCACTATCGAGCATAAATACTCCCTCTTGGAGTTAAGAGTAAAAACTTGGCCAGAGCCTCTACTAGTAACGGAGAGCATGCAAGATCATAAACAACACATAAACAATAGATTGATAATCACCATAATCATAGTACTCTCTATCCATCGGATCCCGACAAACACAACATATAGAATTACAGATAGATGATCTTGATCATGTTAGGCAGCTCACAAGATCCAACAATGAAGCACAACAAGGAGAAGACGACCATCTAGCTACGCTATGGACCCATGGTCCAGGGGTGAACTACTCACTCATCACTCCGGAGGCGACCATGGCGGTGTAGAGTCCTCCCGGAGATGAATCCCCTCTCCGGCAGGGTGCCGAAGGCGATCTCCTGAATCCCCGAGATGGGATTACGGCGGCGGCGCGTCTCGCAAGGTTTTCCGTATCGTGGCTCTCGGTGGGGGGTTTCGCGACGGAGGCTTTAAGTAGGCGGAGGGTCAACGCGGGGGCCACACGAGGGCCCAGGGGGTAGGTCGGCGCGGCCGGGGCCTGGGCGCGCCGGCCTCCCTCGGCGCCTCGTGGCCCCACTTCGTTATCTCTTCGGTCTTGGAAGCTTCGTGCAAAAATAGGACCCTGGGCGAAAGTTTCGTCCAATTCCGAGAATATTTCTTTACTAGGATTTCTGAAACCAAAACAGCATTTGGCTCTTCGGCATCTTGTTAATAGGTTAGTTCCGGAAAATGCATAAATATGACATATAATGTGCATAAAACATGTAGGTATCATCAATAAAGTAGCATGGAACATAAGAAATTATCGATACGTTGAGACGTATCAGCATCCCCAAGCTTAGTTCTGCTCGTCCCGAGCAGGTAAAACGATAACAAAGATAATTTGAAGTGACATGCCATCATAATCTTGATCATACTATTTGTAAACATATGTAATGAATGCAGCGATCAAAACAAAGGTAATGACATGAGTAAACAACTGAATCATAAAGCAAAGACTTTTCATGAATAGTACTTCAAGACAAGCATCAATAAGTCTTGCATAAGAGTTAACTCATAAAGCAATAAATCAAAGTAAAGGTGTTGAAGCAACACAAAAGAAGATTAAGTTTCAGCGGTTGCTTTCAACTTATAACATGTATATCTCATGGATATTGTCAACATAAAGTAATATAACAAGTGCAATATGCAAGTATGTAGGAATCAATGCACAGTTCACACAAGTGTTTGCTTCTTAAGGTGGAAGGAGATAGGTAAACTGACTCAACAATAAAAGTAAAAGAATGGTCCTTCAAAGAGGAAAGCATCGATTGCTATATTTGTGCTAGAGCTTTGATTTTGAAAACATATAGAGAGCATAAAAGTAAAGTTTTGAGAGGTGTTTGTTGTTGTCAACGAATGGTAATGGGTACTCTAACTACCTTATCAACCAGACTTTCAAGAGCGGCTCCCATGAAGGACGTTATTTCTACCACCGTGGTAGATCATCCCTCTTCTCTTTTGTTTACACATGTATTTTAGTGGGGTGGCACTCCTTCCAACCTTTCTTTCACAAACCATGGCTAACCGATTCCATCGGGTGCCTGCCAACAATCTCATACCATGAAGGAGTGCCTTTTATTTTATTTTTATTATGATGACACTCCTCCCCACCTTTGCTTTCTCAAGCCATGGCTAACCGATTCCATCGGGTGCCTACCAACTTTTCACATACCATGGAGGAGTGTCTATTTGCAAAATTAAGTTGCTTAATGATGAATCAGAGCAACACATGTGAAGAGAATTATTAATGAAGTTAATTAATTGGGGCTGGGACCCTTTGCCAGCTCTTTATGCAAAGTTATTGGATAAGCGGATGAAGCCACTAGTCCATTGTGAAAGTCTGTCGAAGTAAATGACAAGATCGAAAGATAAAACACCACATACTTCCTCATGAGCTATAAAACATTGACACAAATAAGAGATGATAAATTTTGAATTGTTTAAAGGTAGCACTCAAGCAATTTACTTTGGAATGGCTAAGAAATACCATGTAGTAGGTAGGTATGGTGGACACAAATGGCATAGTAGTTGGCTCAAGTATTTTGGATGCATGAGAAGTATTCCCTCTCGATACAAGGTTTAGGCTAGCAAGGTTATTTGAAGCAAACTCAAGGATGAACAAGTGCAGAAAAACTCACATAAAAGACATATTGTAAACATTATAAGGCTCTACACTGTCTTCCTTGTTGTTCAAAACTCAATACTAGATATTATCTAGACCTTAGAGAAACCAAATATGCAAATCAAATTTTAGCAAGCTCTATGTATTTCTTCATTAATGGGTGCAAAGCATATGATGCAAGAGCTTAAGCATGAGCACAACAATTGCCAAGTATCACATTATCCAAGACATTTTAGAATTACTACATGTAGCATTTTCCAATTCCAACCATATAACAATTTAACGAAGAAGAAACTTCGCCATGAACATTATGAGTAAAGCCTAAGGACACATGTGTCCATATGCAACAGCGGAGCGTGTCTCTCTCCCACAAAGTGAATGCTAGGATCCATCTTATTCAAACAAAAACAAAAACAAAAACAAACCGACGCTCCAAGTAAAGAACACAAGATGTCTGAATAAAAATATAGTTTCAGGGGAGGAACCCGATGATGTTGTCGATGAAGAAGGGGATGCCTTGGGCATCCCCAAGCTTAGACGCTTGAGTCTTCTTAAAATATGCAGGGGTGAACCACGGGGGCATCCCCAAGCTTAGAGCTTTCACTCCTCTTGATCATAGTATATCATTCTCCTCTCTTGACCCTTGAAAACTTCCTTCACACCAAACTTCAAGCAAACTCATTAGAGGGTTAGTGCATCATTAATAATTCACACATTCAGAGGTGACACAATCATTATTTTCACTTCTGGACATTGCATAATGCTACTGGACATTAGTGGATCAAAGAAATAAATCCAACATAGCAAAAGAGGCAATGCGAAATAAAAGGCGAATCTGTCAAAAACAGAACAGTCCGTAAAGACGAATTTAAAGCGGCACCAGACTTGCTCAAATGGAAAAACTCAAAACTAATGAAAGTTGCGTACATATCTGAGGATCACGCTCGTAAATTGGCAGATTTTTTCGAATTTTCTACAGGGAACTGTGCCCAGATTCGTGACAGACAGCAATGCTGTTTCTGCGCAGCGATCCCAAATATAACATCAACTTTGACATAGAAACTTTACTTGGCACAAAAACATGATAAGGAGAGGTTGCTACAGTAGTAAACAACTTCCAAGACTCAACAAAACAAAAAATTGCTGTAGGTAAAAACATGGGTTGTCTCCCATAAGCGCTTTTCTTTAACGCCTTTCAGCTAGGCGCAGAAAGTGCAAATCAAGTAACATCAAGAGTAGAAGCATTTTCAGAGGGGTTTGGAGTTTTATCAATTTTAGGCCTATAATAATTCTTTGGTTTAGGCACCTTAGAGACATACATGAATTTTTGCTCCTTACCCACATAAGCTTTCTCATTAAATTTAAGAGAAGAAAAAGTTGAACCCAATTTTCCCATAGCTTCTTCAAGTTTACCAATTCTATGGGTTTGATTATCATGGATAGCACAAGTTTCTAGAGTAGCAATTCTTTCATTAATTCCTTCTAGGGTTTTATCAAGTTTATCAGTATTATCAAGTAATATTTCCAATTTAGTTTCAACACTACAATTTTTCTCTATGGTTTCCAATTTTTTCATAACATCCTCAAGGGAGGTTTCAATTTTAGTTTCATTAGGTGGTGTTCCAAATAAACTCTCAATAATGCAACTAGCTTCTAAAGCGGAAGCGCCTAGGAAGTTACCTCCCGCGAGACAATCAAGAACATATCTATTCAGCTAGAGATACCAACATAAAAATTCCTGGGTAGGATAGTGGTGGAGTGTTTCTTAGTGCACCTATTATGGGCATCACTAATTCTATACCAAGCATCTTTTAAACATTCTCCTCCTTGTTGCTTAAATGAACGAACTTCAACTTCAGGATTACTCATTTTAGCAGTTGTAAATAAAACGAACTAGATAAAGTAAACGCAAGTAACTAATTTTTTTGGTGTTTTCGATATAGAGAGCAAGACAGTAAATAAAGTAAAACTAGCAACTAATTTTTGTGTTTTGTTTAGGTGCAGCAAACAAAGTAGTAAATAAAATAAAGCAAGACAAAAACAAAGTAAAGGGATTGAGTGGAGACTCCCCTTGCAGCGTGTCTTGATCTCCAACGGCGCAGAAAAAGCTGCTTGATGCGCGTAGATGTACACGTCCGTTGGGAACCCCAAAAGGAAGGTATGATGCCACAGTGGCAAGTTTTCCCTCAGAAAAAAACCAAGGTTGAATCGAACCAGGGGAGCCAAGAAGCACGTTGAAGGTTGATGGTCGCGAAATGTGATGCGGCGCAACACCGGGATTTCGGCGCCAACTAGGAACCTGCACAACACAAACCAAGTACTTTGTCCCAACGAAGCAGTGAGGTTGTCAATCTCCGGCTCATGTAACAAAGGATTAAACGTATCGGAAGATGTTTGCAAAGAAAACAAGAAAACACAAGTATTGCAGTAGATTGTATTTCAGTAAAGAGAATTGGACCGGGGTCCACAGTTCACTAGAGGTGTCTCTCCCATAAGATAAAGCATGTTGGGTAAACAAATTACAGTCAGGCAATTAACAAATAGAGAAAGGCATAACAATGCATATACATGACATGGTAAATATAGTGAGATTTAATCCGGGCATTACGACAAAGTACATAGACCGCCATCCAAGCATCTATGCTGAAAAGTCCACCTTCAGGTTATCATCCGAACCCCCTCCATTAAGTTGCTAAGCAACAGACAATTGCATTAAGTATGGTGCGTAATGTAATCAACAACTACATCCTTAGACATAGCATCAATGTTTTATCCCTAGTGGCAACAGCACAACACAACCTTAGAACTTTCAGTCACTGTCCCAGGTGTAAATGCAGGCATGAACCCACTATCGAGCATAAATACTCCCTCTTGGAGTTAAGAGTAAAAACTTGGCTAGAGCCTCTACTAGTAACGGAGAGCATGCAAGATCATAAACAACACATAAACAATAGATTGATAATCACCATAATCATAGTACTCTCTATCCATCGGATCCCGACAAACACAACATATAGAATTACAGATAGATGATCTTGATCATGTTAGGCAGCTCACAAGATCCAACAATGAAGCACAACAAGGAGAAGACGACCATCTAGTGATACGTCTCCAACGTATCGATAATTTCTTATGTTCCATGCCACTTTATTGATGATATCTACATGTTTTATACACATTATATGTCATATTTATGCATTTTCTGGAACTAACCTATTAACAAGATAAGTGCAGTTCTTTTTTCTTGTTTTTGGTTTCGAAATCCTAGTAACGAAATATACTCGGAATTGGACGAAATCAACGCCCGGTTCCTATTTTGCCGGAAGCATCCGTAACACCCGAGAGCGCCGGAGGGGGCCCTGTGGGCCCGAGATGACATGGTGGCGCGGCCAGGGCTGGGCCGCGCCACCCTATGGTGTCGTCGCCTCGTTGACCCTCCTGCGCCGCCTCTTCGCCTATATAAAGCCCCTGCATCGAAAACCCTTACGGAGGAAGCCACGATACGAGAAAGTTCCGAGCCGCCGTCATCGCGAAGCCAAGATGCGGGGACGGGAGTCTCTGTTCCGGCACCTGCCGGAGCGGGGAAGTGCCCGGAAGGCTTCTCCATCGACACCGCTGCCATCTCCACCGCCATCTTCATCACCGCTGCTGCATGAGGAGGGAGTAGTTCTCCATCGAGGCTCGGGGCTGTACCGGTAGCTATGTGGTTCATCTCTCTCCTATGTAGTTCAATACAATAATCTCATGAGCTGCCTTACATGATTGAGATTCATATGATGATGCTTGTAATCTAGATGTCATTATGCTAGTCAAGTGGGTTTTACTTATGTGATCTCCGGAGACTCCTTGTCCCACGTGTGTAAAGGTGACAGTGTGCGTGTGGGTCTCTTAGGCTATATTTCACGAAGTACTTATTCACTGTTGAAGAGCGTAGTGAAGTGCTTATTTATATCTCTTTATGATTGCAATGTGCATCGTATCACAATTTATCTATGTGCTACTCTAGTGATGTGTTATTAAAGTAGTTTTATTCCTCCATGTGTGCAAAGGTGACATGCGTGCACCGTGTTAGTACTTGGTTTATGCTATGATCATGATCTCTTGTAGCGAAGTTAACTATTGCTATGATAATATTGATGTGATCTATTCCTCCTACATATGCATGAAGGTGACGGTGTGCATGCTATGCTAGTACTTGTTTAGTCGTTTTGATCTATCTTACACTAAAGGTTACTAAAATATGAGCATTATTGTGGAGCTTGTTCCGGCATTGAGGTTTGTGTAATCCTACGCAATGTGTTCATCATCCAACAAAAGTATAGAGTATGCATTTATCTATTCATTATGTGATCAATGTTGAGAGTGTCCACTAGTGTGTAATCCCTAGGCCTTGTTCCTAAATACTCTTTGCATTACTGCTTGTTTCTTGTTTCACTACGTTACTATTGCAATACTACCACCATCAACTACACGCCAGCAAGCTATTTTTCACCGTTGCTACTGCTCATATATATTCATACCACTGTATTTCACTATCTCTTCGCCGAACTAGTGCACCTATTAGGTGTTGGGGACACAAGAGACTTCTTGCTTTGTGGTTGCAGGGTTGCATGAGAGGGATATCTTTGACCTCTTCCTCCCCGAGTTCGATAAACCTTGGGTGATCCACTTAAGGAAACTTGCTGTTCTACAAACCTGCACTTGGAGGCCCAACACCTACAGGAAAGGAGGGGAACGTAGACATCATCTAGCTAGCTATGGACCCATGGTCCAGGGTGAACTACTCACTCATCACTCCGGAGGCGACCATGGCGGTGTAGAGTCCTCCGGAGATGAATCCCTCTCCCGGGTGCGGAGGCGATCTCTGAATCCCCCGAGATGGGATTCGCGGCGGCGTCTCGCAAGGTTTTCCGTATCGTGTCTCTGACGGGGGTTTCGCGACGGAGGCTTTAAGTGGCGGAGGGTCAACGCGGGGCCACACGAGGGCCCAGGGGTAGGTCGGCGCGGCCGGGCCAGGCCGCGCCTCCCTCTCGCCGCCTCGTGGCCCCACCGTTATCTCTTCGTCTTCGTGCAAAATAGGACCCGGGCGAAAGTTTCGTCCAATTAGAATATTTCTTTACTAGGATTACGAAACCAAAAACAGCAGAAAACACAAATGGCTCTTCGGCATCTTGTTAATAGGTTAGTTCCGAAAATGCATAAATATGACATATAATGTGCATAAAACATGTAGGTATCATCAATAAAGTAGCATGGAACATAAGAAATTATCGATACGTTGGAGACGTATCAGGTATTCATTTTAGCAATAGTAAATAAAACAAACTAGATAAAGTAAATGCAAGTAACTAATTTTGTTGTGTTTTTGATATAGAGAGAAAGACAGTAAATAAAGTAAAACTAGCAACTAATTGGAGAGACACCACTAGTGAACTGTGGACCCCGGTCCATTCTTTTACATCTGAATACATTATACTGTTTACTGTTCTTTGCAAACAAACACCATCTTCCACTCGATACGTTTAATCCTTTGTTTTCAGCAAGCCGGTGAGATTGACAACCTCCTTGTTACGTTGGGGCAAAGTACTTTGATTGTGTTGTGCAGGTTCCACGTTGGCGCCGGTTTTGTGGCGCACTACATTCCTCCACCAATAACCTTCACGTGCTTCTTGGCTCCTACTGGTTCGATAACCTTGGTTTCATACTGAGGGAAACTTGCTTCTATAGGCATCATACCTTCCACTTGGGGTTCCCAACGGACGTGTGCTTCGCGCGTATCACGGAGACAACGATGTATCCCAAAGTTCACACTCTTGCGAGTGGTACTCTCCGTCAGAGCGGTGTGGAGGACAAGTCACTCCAAACGACACGAATGCCTCGCCGTATTCTCCTCGAGAATTCCCACCAAAAGGGATGTCCTCGATCCACAATGGTACCTTGAGGATGGTCACCGAAACCGCACAAAGCTTGGGGCTATCTCCACAACTTAATTGGAGGCTCCCAATATATCGCCACAAAGGCCTTGCACTAGCTTGAGGAATCTCCACAACTTAATTGGAGACCCCAAGAACACCACTAAGCCACAAAGCAACAAACTTGAGGCAATCTCCACAACTTAATTGGAGACCCCAAGAAACCCACAAAGACCACTAAGCCATCTTGGGTTCCAAGAACCCAACAGGAAGAACTTTCTCACTTTCACTTCCACGAATCACCGTGGAGAAACTCAAACTGATGCACTAAATGCAATGGCAAGAACACCACAAAGATGCTCAAATTCTTCTCTCTCACATTTCAACGAAGCTACAAAAGCTCTTGGGGGAATAAGAGAGGAAGAACAAATAAGAGGAGGAACACCAAATTTCTGCAAGATCTAGATCTAGTGGATTCCCCTCACAAAGAGAGGGATTTGATTGGTCAAGATGTAGATCTAGATCTCCTCTCTATTTTCCCTCAAATAGGTGCAAGAATCATGGAGGGATTAGAGGGAGAGGAAGCTTCTCAAGATCAACAATGGGGTAGGAGAGAGAGAGAGAGAGTTGAAGAAGTAACTAATTTTGGGGAAGAAGAAGACTATTTATACCCCCCACACAAATATGACCGTTGCAGGAACTTTGGACCGGAGTCGCCGGTCTAGGAGAGAGAGAGTGAGTGAAAGAAGCAAATGATTTGGGAGGTCCGGAGACTTCACCGGAGTCTCCGGACTGGAAAACTCAAAAACTGCTGAAACCAAAACTCCAACAACTTGAGCTTGGAAACTCTGAATGACATGAAACCAATTTTGTTGTAAAGAGGACCTCTCAATAAGTTTGGAAACCCTAAACCCTAAACCTAAAATATGAAAGCAAGTGGGGGAGACCTCTCAACACGGAGAACCGAGAAAAAACTCCAATATGGAAAACGCAACAAGTGATTCATGCTGAATCCATTTCCGATGAACTAGATCTTTTCATGTGAATAAGCACAAGCTCTAAAACATCACATGGATAAGATCCAAATAACAACCAAGAAATATGATGCAAGGATGCAAAGGTTCGAGCTCTCCTGAATGATACTGTCGAGTTACTCACTCGAGAGACCTCTTGATAGTACGTCAACTAACCTATAAACCGTTCTCCCACCTAAACCACGAGGCCGGTAAGAGAGAAACCCTACCAAGATAAAATCTTAACCTTGCGCATTCCACTTGAGTTAGATGATGAAGATCTTGACCACAACAAGATGGAACGTCTTTCTTAATTGTGCTTGCTTGATCAAGTCTTGCTAATTGCTCCTCCATAATCCACTATGAGGAAGCTTCTTCTTCGGCACATCTTCACATATCCATGAACACCATATGGATGACAAGCTTCAAGTATATGATCTCTTCGAGTTGGCTTATCTTGAACTTGCACTTCATTTTTTCATTCTTCATTATGTTGATGTCTTGAAGTTAGACTTGAGGCTCACTTCATCTTCATCTTCAAGACATACTTGACACTTAATATTCTTCATCAATTTTTTCTTATTGTAACCTTGAAGCAACATGTGGTTCAAGCATTGCCTATGGACAACTCATACAAATATAACTCAATGCAAACCTTAGTCCATAGGAATTGTCATCAATTACCAAAATCACACATGGGGGCTCCTCCGCATCCATCATGCGCCACCGCTGTGAGGATTCCGCCGTCACTAGGGTTGTAGAGGGAGAGGGGATTTCTTTGCAGGGGAACTGATGGGGGCCAACTGTTGAGGGCGACAACCTGCCACAACTAAGTTTTACCTTGTACGTCGTGGCGAGAAATGATTCGAATTGGAGGGGTTTTCTGTCAACTATCCCACACGGAATCGTGTTATGTTCGACAATTTTGTTCTCCCTCCGTCCCATGAAACATGTCGGAGGTTTATCTAAATTTAGATGTACCTAGACACTACTAGCTAGATACATCTAGATTTTTGACAAATCTCACACATGTTTGGTGGGTTTTACATGAATTGTGCAATTACCTCGAGAAATTTATTGGCCAACATCTCCGTCGTAAGTCGCAGTTAACTCAAACCCTAATTCGATCCCGACTGCCCTATCCACGCACCAAGCCGGCGACGGCGCCGGAAGAGAGGATCGGCGACGGCGATAGCGTACGATGCCGACGAGAGCGTTTTGGGAAAGTTCTCTTGACAGGGCCGAAGGTCTTTGGTAAGTTCTGTCGAAGGGGCATCGCACTGTTCCCGTTCCGGCCCCCACCCTACCGCCGCCCTAGCTGCTGGGTGTGGTGAACCCTATTCCAGTGCGGCTTTGCCGTGTCGATTCCCACTACGACCCCCCGACCAGAAAAAGAAGCAGAGAACCTTCCGTCTCGCCGGTCCGCCCCCGCCCCCGCCTCCGCCCGCGATGGACTTCTCGGAGCAGGACGTCGACGTCTTCGAGGAGTACGACGCCGGCGACGGCGCCGAACCCGAAGCCGAGGGGGGAGGCGGCGGCGCCTCTTCCGGCTCCTCCTCCCCGTCCTCATCCTCCTCCTCCTCCGCCGCCGCGTCCTCCTCCTCCTCCAGCGGCGCCTCCAGCGGCCGCAGCAGCAGCGCCGCCGGCGGCGGCGCGGACGAGGAGGGCGCCGACGACGCGGAGTTCGACTCGCTGCCCACGAGGCACGCCGCCGTGTACCGGGACGAGTATGAGGAGGAAGAGGAGGCCAGAGATTTGTTCGGCTCCGACAACGAGGACTACGTCAAGACCCCCGCCCGGAGCAACTACCTAGTTCCAGGTTCGCGCGCGGTTCGCCTCTCTCATTACTAACTAATGCTCGCTAAAATTCGTTTGGGCGGAGTAGCCACCCTCTGTGTTCGGTAAAGCGTAATTCGTTAGCAGATTGGTATGTAACCCTACTCAACATTTTTGATTGGCTGGTGTTTCTTGGGAGTGGTCGCTCCTGGGGCTCTGGGAGCTCTGCAGTGGGTTTTGTTTTTTTTAGCTTCAGTACATGACGAACTCTCGTTGCTTCAGACTTATGTTTGAATCATTGTTCCAACTTTCAGCAGCGTATCTCAGGCTAAGTCGAGCATAATGTTGCACATGATTGAATTATATGCCCGCGTCTTCTGGTTGCTGCTTGCTTTTGTAATTTATTAGGGGAGATTTTGATTTACAAAAGCACCAATCAAAACCATTGAAACGAGCCATCAAACGATATACCAGATGGGGTTTTGGTTCAATTGAGTAGCAAAGATACTTTCGACTATCTACATTTCCTGTTTTGGTTTAAACTAGGCAAGTATTGAAGAACGACACTCTGTAAATAGCTAAAATTAGAACTTATTCCTACTGTGAATTACAACTATGAAGAAGACTAAATCTAAAATCTGGTTCTGTTTGAGAAATAGATTTGATCATTATATCTTTCACAGTACCACCCCACTAGACTACTATAGATATGAATGTTTAATAAAATTATATCATAAGTATTAACATTGAAATTCCTCAAAAAAGTCTTAACATTGAAAATGAAACAGTATTTCCATGCTTCGTGCGTATCTAGCTGAAATTATGCCCATGCTTCGTGTGTATCTTACTATGACGTGCGGGTCTGCTCCCATTCAACCTACGTGTACTCTATTACTGATAGATAATGCTCATATGCTTTGTGGTAGAGAATGTGATGACTGAGTTGTTTCCCTTGCCTGGATACTTAATATTCTGGAGACATGGATAGTACTTTGAAAAGGTTGAGTGTATCTAGGTTGGGAGATAGGGATTATCAGTCTCTTATATTTTGCTCCTTTCCTTGTAGTGCTGCCCCAAATACGGAACACCAATTTTTCTCGGGGCGGACGAGGTGGCAGGGGCCCACCTCTTCTTCCAAGACCAGGAGGCCATCCAGGAGGACGGAATAATTTTGGCCATGGTGGGAGGTTTTCATATGGAAATGGGCGTAACGTTGAAGGTTTTGTTTCAGAAATGAAACTTAATAAGAGTGAAGAAACTCTATCTAGGAAAGCTGTTGCTTTTCAGGAGGTGCACAATATTACCATGTTCTTTTGATTTTCCTTAGTTGTTTTTGTTCTCTATAGAGCCATATCCTTTGTTAACTCATGCAGCCATGTGAGTTCGCATGCTACAGCCGTGTTGATGGTGGGGATGTATATTTTGATGATCGCAGCTTGGTAAGATCTCAGAGTTGCTGATTGTCAGTTTCAGTTCCCTTTTAGTGAATCTATATTTTGGAAGTTTGTCTATGCAGTGTGGACAGTTACTTTCTGGACACATGTAGTTTGCCCTAAACGTTCGCTGTTGTACTAAACATTCTTATTTTGTAGAGGCTTTTCAAACGTAATATCTGCGACTATGTCGGTGAAGATCTCAATAAAGGATTTGAAACATTTACAGAGAAAAGAGGTACTTTCTGTGAGAAGTAATTTTTTGTTTCTATATTCTAGTTACTGCTATCAACTCTGTTTAATGTAGAATTTATTATCTGGGTTATTCCCTACAAACTTCTATTTCAGTTGTCATAGACCTAAACACATATACAAGAACAGCTTGATGCCATGACATGTTTCCCCTATTGTGTATGGTAAATGCAACTATTTTTTGCTTTCAGGTGGGTCTTGAGTAACCTTAGATGGACCACTTCTTAAGCCATCCACATATATACATTTTCTGTAGAATAAACTCATACTATATTTTAGCTGAGATTTTGCAGTTGTGTCTTTCGTAAGACTGGATAGTTTATATATTTTTTATATAAGAAAGGACATGGAAGAAAATCTTCAACAATTCAGACACTAGCTGTTTCTGATACATAATGGGAAAGGAAGTTATTGAAGTTAACTCCGAAATTTCTTTTTTGAACAATTGGATCCAGTGATGTGATAATTCCATTATTTGGAAGTTCCTTTTCCTTTTGAATCCATTTCTGTCAGAGAGCATTCGTTCATGGTTAATGTGGTAATTTCAGATTTGGGTTCTCAAGGATTTGGCGATCTTCTTTCATGCATAAGAAATTCAAACCTACCTCTTCAGAACATACATTTTGTGGTAAAATTCATTGTTGTAACTTTATATTTGTCCTTTTGGTACTCTATGCTTCAAATTCCTGATCACATATGCTTGTCTTGCAGACGTATCGCAACAACCTTAACAAGGTATGGTCCTTCCAGTGCAGATTATCTAAACCATAACATCTTTTCTTTTCCCTTGTTGTAGCTTATGTTTGTCCATGTGGACGAGTCAGGTAGTTATCCCTACAAGCTTACGACTGTTTGGTTTGTATCTAGCTTAATCGATTGACAGATACGTACATATTATATTTTGCAGGACTCTATAACAAAACTATTTTTTTCGTAATTTCCTTCACTATGATTGTATGCTGACAGATTCTATGCGACTATCTGTAAAATCGTCAGATATTGGCCACAGCTTATCTAAAAGACCCATGGAAGATGGGTGTGCACAAAAGAAATGGTGTTGTGTACCTTGATGTCCATAAGCTCCCTGAAAGACCACAAAGCGAGATTGAGCGCAGGAGGTTGACTCTCTCTCTCTCTCTCTCTCTCTCTCTCTCTCTGCTTATTGACAAGAGTTACAAAGAAAAATAGTCTTGAGATCTAGTATGCTAAATATGTTGATGGTTTAGTTCTTATAGGATCTTGTGTGATGGTAATCCTACTTGCACAGGGGAATCTTGTAAAGTTTGAGTTTCATGGTGCTGATTTATAACTCTGAAGTTGAGTTGTGAAAGGTCAAAATGTAGAATGCTAAATATGTTGATGCTTCGAGTTCTTATTGAAATTGTGATAGCACAAGGGGTTCTTTCCAGTTTGAATTGCATAAAGCTGATTTAGTTCTTTCGCATTTTTCCTGATCTGATGTATCATGTAATAAAATATAGTTGTCTAAAATGTTTCTCTATGGGAAGCTTGGAAATGTGTGAAGGGCTGCAAATATATCTGTTATTTGCCTGCAAAATCAAATGGTGCCTAGATATTTGTAATCATATGTTCAGAGTTGTCATCCTTACACCAGATGAATCTGACATGAGTATTGATTTGATGTACCTTTTCTTGCTGGTGCCATATATGATATTCAGATGTTTTTGGGGCTATTCTTTTGAAAATCTTGCTACTGAGAACTCTATTGATGAGGAGGGAAGAGGTATTGATGCAAATGTAGAGTATTGTTCTGTAATAAAGACGAAATTGGGCGCGCATCGCATTATCATGGGTGCTGAGATGGACTGCTGCGATGCAACTGACGATGGTAGGCGGTTCTATGTGGAGTTGAAAACAAGCAGAGAGGTCGTTATTTTTTTTTCCCATGAAATTCCATTGATCTGGTACCAATCATATTCAATCTAGTCACCATTTTGAACTTTGTAACAGCTGGAGTATCATACGGTGGAGAAATATGAGAAAGAGAAGTTACTTAGGTTCTGGGTAATTTTTTTAGCCTCTTATTTTTGTAGCTATTGCATGACAACATTTTGTTATTTCATTGATATTATTTGAAACTTCTTGTTATGTTCTCTTTCGCAGTGCGAAATTCGATATCATTAAATTTCTTATCCCTCCGGTTCATATTAATTGACTCTAATATAGATGTATCTACGTTTTATTTGATTTCTTAAGTATTGAGAAAAATTTGCTCCTTGCGGGGCTGATGATATATGTTAACAACTTCACTACATGGCTATCTTGTTATTATTCCCTCTGCCATGACAACTTCCAACTTTGTAGTGTTAATCTTGATTCTTCAGGAATCATACCTTCTATATAGCTGCATTAATTTTTCACTTGGCTAAATTTTACAGATTCAATCATTCCTTGCTGGTGTATCATATGTTGTCGTTGGATTCAGGTAATTTTCAATCATCACAGCATTTCCTTGTTAGTATGACGAGCTTCCTTTCAGAGACTAAATCTTTAACATTTCGTCTTGCATTTCATAAAGTCTTTATGGTTGTCATACTCATATGCAAGAATTATGGTGGTAGAACTGTCGATAATTGCTGTACTATTGCAGTAATGCTGTCAATTAGATACAGAAGCAAACCTATCTTTTTTGTGATTTCATTCGTTTCCCATGTATGTTCTGAATTGCCATGCTTACCTGATTTCTCCATTGGGTTATCAGCCCCATACTCTTGATTTCAATGCCCATATAGTACATTGGAGCTTCAGTCGTCATCCATCATAACTTTTTTTCTACACGTTTAACACACTGTGTGCTAATTAACCCGGGGTTTTTGCTTAATGAGGCGTCCAACCAGAAAGACATTCAAATTCCAATGCTCTCATGTTGACCATACGGTCGATACAATTAGGAAAAAGAGTACAATTGAATTACTTTGATGGTGTTTGAGATGTATGTGTTTTTTGGTGATCAATATTGGTTCTTAAGTTCCACTCCTATCTTATTTTCTTGCAGGAATGATGCTGGTGTACTTGTACGAACTGAGAGATTAAGAACTAAAGATATCACACAAAAAGTGAAAGCAAAGAACTACTGGCAGGTACGCAAAATTGATGTTCGTGTTGTTTATTCGCAACAGTGGAGTCTAGTGATAATTGAGGAAGAACATGAGTGCAGAGTGCCTGAGTACTAGGTGGAGTATTCAAAATTAGAAGAGCATAACCTATGAAAATTTTAAATAATTGAGTTGTCATATCAAATCTCTAATAGGGAAAGGGGTTAACACTTACAGTTCTCTGATGCCGTATTCCCTTTTTCTAATTTGACATATAGGATAACTAATGACTATCCCCTCCAAATTCTTGCTATGCAATATATGGGAGTATTCATTTAATTTGAATATGTAGTTTTCAGTTACTACCTCCATTCCATAATATAAGCCTTCTTTAGCGAACTATTTTAGTTTGCTAGAACAGCTTATATTGTGGAACAGAGTGGTACTTTCTTGCATTTTCCAGTGTATCATACGTTTCTTGGAATAATATATTCGATCTGTACTTCAGGGTGGAGTCTGCCTGGCCTTTGCTGACGAGGTTTTATGCTGGCTGTATGGCACTGTCAAAGAAAGTAAGAATTTCCTTCGCCATTCTAACTAGATGCATTTTCATCTTTCTCTAAAAACTATGCACCTGTTGGCATTCCTGATCTCGATTACTCTGTTTGCATGCATGATATTGTTTCTCCTATCTCTTACAGATGAAGACTATATTCTGCAATTTGCACACCCGTTCCAACGTTTGGAACTATTACGAGCCCAGTCTCCGTGCCCCGAGACAATAACTCGGCATGTGGAGGAGCTCTCTGGCGCAGCACACTAGATCAGTTCGTGAACAAAGCTCTGGCACTGATGTTTCGAGAGAGGTCCGGTTTCACGGACCTTATGTTAGCAGCGTCCGGTCATATATGGCTGAGCTATACTGGATGAGAGAGGCTGACCAGAAACTGACATCACCATGATATATAGTGGGTCAATGGGCGCAGCTACAGTCAGGGTTTGCTCTTCGAGTTGCCGAAGAGATTTTGAAGCCATCAAGCATTGTATTTCTCCTGTAACAGTACTAAGTTATAAATTAGCAAATGCATTGACACGCTGCCATTGCAATGGTTCATCCCACAAGGCACCAACGATGTAACTTTTGTACCAAAGATATTTAATTTTAGAGATAGACATTGCATGAGCACCCTTTGGAGTTCTGTAAACTAGCGGCAAGAGTTACCTTCAGGTTATAGATTTGAAACGATATGTTTGGAACCTGGTCATTGTCCCATGTTCTTGCAGGAATTAAGATGTTCTTTTATTGGAAGCTTAACACACCATTGTAGATTATTTGGAGTTCTAGCTCTGTACCAAGTCAAATATTTTTAAGTTTGACCCGTCGGTAGATGTGCTGATACTTATGATATCAAATATATATGACATTGAAATACTATATTTTCTGATGCATCTAATAAATGTTATAGACAATGGTAACTCCTATTTGGCCAGATTTGGTCTAGAATCTAGCTATGGATGTACAAGTTTTGCAGGTTTGCTTATTTTGGTAAATACTCGCAACAACTAATTTGGAACCGAGAAACTATGTTTTTCTATACAGTTGGTCAAATGAACATCAGTATCTTGAATTTCATTTAATTTCATTTTATGAACAGAAACATCCTCTTGTCAATTTACACCAATTCGGTCTGTAAAAAAAAAGCATCACATGTGAACGTTAGGACGCAAATAGAAGGCAGGGCAATAGAGATAACTGATAATAATCACTGCTGTGTAAACCCTCTCAATTCTTTCTACTGCGTGAACTGCTAAAGACCGGTGCAGTCTGGGCACAAACACAACGATTTTACCGGCAACGGTACCTACCGGTGTCATATCTACCGTCCACTCCCTACTTTAAGATTGATGAGCCTTTTGAAATTTGTCTAATATAAAACTAATAACTGAAACACGAGTAATTTTTGTATGAAACTAAAGTGATACATGAAAAACATTGTGAAACATTGTAACAAAAAGTGAACTGATGACGTCACTTCTGTCGTTACTCCGGTTAGTCACCACATGGGTGACATCACTGCTGATGTCACTCCTATAAGTGCTGTTGCCTTTAAAAAGAGGTTTTCGGTCTGGGCACGTGCTGGAAGTTCACTTGTCACGCAGCTCCGTGTCACTACGGCTATTCAGAAGGAAAACGCTTCCGGCCGGTCGACCGACCGAAGCCAGAAAATCGGTCCCTCTCGTTTGCGGCACCTCCTTCCTCCTTCGCTTGCATCTGGCCCATTAGCTGGCGCTATATGACGGCCCATTAGTCCGCTTGCTTGCCCAGCCCGTAACTTCCTTCAAGCCTGTTTTGACAAAAGAAAGAAGCTAGGTACAGGCCTGCAACGTTGCTGCTTATTTCTTGGTAGCTTCTTTATTTTTGCTGAAAACATAACATTTTTTTTAAGCAAAAACACATGATTTTATTGTGTTAATCGTTTGTTACTTTTGTTAACATAGATTTTTTTGTTGTAAATGAACCTGGAGAAAAAATCATGTGCTGAAAATAGCCAATATTTTTGTTGTTCTTTATTATTGACTATTGTTGTAAACAACCAACATTTTTATTGGAATTCTTTTGTAGATTTTATTGTCGCCAATAACCAAGTGATTTTTTGTTGTAATCGATTGTGATTTTTGTTTAAATAGATATTAATTTTTATTGTAATTCAATATGTAGAAAGTTAATTGTTGCTTGACCAATTTTCACTGATGGTGGATTTTTGTTGTAATCGCTTGTGTTTTTTGTTAATATTACTAGCTGTTTTTGTTGTAAATCAATCTACGGCAAAAAAATGTTGTTTTAACCACTTTATTGTAGTATTCCCTTTTTGATATTTTTGTTGTAATAGTAATTTTTTATTGTATGCGGGATGATTTGTTTTTGTTGTCATACCCTCTGGCCTACGGGTAAAGCAGCACGGTGGCATATTTGTTGTAATTACTAGAAAGTTACGTGGCCAAATAGATATATATGTTAGTTTTACTGGAAAGATCGGGACTGCGGGTTAATTTACAAAAAACCGAGGGGCCCAAACACAAAACTGCGTCGCGGCTTGCTGTGATCGTCGGATCGCGATCAAACGGCGCGGACTGCAACCGATTTTTCGCATGTTATCTGGCGACCGACGGCCAGCGCTTCCCTATTCAGAACCTTCTCCTTGCACCACTGCACAACGGATTTGGGCGGAGAAGACACCGGTACAATCGACAGCCGTGTCGAGCTGCGCGGGCACCACCATTGCCTTCCGCGGTCTAATGCTCCCGCTGCCTCGAACCCATCCGCCATTCCCGGCAGCAGCTCGACGTGTTCGTGCTGTTCGGAGAGCTTCTTGGGCAGGTAAAGAGGAGACCGGTGCCAAACCAGCTCCAGAGGCAAACCGCCGCCTCCGGATGACGAATTCTGGACGTAGGAGTGGGCACAGACCATCAGGATTTCCTCCGGCAACCCCGAGTTCCTGCCGCTGGCGAACCCTCCGCCGCAGCTCGTCACTGGCTGGAAGCCGAAGCGGTGACTGTCCTGGATAGCACGGACGAAAGAGACGTAGACGGCAGCTGTAGAGGGAGAGCTTCTTCCATGAAAGGCCATCTCGGCGACGAGCTCCCTCATGGCCGTAGAGGCAGCGCCGAACTGGGGCGGCAGGAGATCCACGCAGTCCGTGGCGACCCTCGTGACGTCCACGGCCTCGGACGTCCGGAACGCCGCTATCATCTTGAAGTTCTTCTCCCACGCCACGTCGTGCTCGTAGGAGATCCAGAGGCACGCCGCCGCATTCGTTCCTCCCCCAAGTTCGAGCCACCACGGTTGAAGCAACATCACCGCGGTGCCGCCCTCCATCCTGAGTGACAATTCCGTTGCTTCCCCAGCCGCCAGCGACCGAGCGAAACTTGGGAGGAACATCAAGGTCCTTGGACGGCCGCCGCCGCACCTGACGAATTGGAAGAAGTCGTCGGCGCCGTCCGCTATTCTCTCGAACCGCCTCACCGTGGAGTCGGTCAGATTATCACCGCCGGGATGATCAGTATCTGTTCCACGGCTGAAAGGCACGAATCGCCTAGCTACCTGAGCCATGCGCCGTGGGAACGAGTTGCTTCGCATCCGCTCCAACCTGGTACTTGCAGCGCTTCTTCTGTGGGCGCGTACGATGCCTTTGCCTTCCTTGAGAACACGCTTCAGCTTTGCCCTCCACCGGAGCAACGGGGCGTGGGTGATCTGCCAATCTTCCGACATGGCGACGACGGTTTCGAGCTTCAGCACGGCCATCTCTACTCGCTCCACTTTGATTTCGGTAGTCTCGCGATCAGGACCTTCGTCTTCTCCTGATAGAAGCAAAGATAATCTTCGCACTGCCTCGCCGGCCACAGCAGAACCAACTATTTCCGCCATTGATTTCCTCTGTCTACGGAGCAGCGGGTAATTGTAATTGTGAGAGGCTGAGGTGGAATGGTATTGGGATTAGGTGAGACACGGTGCTTGCAATCGTGGAAGCAGTCTGAGATGTAGTCCAAGCACTCACATTTTCAGTGTATAAAATTCCAATACCCAGGTTATATGGCACATGTTGCAGCTGTGCGCATCACCATTGAATAATGATTATAGTAGTCAACAAACGGGGAATGCGAGAATTGGACTTTTCAGACCTGACGGAGAGTGGGTTGCCTTGTACACTGGATTCTCTGATTTGGTCTTCCGATGAGAGCTCAAAGTCCGAAAAGAAAATCCAGATGTTGGCTTGCAAAAAGTATTGTGGCCCAACCCTCCCAACCCTAAAACGCCCCCGCGTGGCGGCGCCGCGCCGCCGCCAGGACGCTCGCCACCCTCCGCTCCTCCAGCCCCCTCATGCGCTCTCCTTTCCGCCGCCGCCGCCGGAAGCATCGTCGGGCAAAGCCTAGGCAGTGTGGTGGCAGTGGCAGACGTCCCTCCTGGCGCCGAGTTGACGGCGATGACAACGCTCGCCGTCTCTTCTCATGGCGTCGGTGCAGCGAAGGGACGGCGGCCACAACGGATCCGGTGGTCGCAAGATGCAGCGGCGGCACCATTCAATCAGATCGGGTCCCCATGGGGCTCGGGCGGAGGGGATGAGCGGGCTCCTGCGGGCAGCGGCATGCGGTCCTCGTTTGTGTCCCTTCCGCTTCACGAGGGCGCTGAAGTATGTACTCTAGGCACGGCGGTGGTGGCCTTCTCTTTCGTCGGAGGAGATCGGCTAGTTGTGTGGCTAGCTTTGGCCGATCTCGCGATCCGTCGTCTAGTTCCCGATGGCGAGGCGTAGCTGCCGGTGAAAGCCGACCCTGACTTCGGTCATGGCGGATGATGGCGGCGCTTATTTATCGTTACCTTGTTGAAGGCATTGTCTCTGCAGTCTGCGTTCTTCGCCTGGGCTGCTCCAGGAGAAACCCTAGACCTGGGTCTCCTGGACCGGACAATGGCGGGGCGCAGCGCTGTTCTACCTGTTAGGGGCATCGTTTTTCGAGCAGACAACGGATGGTGGTGGTGCTGAGGTGGAGCAGTGTTTTTTTGCTGTGTCGGCGTCGTCGAGTCTTCGTGGCATGGTGCAGTGGTGTCTCGGAGACGGACACAGTGTGATGGACGCGCGCAGGATGGTGGTGTCTTCTGGTGCCGTGGCGGCATCGAGGGCAGGCCTGGCAAAGTCAATGCGACGACCCCTCTTGAAGATGGAGTCGAGGAAGACGGCGGTAGCATCTTCTGTGTCGTGTGCGTTGGCGTACGCTGAGAGTCTGCTTGACTAAATGTGCTTCTCATCTGCTATTGGGCGGCCTAGGAAAGCATTTGGTTTTTTGTATGATGTGAGTTGGTGTATTGTTACCCCGTTCATCTCTCCGTAGATTAAGCAAGATGGTTTCGAGTTTGATCTTTTGTATTGCTCTTATAAGATGTTGTTAATAATCTAATAAAAAAGATGCATAGGGTGATATTTTCCCCATTTCGAAGAAAAAAGATGTTGGCTTGCGGTTGACTATCCATCGTCCTTTTCGGCCTGTTGTCACTTTCTTTTGGCAATGTCTATTTCTCAACTGTGTTATTCTTTTTCTTTCTAAAACGAGGCAAAGATTTGCTATTCGCATCAATTAACTAGAAGAGAATTGGCTAACCGAAAATCGGTACAAACACTCTTACCTACTGCCACCATCGCGAGGACCCATAACCATCCAACCTACCCACAAAAGCTGCACACACCACCAAATAACCATCCTACCTACCCGCAAAAGTTGCACACACCATCAAAGCGAGGATCGTCGTGCAGGTTATCCACTAGTGTCATCATCATCACTATGCAAACTGCAGTGACTTCAACTTCACCGAAGTTGACTAGCAAGTATGACCTCTGGTTATATTGTGATCCAAATTCATATACTAAAGGGAGGCTAACTTCTGACGAGCGAGCGAGATCCGTCGCCACCGTCTATATATACATCTTATAAGCCACCGGCTAGGGTTTATCAGATTATAAGATAATCCACAATGTTTGTAAACATTTCTCGATATAGTGAAGTATTTGCTGGTTGGCGCCAGTGGTTTTTCCCCTTCTGTGTTGAAAGGAGATTTTCATGTTAAATCTTGTGTCACCGCTGCGTTTTCCTTTATCGTTCATCGTTATTTGCTTGTGGCGTTTGTAACGACCTCGCTGTAGCATTGTGAAGCCCCCACCGGCCAATGACAAGCAGATGACTCCCCGTGAGGAGACAACCCGCTTCGATTCTGATAACGAGCTATAAAGAAGAGATGCGCAAGACTACCACCGAAGAAGATCTTCACCACCAGACCGCCACTTGCAGGCTATCATCGCTGCTCAAAGGTAGACACTCAATCAACGCTTGAAAATAGCAACCTCAGCTTCACAGGAAGGGAAGACCAACATGAAGACACTCGGACACGCAAGAAGATAAGCCGACTAACAAGATCTTACCATCACAAAACCATCACTGATCGTCACCGTCGTTGCCACACAAACCGCCGCACTGATGTTTCGAGAGAGGTCCGGTTTCACGGACCTTATGTTAGCAGCGTCTGGTCATATATGGCTGAGCTATACTGGATGAGAGAGGCTGACCAGAAACTGACATCACCATGATATATAGTGGGTCAATCCGTCAATGGGCGCAGCTATAGTCAGGGTTTGCTCTTCGAGTTGCCGAAGAGATTTTGAAGCCATCAAGCATTGTATTTCTCCTGTAACAGTACTAAGTTATAAATTAGCAAATGCATTGATACGCTGCCATTGCAATGGTTCATCCCACAAGGCACCAACGATGTAACTTTTGTACCAAAGATATTTAATTTTAGAGATAGACATTGCATGAGCACCCTTTGGAGTTCTATAAACTAGCGGCAAGAGTTACCTTCTGTTGAAGATATAAGCAAATATCCATATGAAATAATTCGTACAAGTAATTGATAAATCATGACTATGTAAATAAATAAACTAAACGTGCAGCCTAGCAAGATAGATGAACATATCACATCTAAAGTAGACAAACCGATCGCATCTACCACATATACTAGAAGAAGAAACTTTAACAGAAACTGAAAGAGAAACGACAAGATCACATACTTCACAGCAGCGTCGTTGTCGCCCATGTTGAGGTTGTCGAAGAAGTCGCTGAGGTCCGGGAAAAAGTTGTCGGTGCGGAGGAACTCGTCGTCCGAAAACGACGTCGTGCTGCCAGTAGTCGCGCCGGAGCGCTCCCCAAAAACCTGATTGCCCCTCACCCGTACAGGCTCACGAGAGGCATGGTTCCGGAGGCCTACTGTCCCGGCTGTCGGTGCACGCCGACGGACGGGATGAGGAAGACGAAGGCGGCGCGCAATGAACTGGAAACAGGTAGTCGCATATGTGGCTCGTACAGGCTAGGGTTCTCGTCCGCGCTTATATAGTGCGGTTCGGGAAGGTCGTGGGGCGCAGCCCACGTCCGAGTTGGCACAGCCACGATCCAGAAAAACCAGAAGGCAAAACGGCTGAGTAACGCGTCCGTTAATGACTCAGAATTGATTACACAATTAATTTCCCAAACAGCAAAAAGATAAGCTCGGCTCGGCGAGATTCCCGCAACCCGCGTCGTGACGTGTCGTGACGAGGCGGGCGGCGGCGGAGGAGGAGTGCGCGAGGGCTCTCTCTCTTCTCACTCACTTACTAGGACTAGAACAACCCACCTTATATAACACTCCAACTCTCTCCCAACTAGAAATGTGGGACTAAACTTTAGCCCCCACTAGTGCTGCCACTGATTATTGGAATGGGCCATGTGAGTTTCAGAATTTGATAATGGGCCATGGGTCAAAGGCCAAATGCCCACAAATTCCAGCAATCCCCCACAAACTCTCATTGGCACATCTCATCAATAAGTTTCCAGAACATTGTTTTATATACCGGTATGTCGTGGAGACTGTTAAGTTGAACTTCCACTTAAATCTTCATATTACACTAGATTGCAACTTGGATAGTGGACTATGCCTTGAACTACAAGTTTTCTGCGCACTAGCTTCATACAAAGCCTAGACCGATACTAGGCTGCCGCGAGGCTTCCTCGCGGTTTGGAGCTTATACGTCATACTCCAGGGCCTTTCATGAGTTTACTAGAGAGCACCCAACTCTCATAGATTGCGACGTTTAACAATCGGACTCATATAGGTGTGTTCTTCAAAAGATGTTCTGCAGGACAACATCTCTGCTAAAATAAGCCACTTATAACACATTAAGATAATTATCAACCTGCCATGCAGATTAGGAGAGTATTGCATCTTACGGAGTGGTAAAATTGCTATAGGGATATATACTCTCCTCCTAGCTGACCAACAACTTGTCTCCCAGTTCTAATTCACGGGATCTCCGATCATATAGAGTGGGTTACCACCGTGGGCAGCTCATAGTGTGGGTCTCATACCCATCTCCCTCGATGCATTTTCTATCACATTTAGTGATAGTCCCTTTGTGAAGGGGTCTGCCAGGTTTCTAGACGTATGGATATAATCCAATGCTATAACTCCGGAGTTTCTCATTTTCCTGACAGTTTTCAGTCTCCTCTTCACATGCCTTGATGACTTCATATTATCCTTAGAACTGTTTACTTTGACGATCACAGTTTGATTATCACAGTTCATAGGAATAGCGGGTATTGGTTTCTCAACCACAGGTAAGTCCATCAAGAGCTCACGAAGCCACTCTGCTTCAACAGTGGCTGTGTCTAATGTTGTGAGTTCTGCTTCCATAGTTGACCTTGTAATGATGGTCTGCTTGCAAGACTTCCAGGAAACAGCGCCACCTCCAAGTGTAAACAAATAACCACTTGTGGCCTTAGTCTCATCAGCATCAGATATCCAATTTGCATCACTATAACCCTCAAGTACCCTTGGATACCCAGTATAGTGAATGCCATAACTCGCAGTGCCTTTCAAATAGCGCAAAACTCTCTCAAGAGCATGCCAATGAACATCTCCAGGTCTAGACACAAAATGGCTGAGTTTACTTACAGCAAAGGAGATGTCAGGCCTCGTGGCGCTGGCTAGATACATAAGCGAGCCAATGATCTGCGAATATCGCAATTGATCTCTAGCAATTCTTTTATTCTTACGAATTATCACACTAGGATCATAAGGCGTTGGAGAAGATTTGCAGTCGCTATACCCGAAGCGACTCAGGATCTTTTCCACATAGTGGGACTGAAGCAATGTAATCCCACCATCGTCATCCTTCAGCAGCTTGATGTTTAAGATCACATCAGCTACTCCCAAGTCCTTCATCTCAAAACAACGAGATAGGAACTCATTGACCTCCTTAATCACAGTAAGGCTGGTCCCAAATATCAATATGTCATCGACATAGAGACAGAGAATAACTCCCTCGCCCCCACCATGGCGATAGTATACACACTTGTCAGCTTCGTTTACAACAAAGTCTTCAGCGGTTAAAGTTCTTTCAAACTTCTCATGCCACTGCTTAGGCGCTTGCTTAAGCCCATACAAAGACTTCAGTAATTTACACACCTTTCCTTCTTGACCATCTACTACAAATCCATCAGCTGCTCCATATAAATTTCCTCTTCAAGCTCTCCATTTAGCAAAGCAGTCTTAACATCCATTTGATGAACGAGAAGACCATGTGAGGCAGCCAAGGATAGTAGCACTCGAATGGTGGTCAATCTGGCAACAGGTGAGTATGTTTCAAAGAAATCTTCACCTACTTTCTGGGTATAACCCTTGGCCACAAGACGTGCCTTGTACTTTTCAATAGTACCATCAGGCCTAAGCTTTTTCTTGAACACCCATTTACATCCTACAGGTTTGCACCCATAAGGACGATCAGTAATTTTCCAAGTTCCATTGGCTAAGATGGAATCCATCTCGCTACGGACAGCTTCCTTCCAGTAGTCAGCATCCAGAGATGCATAGGCTTCTGAAATAGAAGTGGGAGTGTCATCCACGAGGTACACAATGAAATCATGTCCAAAGGACTTTGCAGTCCTCTGTCTCTTGCTCCTTTTGGGAGCTTCATTGTCATCCTCCACAGGATTATCAAAGTGTTCTATAGCCATGGTAGGTTCAGGAAATAATTCCTGAGTAGATGAACTGGGCATCTCCTGAATTGATGAGCTAGACGTTTCCTTCATAGGAAAGATATCCTCAAAGAAAGTCGCATCATTCGACTCCATGATTGTACCAACATGCATGTCGGATACCTCAGATTTTACTATCAAAAATCTATAGCCAATGCTATGAAATGCATATCCCAGAAGAACAGAATCCACGATTTTTGGTCCAAGCTTGCGCTTCTTGGGTATTGACACATTTACTTTCGCCATACAGCTCCAAGTTCGTAGGTAAGAGAGTTTCAACCTTTTCCTTTCCCATTCCTCGAACGGGGTAATGGTTTTGTTCTTTGTGGGAACACGGTTTAGGACATGACATGCAGTCAGTATCGCCTCCCCCCACCATGCCTTGGATAGACCCGATGTATCTAACATGGCGTTAACAAAATCAGTTAGAGTACGGTTCTTTCTTTTGGCCACCCCATTTGACTGAGGTGAGTAGGGAGGCGTCCTCCCATGGATAATACCATGTTCCGCACAAAAAGAATCAAACTCGTTGGAAAAATACTCTCCACCACGATCAGACCTTAGCCGCTTGATCTTTCGATCAAGTTGGTTTTCTGCTTCAGCTTTAAAGATTTTGAAGTGATTAAGAGCTTCATCTTTAGATTTCAGGAGGTACACATAACAATATCGAGTAGAGTCATCAATTAAAGTCATGAAATATATTTTCCCTCCTTTTGTCAATTCACCATTCATTTCACAAAGATCCGAATGTATAAGCTCCAGCGGTGCCAAGTCTCTTGCCTCCGCAGTCTTGTGAGACTTACGTGGTTGCTTAGTTTGCACACACACTTGGCACTTGGATTTCTTGACAATAGCAAATTTCGTAATTATATTCATATTCGCTAGCCGCGTCATGCACCCAAAATTAATATGACAAAGTCGTGAATGCCAAATATCGGACTCACTATCATTGCAAACATGATTAATAATTTGAGTACATATGTCTGACAGAGATAAGCGGAACAAGCCTCCGCATACATAACCCTTTCCAACAAATTGTCCACACTTGGAAATTACAACTTTATTGGACTCAAAAACCAACTTAAAACCATCTCGACATTAAATCGATCCGCTAACGAGATTCTTATTAATGGAGGGAACGTGCTGCATTTCTTCAGCTGGATGGTCTTTCCCGAAGTAAACTTCAGATCCACCGTACTAACACCACGAACAGAAGCACGTGAGCCGTTTCCCATCAGCACGGAGGAAGTCCTTGCGACCTGATAAGAAAAAAACATAGAGACATCAGAACATACATGTGTATTGGCTCCGGTGTCTATCCATGATGTCTACGTGTGCTTCTATTCTTGTAGACAGTGTTGGGCCTCCAAGAGCAAAGGTTTGTAGAACAGCAGCAAGTTTCCCTGAAGTGAATCACCCAAGGTTTATCGAACTCGGAGGTAGAGGTCAAAGATTGTCCTCTCAAGCAACCCTGCAATTAAGATACAAGAAGTCTCTTGTGTCCCCAACACATCTAATACACTTGTCAGATCTATATGTGCACTAGTTCGGCGAAGAGATAGTAAAACACAGGTGGTATAGATGGTGGTAATATTGCAGGAAGTAAAGATGCAAAAACAAACAAGCGATGTTTGCAGTATTTGGAAACAAGGCCTAGGGATCCTACTTTCACTAGTGGACACTCTCAACATTGATCACATAATAAATAAATAACTTCTCCTCACTTGTGCTACATACACTCTCTTGTTTGATAACAAACACCATTCGTTGTGTAGGGCTACAAGAGCTCCCTCAAGCCGGAGTAAACAAGCTCCACAACATTCGGAGTTCATATTTAAGTAACCTCTAGAGCATAATAGACCATTGCAATTTAGACCGAGTACTAACATAGCATACACACTGTCAACAATAGCTATGAAAGGGGGAATAGATCACACTAATACTATCATAGTAATAGTTAACTCCATAATCTACAAGAGACTACAATCATAACCTACGCCAAGTACTACATGATGCACACACTGTCAACATTACATCATGGAGGAGGAATAGACTACTTTAATAACATCACTAGAGTAGCACATAGATTAATAGTGATACAAAGCTCATCATATGGATCTCAATCATGTAAGGCAGCTCATGAGATCATTGTATTGAGGTACATGAGAGAGAGATTAACCACATAGCTACCGGTAGAGCCCTCAGCCTCGAGGAGAACTACTCCCTCCTCATCATGGGAGACAACAACGGCGATGAAGATGGCGGTGATGTCGATGGAGATGGATTTCGGGGGCAATTCCCCGTCCGGCGGCGTGCGGAACAGAGACTTCTGTCCCCGAACTTGACTTCGCGATGGCGGCGGCTGCGTAACTTTTCTCGTCCCGTGGCTTATGTTTTTAGGGTTTTCGAGGCGGAGAGATTATATAGGCGAAGAGGCGGCCTCGGAGGAGCCAGGGGGTGGCCCCCCATAGGCTGGCGCGCCCCTTGGCCGCGCCGCCTTGTGGGGTGGGGCCCCAGGGCTCCCCTCTGGTGCCTCTCTGGCTTTCTGGAAGCTTCCGGGGAAAATAAGGTCCTGGGCGTTGATTTCGTCCAATTCCGAGAATATTTCCTTTGTAGGATTTCTGGACCAAAAGCAGAAAACAGGAACACTTCGGCATCTTGTTAATAGGTTAGTTCCGGAAAATGCATCAAAACATCATAAAGTGTGAACAAAACATGTAGGTATTGTCATAAAACTAGCATGGAACATAAGAAATTATAGATACGTTGGAGACGTATCAATCCACCAAACGGGAGAATTACATACTGAAAGGACAAAAGGGGAAATACCGTACCCAACGTCCTTCATCTCAGTATCAACGCCAATAACAACATTTGCGGACTTGCCGCTGTTCCCACGCCGATCATGGCGTTCTGGGCAATCAGGAGCCCAATGTCCAGGAGCACCACAAACATGGCAGTTCCCTTTCTTCTTATAAGGAGTCTTCCTTTTGAAGTTGGTTGAGTTGGAGGCTTTGTTCTTCTCGTCAAACTTGCCTTTTCCATTGTTCTTATTCTTAGACTTGTGAGATTGGAAGTTTTTCTTATGTACCACATTGGCACTAGAACCTCCCTCAAAACTACGAGCGCGTGTGTCCTTTGCTCTCACCTTCTCTTCCACATGAAGCGAGCCAATGAGATCCGAAACGGAAAACTCTTGTCTCTTATGTTTTAGAGAAGTAACAAAGTTCCTCCACGAAGGAGGAAGCTTGGAAATAATGCCACCGGCCCCAAATTTGTCCGGTAAGGTACACTTAAACTGCTCGAGTTCTTTGGCAAGAGACTGAATCTCATGAGCCTGCTCAACCACGGAGCGCTCATCAGTCATCCTGTAGTCATAGTATTGCTCCATGACATACAGTTCAGTGCCAGCGTCCGAGACCCCAAATTTGGCCTCGAGCGCATCCCACGCATCTTTACCATGGTCGAAAGCCATGTACGGGTCAACAATGTTGTCCCCAAGAATGCTGAACAAGGCCGCCTTAAACATGGCGTCGACCTTCTCAAACTTTTCCTGCTCCTCTGCAGAGAGAGGCCCCTCAGGTCTAGCATCTGTGGCGCTAAAATAGCCTAGGTTTGTAAACCATAGAACTGCCTTTGTGCGCCACCTCTTGTAATGCATACCATCAAAGAGGGGAGGTCGAGTAGCGGCAGCAACGCTGCTTGAATTGATTTGCCTAAAATCAGGTTTTTGGATTGTTGAAGATATAAGCAAATATCCATATGAAATAATCCGTACAAGTAATTGATAAATCATGACTATGTAAACAAATAAACTAAACGTGCAGTCTAGCAAGATTGATGAACATATCACATCTAAAATAGACAAACCGATCGCATCTACCACATATACTAGAAGATGAAACTCTAACAGAAACTGAAAGAGAAACGACAAGATCACATATTTCACAGCAGCGTCGTTGTCGCCCATGTTGAGGTTGTCGAAGAAGTCGCTGAGGTCCGGCAAGAAGTTGTCGGTGTGGAGGAACTCGTCGTTCGAAGACGACGTCGTGCTGCCAGTAGTCGTGCCGGAGCGCTCCCCAAAAACCTGATTGCCCCTCACCCGTACATGATGGGGTTCGTTGCATGGAAAACAAAAATTTTCTACCGCAAACAAACAAAACCAAGATCCAATCTAGGAAAAACGCCAGATCTAATCTACTAGATTGAAGCAACGAGACGGATTGGATCTACATACCCTTGTAGATCGCTAAGCGGAAACGAGATTGAATCTCGTGGTGGATGTAGTCGATCACTTGCCGCTTGCAAAAGCGCGTAGAAGATCTTGATCTTGACGGTGCCACAATCGGGCAGCACCTCCGTACTCGGTCACACGTTCGGCTCGATGAAGACACCTCCTCCTTGTTCCAGCAAGCGGGGAGATGTGGTAGATGGGATCTAGTCCAGCAGCACGACGGCGTGGTGGTGGTGGAGAGTTTGCGCGGATAGGGCTTCGCCTATTCGCGTTGGGTGGAAGAAACTAGGCAAAAGTTGGAGCAAACGGAGCAAACGACCGCGACCCAAAAAATCTGATCTTTTGCGCCGGCCACGTTGCTCCTTTTATAGACGTGCAAGGCGGTGGAGCTTCAGCGTGGAAGCCACGCCAAATCAATCGATCGGATCGATCGTTCCGTAATGTGCAAGGCAAAACATTTGCCTTTCCTTGCGTACGGACGCGCAGCACATGGCGTGGCCGGCCTGGCCTCTATTCTCGTGAGCATTGGCCCTGCTTGGCCCTTGCCTGTGCGTGGCCGGCAGGCCGGCCTAGCAGGCCGAGCCTTGCCTCCTTTTTTCTTTTCTTTTGCCTCTTTTCTTTGCTAGTAGTTTGTCTACATGAGCTACTTAATTGGCCCATTAGCAAAACTTCTTATAGACTACTTTTAGTCCCACATTTATTTCTAGTAAATAAATTAATATTAATATTTACTAATTCAATTAATTAATAAATTATTAATCATCTTCCCGGAACAGTTCCGTAACTCTCCAAAACTATTTCTTTAATCCCGAAACTACCCCTAGCAACAACGCAACCTTAAGTGTGTCACCCTACGGTTCGAGAATGTGCAGACATGACCGAGACGCCTCTCCGATCAATAATCATCAGCGGGACCTGGAGATCCGTAATGACTCCTACATATTCAACGATGAACAATGTGATCGAATGAACCATTAACATACGATACCGATTCCCTTTGTCTCGCGATATATTACTTGTCCGAGGTTTGATCATTGGTATCTCGTTACCTTGTTCTACCTCGTCTCCTGACAAGTACTCTTTACTCGTACCATGGTATGTGGTCTCTTATGAACTATTCATATGCTTGCAAGCCATTTAGACGACATTCCACCGAGAGGGCCCAGAGTATATCTATCCGTCATCGGGATGGACAAATCCCACTGTTGATCCATATGCCTCAAGCTCATACTTTCCGGATACCTAATCCCACCTTTATAACCACCCATTTACGCAGTGGCGTTTGATGTAATCAAAGTACCCTTCCGGCATAAGTGATTTACATGATCTCATGGTCGAAAGGACTTGGTAACTATGTATCGAAAGCTTATAGCAAATGAACTTAATGACGTGATCTCATGCTACGCTTAATTGGGTGTGTCCATTACATCATTCACATAATGACATAACCTTGTAATTAATAACATCCAATGTTCATGATCATGAAACTATGATCATCTATTAATCAACAAGCTAGTTATACAAGAGGCTTACTAGGGACTCCTTGTTGTTTACATAACACACATGTATCAATGTTTCGTTTAATACAATTATAGCATGGTATATAAACATTTATCATAAACACAAAGATATATAATAACCAATTTATTATTGCCTCTTGGGCATATCTCCAACAGTCTCCCACTTGCACTAGAGTCAATAATCTAGATTACATTGTAAGGTACCTAACACCCATGGCATTCTGGTGTTGGTCATGCTTTGCCCTAGGGAGAGCTTTAGTCAACGGATCTGCTACATTCAGATCAGTGTGTACTTTGCAAATCTTTACTTCTCCATCTTCGATGTACTCGCGAATCGAATGGAAACGCAGCTTGATATGCTTCAGCTTCTTGTGTGACCTTGGTTCTTGTGCATTGGCGATGGCACCCATGTTGTCACAATAAATGACTAGTGGGTCCAATGCACTAGGAACCACACCAAGCTCAACAATGAACCTCTTCATCCATACCGCTTCCGATGAAGCCTCCGAAGCCGCTATGTATTCCGATTCGTTGAAGACTTCGCCACCGTGCCGCTTGGAGCTGCACCAGCTTCTGCAGCACCATTCAATATAAACACGTACCCACGAGACTTAGAGTCATCGGGATCGGTGTTCCAACTTGCATCGGTGTAACTGGTTACAACGAGCTCTTGGTCACCTCCATAACAAAGAAACATATCCTTAGTTCTTTTCAAGTACTTCAGGATATTCTTGACCGTTGTCCAGTGTTCCATTCCTGGATCACTTTGATATCTGCTAGTCAAACTAACAGCATGCGCTATATCCGGTCTAGTACACAACATGGCATACATGATAGAGCCTACTGCCGAGGCATAGGGGATCTGATTCATCCTCTCTCTTTCTTCTGCCGTAGCCGGACCTTGAGTCTTACTCAAGACCTTACCTGGCAACATCGGTAAGAACCCTTTCTTACTTTCATCCATTCTAAACTTCTTTAGAATCTTGTCCAGGTATGTACTCTGCGAAAGCCCTATTAGGCGTCTTGATCTATCTCTATAAATCTTGATGCCTAAAATGTACGCTGCTTCACCGAGGTCCTTCATTGAAAAACACTTATTCAAATAACCTTTTACACTGCTTAAAAGTTCTATATCATTCCCAATCAATAATATGTCATCTACATATAATATCGGGAATGCTACAGAGCTCCCACTCACTTTCTTGTAAATACAGGCCTCTCCATGACACTGTATAAACCCGAAGTCTTTGATCACCTTATCAAAGCGTCGGTTCCAACTTCGGATGCTTGCTTCAGTCCATAAATGGAACGCTGAAGTTTGCATACCATGTTAGCATTTTTAGGATCGACAAAACCTTTGGGTTGTACCATATACAACTCTTCCTCAATGTCACCATTAAGGAACGCCGTTTTGACATCCATCTGCCAAATCTCATAATCGAAAAATGCAGCTATTGCTAACAAAATCCTCACAGATTTTAGCTTCGCTACAGGTGAGAAAGTCTCATCATAGTCAACACCTTGAATTTGTCGGAAACCCTTTGCGACAAGTCGAGCTTTATAGACAGTAACATTACCATCAGCATCTGTTTTCTCTTGAAGATCCATTTATTCTCAACAGCCTTGCGGCTATCAGGTAGATCTACCAAAGTCCACACTTTGTTATCATACATGGATCCCATTTCGGATTTCATGGCTTCTTGCCATTTGTTGGAATCTGGGCTCATCATTGCTTCTTCATACGTCGCAGGGTCCTCATCATTGTTGTCCACAATCATGAGATTTAGACAAGGATCATACCAATCAGGAGTGGTACGTTCCCTTGTCGACCTGCGAGGTTCAGTAGCTACTTCGCTCAAAGTTTCATGATCATTATCATTAGCTTCCTCTATTACCGGTGCGGGCGGCACAGGAACATCTTCCGGTACTGCGCTACTCTGATCAACGAGAGAAGGTTCGTAACCTCGTCGAGTTCTACTTTTCTTCCAGTCACTTCTTTAGTGAGAAACTCTTTCTCAAGAAAGGTTCCGTTCTTAGCAACAAAGATTTTGCCTTCGGATCTGTGATAGAAAGTATACCCTATAGTTTCCTTAGGGTATCCTATGAAGACGCATTTCTCCGATTTGGGTTCTAGCTTGTCCGGTTGTAACCTTTTTACATAGGCTTCGCAACCCCAAACTTTAAGGAACGACAGCTTAGGTTTCTTATTAAACCATAATTCATACGGTGTCGTTGCAACGGATTTCGATGGTGCCCTATTTAAAGTGAATGCTGCTGTCTCTAACGCATAACCCCAAAAAGATAACGGCAAATCAGTAAGAGACATCATAGAACGAACCATATCTAAGAGAGTTCGATTACGACGTTCGGATACACCATTTCGTTGTGGTGTTCCCGGCGGTGTCAACTGTGAAAGTATTCCGCATTTCTTTAAATGCATGCCAAACTCATAACTCAGATATTCGCCTCCGCGATCACGCAGAAACTTGATCTTCTTGTTACGTTGATTTTCTACTTCACTTTGGAATTCCTTGAACTTCTGAAAAGTCTCGGATTTATGCTTCATGAAATAGATATACCCATATCTACTCAGATCATCTGTGAAGGTTAGAACATAACGATAACCACCGCGTGAGGCTACACTCATTGGTCCGCACACATCGGTATGTATGATTTCCAATAAGTCGTAGCTCGCTCCATAATACCAGAGAATGGAGTCTTAGTCATTTTTCCCATTAGACATGCTTCGCATCTGTCAAGTGACTGAAAGTCAAGTGACTCAAGTAGTCCATCTGCATGGAGTTTCTTCATGCGTTTCACTCCAATATGACCAAGACGACAGTGCCACATATAAGTAGAATTATCATTCAATTTAATTCGTTTAGCATCAATGTTATGAACATGTGTATCGCTACTATCGAGATTTAATAGAAATAAACCATTCTTCTCAGGCGCATGACCATAAAAGATATTATTCATAAAAATAGAACAACCATTATTCTCAGACTTGAATGAATAACCGTCTTGCATTAAACATGATCCAGATATAATGTTCATGCTCAACGCAGGCACCAAATAACAATTATTAAGGTCTAAAACTAATCCCGATGGTAGATGTAGAGGGAGCGTGCCGACAGCGATCACATCGACCTTGGATCCATTTCCAACGCGCATCGTCACCTCGTTCCTCGCTAGGCTTCGTTTATTCCGTAGTTCCTGTTTCGAGTTACAAATGTGAGCAACCGAACCAGTATCAAATACCCAGGCACTAGTACGAGAACCAGTGAGATAAACATCTATAACATGTATATCAGATATACCTTTCTTCTTCTTGACAAGGCCACTCTTCAGATCAGCCAAGTACTTGGGGCAATTCCGCTTCCAGTGACCCTTCCCATTGCAGTAATAGCAGTCAGTATCAGGTTTAGGGCCACCCTTAGGCTTCTCGGGAGGCGCGGCAGCTTTCTTGCCGCCCTTCTTGAGGTCCTTCTTAGGTTTACCCTGCTTCTTGAACTTGGTGGTCTTATTGACCATCAACACTTGGTGCTCTTTTGTATCTCAATCTCAGCAGATTTCAGCATGGAGAAGAGTTCAGGTAACTCCTTGTTCATGTTCTGCATATTGTAGTTCATCACGAAGTTCTTGTAACTTGGTGGCAGTGATTGAAGAACACGATGAATACCCAGCTGGTTAGGGATCACAATCCCCAAGTCACTGAGCTTCCTCGCATGTCCGGACATAGCGAACATGTGCTCACTAACGGAGCTGCCCTCTTCCATCATGCAGCCAAAGAACTGCTTCGAGGCCTCATAGCTCTCCACGGCCGCATGAGTTTCAAAGATAACTTTGAGCTCACGCATCATATCACAAGGGTCGTGGTGCTCAAAACGCTTTTGGAGCTCTGCCTCTAGGCTGCATAGGATGGCACACTGAACTTGAGAGTACACTTTAGCCCGAGCTTCGAAAACATTCTTTTCTTCCTCGGATACTACAGGAGGTGGTGTGGAACCTAGCGGTGCATCAAGCACATATTGCAGATTTCCGCCATTGAGGAAGATCCTCACATGACGGAACCAGTCGGTGAAGTTGCTACCATTGCTTTTAAGCTTTTCTTTCTCTAGGAACTGGTTAAAATTGATTGATGGGGACGCCATGATCTACAACAATTATTTGCAATAGTTTAGACTAAGTTTATGAAAAATTGAGTTCAAATTTTAATTTAACAAAATTAAAACAAGGTGAACTCCCACTCAAAACAATATCCCTCACATTGTCTTAGTGATTACACGAACCAAATCCACCACACCAAGTCCGATCATCACGAACAAGATGTAATTTCAATGGCGAACACCCAAGTGTTCATCATATCAATCATATGACTCATGCTCTACCTTTCGGTATCCCGTGTTCCGAGACCATGTCTGTACATGCTAGGCTCGTCAAGGCAACCTTAGTACCCGCGTGTACAAAACTGGCTTGTACCCGTTGTATGCACATGTAGAATCTATCACACCCGATCATCACGAGATGCTTCGAAACGACAAGTCTTAGCAACGGTGCATACTAAGGATGAAACCTTTATTATCTTGATATTTAGTGAGAGGGATCATCTTATAATGCTACCGTCGCGATCTAAGCAAAATAAGATACATAATAGGATTAACATCACATGCAATTCATATGTGATATGATATGACCCTTTTGTCTTTGCGCCTTTGATCTTCATCTCCAAAGCACGGACATGATCCTCCATCATCAAAGAGCATGATCTCCATCATCGTCGGCGAAGCACCAAGGTCAATGGCGCCGTCTTCATGATTGTCCTCCATGTAGCAACTATTACAACCTCTTTGAAATACTACTCAACATGAAATTTAAAGACAACCATAAGGCTCCCGGTTGCCACAATACAATAATGATCATCTCATACATATTCATCATCACATTATGGCCATATCACATCACCAAACCCTGCAAAAACAAGTTAGACGGTTCTAATTTGGTTTGCATATTTTACGTGGTTTAGGGTTTCGCATAAGATCCAATCTACCTACGAACATGAACCACAACGGTGATACTAATGTTGTCAATAGAAAGAGTAAGTTGGATCTTTACTATAGTAGGAGAGACAGACACCCGCAAAGCCACTTATGCAATACAAGTTGCATGTCGAGCGTGGAGCAAATCTCATGAACGCGGTCATGTAAAGTTAGCCCGAGCCGCTTCATCCCACTATGCCACAAAGATGCAAAGTACTCGAACTAAAGACAACAAAGCATCAACGCCCACAAACAATTGTGTTCTACTCGTGCAACCAATCTATGCATAGACACGGCTCTGATACCACTGATGGGGTTCGTTGCATGGAAAACAAAAATTTTCTACCGCAAACAAACAAAACCAAGATCCAATCTAGGAAAAACGCCAGATCTAATCTACTAGATTGAAGCAACGAGACGGATTGGATCTACATACCCTTGTAGATCGCTAAGCGGAAACGAGATTGAATCTCGTGGTGGATGTAGTCGATCACTTGCCGCTTGCAAAAGCGCGTAGAAGATCTTGATCTTGACGGTGCCACAATCGGGCAGCACCTCCGTACTCGGTCACACGTTCGGCTCGATGAAGACACCTCCTCCTTGTTCCAGCAAGCGGGGAGATGTGGTAGATGGGATCTAGTCCAGCAGCACGACGGCGTGGTGGTGGTGGAGAGTTTGCGCGGATAGGGCTTCGCCTATTCGTGTTGGGTGGAAGAAACTAGGCAAAAGTTGGAGCAAACGGAGCAAACGACCGCGACCCAAAAAATCTGATCTTTTGCGCCGGCCACGTTGCTCCTTTTATAGACGTGCAAGGCGGTGGAGCTTCAGCGTGGAAGCCACGCCAAATCAATCGATCGGATCGATCGTTCCGTAATGTGCAAGGCAAAACATTTGCCTTTCCTTGCGTACGGACGCGCAGCACATGGCGTGGCCGGCCTGGCCTCTATTCTCGTGAGCATTGGCCCTGCTTGGCCCTTGCCTGTGCGTGGCCGGCAGGCCGGCCTAGCAGGCCGAGCCTTGCCTCCTTTTTTCTTTTCTTTTGCCTCTTTTCTTTGCTAGTAGTTTGTCTACATGAGCTACTTAATTGGCCCATTAGCAAAACTTCTTATAGACTACTTTTAGTCCCACATTTATTTCTAGTAAATAAATTAATATTAATATTTACTAATTCAATTAATTAATAAATTATTAATCATCTTCCCGGAACAGTTCCGTAACTCTCCAAAACTATTTCTTTAATCCCGAAACTACCCCTAGCAACAACGCAACCTTAAGTGTGTCACCCTACGGTTCGAGAATGTGCAGACATGACCGAGACGCCTCTCCGATCAATAATCATCAGCGGGACCTGGAGATCCGTAATGACTCCTACATATTCAACGATGAACAATGTGATCGAATGAACCATTAACATACGATACCGATTCCCTTTGTCTCGCGATATATTACTTGTCCGAGGTTTGATCATTGGTATCTCGTTACCTTGTTCTACCTCGTCTCTGACAAGTACTCTTTACTCGTACCATGGTATGTGGTCTCTTATGAACTATTCATATGCTTGCAAGCCATTTAGACGACATTCCACCGAGAGGGCCCAGAGTATATCTATCCGTCATCGGGATGGACAAATCTCATGTTGATCCATATGCCTCAAGCTCATACTTTCCGGATACCTAATCCCACCTTTATAACCACCCATTTACGCAGTGGCGTTTGATGTAATCAAAGTACCCTTCCGGCATAAGTGATTTACATGATCTCATGGTCGAAAGGACTTGGTAACTATGTATCGAAAGCTTATAGCAAATGAACTTAATGACGTGATCTCATGCTACGCTTAATTGGGTGTGTCCATTACATCATTCACATAATGACATAACCTTGTAATTAATAACATCCAATGTTCATGATCATGAAACTATGATCATCTATTAATCAACAAGCTAGTTATACAAGAGGCTTACTAGGGACTCCTTGTTGTTTACATAACACACATGTATCAATGTTTCGTTTAATACAATTATAGCATGGTATATAAACATTTATCATAAACACAAAGATATATAATAACCAATTTATTATTGCCTCTTGGGCATATCTCCAACAGTACAGGTTCACGAGAGGCAGGGTTCCGGAGGCCTACTGTCCCGGCAGTCGGTGCACGCCGACGGACGGGATGAGGAAGACGAAGGCGGCAGCGCAATGAACTGGAAACATGTAGTCGCATATGTGGCTCGTACAGGCTAGGGTTCTCGTCCGCGCTTATATAGTGCGGTCCGGGAAGGTCGTGGGGCGCAGCCCACGTCCGAGTCGGCACAGCCATGATCCAGAAAAACCGGAAGGCAAAACGGCTGAGTAACGCGTTCATTAATGACTCAGAATTGATTACACAATTAATTTCCCAAACAGCAAAAAGATAAGCTCGGCTCGGCGAGATTCCCGCAACCCGCGGTGCGGTGCGGCGCGGCGCGTCGAGGCGAGGCGGGCGGCAGAGGAGGTGTGCGCGAGGGCTCTCTCTCTTCTCACTCACTTACTAGGACTAGAACAACCCACCTTATATACCGCTCCAACTCTCTTCCAACTAGCAATGTGGGACTAAACTTTAGCCCCCACTAGTGCTGCCACTGATTATTGGAATGAGCCATATGAGTTTCAGAATTTGATAATTGGCCATGGCCAAATGCCAAATGCCCACAAATTCCAGCACCTTCAGGTTATAGATTTGAAACGGCATGTTTGGAACCTGGTCATTGTCCCATGTTCTTGCAGGAATTAAGATGTTCTTTTATTGAAAGCTTAACACTCCATTCTAGATTATTTGGACTTCTAGCTCTGTACCAAGTCAAATATTTTTAAGTTTGACCCGTCGGTAGATGTGCTGATACTTACGATATCAAATATACTATATGACATTGAAATAGTACTATATTTTCTGATGGATCTAATAAAACTATATTGTTGTAGACAATGGTAACTCCTATTTGGCCAGATTTGGTCTAGAATCTAGCTATGGATGTACACGTCTGGCAGGTTTGCTTATTTTGGTAAATACTTGCAACAACTAATTTGGAACCGAGAAACTATGTTTCTCTATACAGTTGGTCAAATAAACATCAGTATCTTGAATTTCATTTTATGAACAGAAATGATACATCCTCTTGTCATTTTACATCAATACGGTATGATATCTGTAGAAAAAAGCATCACAGGTGAACGTTAGGCCGCAAATAGAAGGCACGACAATAGAGATACGGATTTTCTGCATTGGCACTTGCTCTCTCATCAATTCTTCATGAAGGGAAGCCTTGATTAGCCAATGTAGAGCTCATCCTGGGAGCTTGAGGTATATGATCTTTCACTTCAGCAGAGGTGGCTTGCTGCCGGTTGACAACCCAAGTTCTTCTTCTCTTGGGGAGTTATGCACCTGTGACATAGGTTCCTCTTGAGTGAAGTCAAATTCCGGCTAGAGCAATCTATAGGAATAACCACAATAGTGTGTTCATGTTCTAAGGAGGTAGCATGTAGAACAAGAATGCCCTGACCATGATTAATGTAGGGAACATCATATATTTGGTTGGAATCTCCATTCACTTCTATCATAAATTCATAATCAACCCTCTCCTCAGACTAACCATCTTCTTCATTAACATTTTGAATTATGGGGTCAAGCAATTGACTATTCTCCTTTTGAATCAAGAAGGACTTATCACTATTAGAATTAGCCAAGGTGTGCACAAACTAGTTAAAAGAAGGATCATTTGGTTGCACCAGGGGATCATCCACCGAATCAATTGTTATTGCGGCAAGAGCTTTAACAACTGCCATGGACATCGAGCAGAGCAGAAGGGGAAGCACCACAAGGAGTACAAGAAAATCTAGAATCCACAATAGAACTATGGAAGAAAGGGGTATTAGAGTTCTCTGCCTCAATCAGTTTCCTTTTTCCAGTATCCTTGCTAGCAGGAATAGTCACTGAAAGAGTAGCTTGCCTCTGGTTCCCTGGATTACCATTATTAAAGGGAGGACCAGCTTGTGATCCCGCTTTCGACCCATTCACACCAGTTCTCTGCCTTTTTGGAGTACCCTGTCCCCCTTCATCACTCTAATTTGTATCTACTAAGATGTCTGCTAAGCTTGTAACTCAAATATTCTCCTCTATTCAACAGAATAGAGATAACTTGTGTCAGCGATGACGGCTCCTCCGACGTCTCTTATCTTCAGGACTCTTAGTCTAATTTGTATCTTGTCCGTACTCGAACGTATTTGATCTTCTGTATGATTTGCATCTTTGTATTGTATATTTGTATCTTGACTCGTTGGAGTCGTTGTTGTAATATGTCTCTTGTGGGCTCTATTGTAATCCTGTTGTAATGTTACCGCTCGTGTTAATTCCTCTGGCATCACGTGTGTGATTTTTCTCGCACGCCGTGTCGGACGGCGTCTTAGAATCGATATCGTGCGGATTTTGGCGGGATCGCTGGAATCCTCATGGTACCGGTTCCGGGGCGTCACACATAGCATATGCATTCACTTTATCCCTAGTGAGGTACTGTTTCCTGCCAAAACCCACCGGCGAGCAGTGGTTAAGCAACACGAAGAGCCGGGAGGCTTCCAAGGCGGCAGCGGGCCCTGGTCCCTCGACGTCGTCCCGCAAATGCTCCGGCACACGACCTGGCGGGCAAGGGCGTGCCACACCTATACCTGGCCAGGAAGGTGTGGATTGCTTCGATTAGTTCCTGCATGGCGACACGTAAACATTAAATACGAGCCCTATCGGCTCTCAGGTTGCCCTGTGGATCGGCTCAAAGAGCCAATCGCCCCATGGTTCACGTTGGATTTTCAATGACATGGGGATCCTGCTTGATCACAACAAAGCTAAACCAATCTAAGACAGTTTAGGGTTTTCACCGTATGATCGGAACATCCTACGCGTAGTTGAGCCTAATAGACACGAAAGATAATGGAAAACTAACCCTAAAAGAGGCCTAAAAACCAACATTACGTTAATTCCCGGAACATCCCTCTTAGGACTAACAAACCATACCTACGCACTACCGGATCGTTCAACCCGTTTGCAAGGCCTAACCATACGGATATTAAACTAATCCTTGCAGAACAAGGAGCAACTATAACAGATCGGATCTACCAAGTAACGAACAAGCAAGATGCTGCCCTTACACCTAGATAGGTGTAAGGGCAGCTAGATATTGAGGGACGGCACAACTAAGCAGATATACGCAAGAAAAGCATCTATGCAAGCCCCAAAACATCTACGATAAATAGTGCTACTCGCCATCAACAACGCTTCAGTACGAGCAACACGAGGTAAACGAATAAACGTTGTGCTGCCTAGATCGCAAGATGCGATCTGCATGATGCTTACCCGGGAGAAACCCTCGAAAGAAGGGGTGGCGATGCGCTTGATTTGTGTTTGTTGTGAACGTGATTGTCCTCCTTTTCCGATAACCCTAGATACATATTTATAGTCCAAGGGACTTTCTAATTTGGACGTGCACCTAACCGTGCACGAGTTAAACTCTCTCTTTTAATCTAAACTACGATGCAATCTACTATATTACAGATACACGGGCAATCTAGCCCAAACTCCTCGCGCAAGGCCGCTTCAAAGATGCTCCACGTGTATGTCCTTCAAGCCCATCTTCACTTACGGCCCATCTCCTGATTTGGCCAAAATCCGGTGATAACACATGCCCCCCTGGTTTTGGTAATGATAATTTCAAAACCACTCTGTTTTTACCTTCGAGGGGTCATGTCGTGGCAGAGCAGAACCGTCGCAGTATTCTTCATCATGACGCCTTGCCTTCTCAACTTCTCTGCACGATTTGACAATTTTGGCACCACATCCTTGGAAACTGTCCGAGCATTACATCTCCGCTATATCTTCTTTTATTTAGCCACATCGAACAGTTCACCTCTTCATCCCCTTGCTTCAAACCAGCCGTCCGTCAAAAACCCTCTCCCTCTGTAGCCATGTCTTCCTCTTCCTCCTCCCAATCCTCTTCCTCGAGTGAGCTGGAGCCGGAGGTCAATCAGACGGAAGCGTACAACCGGCGCGCTCCCGAGCATTGGGATGAGAAAGAATTTGACTTCGACTTCGTGCCCGAGGGCCGACCCGAAGACCTCGTCTGGTCGGATGGCGACATGCCCCTGACTGACGGGGAAGATGATCTTCGGTTCTTGATCGACGGAGAACTAGAGGCGGAGAGCGACAGCAACGACCCCCCCTTCCGGGGCAAATTGACCTCCTCTACCAAAGAAGAAGACGAGGAGGATGAAGACGAAGACGTCTCCTCCGACACGCAGCAAGAACAGGAGGACGACACCTCCTCCGACGAACCGCCGCCCAAGCGTATCCGTGGCTGGGCTTGGTCAGATGAGGACGACGATGATGAAGAGGACGAAGCCTCCGCTGAAGGTCACAGTAGCAGTGACGAGGAAATCGTCGACAGCAGCGATGACGGCAGCTACCCCAGCGATGGCGAAGATGACAACAGTCCTTAGAGTAGGGAGTTGCTAGCATAAGATTAGCAGTAGTAATCTGTTCCCTTTTTGTTGAGCAATCGGCTTCTCTTTGTAAGAAATCACCTTTTTATCAATGAAGATGAAGATGTTCTTCCAATTCAATTTTTAATTATCCGATTTCACCCCTCGCCATTTTCTGACTGTCCAAGGCGGTCAACGCCTTCATGAGACGATGGCAACGCATCAGCCCTTCCGGATAAACTGCGAGACAGGTTAATTCAGTTATCTCTCAAATAATAACCTACCACCCTTGTCCCAACTCCGATCCTCAAACGGTAGTCCTCAACCACTCCAAATCACCAGGGCAATCATGCACAATTCCAGGCATCAAACTGAACCCCAGGGAGTATCAAGATGATTCAGAAACCAGGAGCCTGAAAATTTCAAAAATATGGTCTCCTTCAGGTTAGACCACCTTGCCGATGATGACAGCACCTGGCAGTTTTACATGATCTATCCCTGCTTCCTCCCAGTTGGTATAACTGCCTCAGACAGGATCATGAAACTTGGTCACGGATCTTTAAGGCCGGTGCCCCCCGAGCTTCAGTCAAGGCGAGGATAGACGTGGACCAGCCAAATGGGCCACCCTTAGCTTCCAAGTTGTAGTGTAGAATCAGCCGATTCCAACAACATCGGCTGATCGGCTCCTTAAGGCAAAAGATCAAAACATGGCAGGGAAGCTTGGCAGGATCAGCAGCTCCCTCGGACTAAGAAGCCTTAAATGTAATGGCCCTCCAGCTCCCCCTAGCTCCATCCTTGCGTCTTGCTGCTCAGATCGGCCCACCATCTTTAGCAGACTGATGCATCTTCAATGGTGGTGCTGATGAAGTTCTGACGCTCTCCACAGCCGATCGTTTCGTCATCGGCCATTCTCATGGTCCTAGAAAAGATAAGCTTCCTTTGTTGGGCTCACCCTCAATCTGTTCTGCATGCTTATGCTACCACTTCTGAACCTTAAGACTTGCAAGAGGAGTTGGAGGCCCTCGAAGAGAGAGTTTGAGTCACCACACCACTCCATCGAGGCGTTCTTCCAGTAGAACCTCTCCATCAGCAACTGCTCCATTGATGCTTGTACCTCTCGAGTCGATGGCCGTGCATCGGTTGTGCTTAAAAAATTTGTATTTTCTCAATTTTTTATTGGCCGATCGATTCATGAATCGGCTTCCCCTGGGTACATACTTCATGGCTTTGTACCTTCTCCGTGTGTATGCCCCCCGAGCCGAATCCTTCAAGTGATTGAAGATATCGGCTTTTCAGCCAATTCAAGCTTGTCTCACCACTCACCATGCGAAATAGCACCTCAGTAAACACGGGTGGTGGGAATAGTTTTAGCCGATTGCTGGAATCGGCTTCCCTTGTAGTTGTCGATCCGACTATTTGCTGATAAATGTTAGCCATGGCTTATCCCCAGGACCAATTTCGATCCCTTCTAGTCCATCAGCTGCTGTAAACCCATATCTCAGCTTTCCCTTGCCTGCCGAATCAATGATGAACACAGGCAGAAGGTAGGTTGAGTCTAATTGTGGCCGATTGCTAGAATCGGCCTCCTTTCCCATTGCAATGTTTAACGAGGGTTTACACCTCCTTGGTTCCCTGCTACGACAACATGGCCTATTTGAAGTTAGATCCTTGTTTCTTTTTTTTTGGGCCGATCGCAGGGATCGGTCTTGCCATGTACGTTCATAGGCTTGGATCTTGCTACTCTGTCAGGCTAGTGGATAAGACTAGCCTCACCCCGTTTTTTGTAGCTTCGATGCGCTCACAGTCGTCCAGATTGATTCCAGAGAGCGGCTCTTCGTCATTTGCTTCCCAGATGTTCATGGCAGCCAAAGAGATATAGACTGAATCATCCGCATGAACAACCTCCACTTCATCTCCATCCCATTGTACGATGCACTGATGCATTGTGGATGGAATGCAGCAGTTAGCATGGATCCAATCCCTTCCTAGCAGAACAACATAAGTGCTCTTGCTGTCGATGATGAAGAAGGACGTGGGGATGGTCTTTCGGCCGACAGTTAAGTCCACGTTCAGAACACCCTTGGCTTCCGACGGTTGGCCGTTGAAATCGCTTAGCGTGACGTTGGTCTTGATCAGATCTTCGTAGAACGTCCCAAACATCGTAACATGGAGTACGGCATTATGTTTCTGCTCCCGTGTCAACCAGCATCTTGCGATAGGCTGCCCGTTGATATAACCCTTCAGGTATAGGGCCTTCAGATGCCTATAGCTCCTTTCTCGTGGCTTCTCAAAGATAAGGTGGTCCGCAATCAAACTGTGCCACGATACTTCCTCGTCTTTTGGAGCACAAAACTCGACGGGAGAACGAACACCATGTTTGTATCAGCCGATGTCCCTGCATCGGCTTTGTCTGCTTGGGTCGCCACACTTTCTTTGGTGGGCGAGCTTCGTTTCCAGTGTTTGCTGAATTTTCACAGCCAGATCAGGCCGTGCTTTCCTCAACGTGTCACTGCGCCTCGGCTTCTTCCAAGTTTCTGAGCCGTTGCACTCTGCGCTTTTGGGAGTGGCTGAGTCCATCGGGACACCACCTTGGTCGGTGATATCTATCTTCTTCTTCGACTCCTCAAAGTCTTCATCTTGGGATGACTCGGCTCGTTTGTTCGAGGTGGGAGAGGTCCTAGACGCTTGAACACTGAAACTTCATTTGTTCCCTTCCTCTGCGCACATGGGCAGTTCTCGATTGTAGGCAATCGGCTCATTCCTGAGTCCCAGCAGTGTTTGAAGAAAGGAAAATTCCAATGCCTGTCCACGTCCTCCCGCTCTCTTGACCTCCCTCTAGCGTGACGCTCATACCCTTCGTATCGACGGTATTTCTTGTTGTCTGCATCGACCGACGATATCTATCATCATCTACGTCGTAGCGCCGACGTCGGTCGTATTGCTGTTCATATTTGTTAAGGAGGTGCGCGGAAAGTGGTCGTTGATACCGCACGCTGATCACCTCTTCTTCAGTCAAATACCGTCTGTCATCATGCTTGGGGCCGGTCGCGTGGATCGGCCTCCTTCTTATCCTTGCCACGAGAGCGACTACTCTCTGGCTTATCATCGCCATGGCGATCTGCAAGCCCTGCCATATGAATATCAACCGAGAAACCTGGCTCGCGTCCTATGCGGTGACTGAGATCGACCATGTTGACCTCCGGAAACGGCTGCGTGTCAACCCTCATGGCAAACTGACCGAAGAGTAATCGGCCTTGTTCTATCGCCATCTGAATCTGTCCGCGCAGGACTTTGCAGTCGTTGGTGGTATGGGTGAACGTATGATGCCATTTGCAGTATGGCTTGCCGTTCATCTCTTGTGGCGTGGGGATTTTGTGGCCTTCGGGTAACTTCAGCTGTTTCTCCTTCAGCAGCAGATCAAAATTTGCTCCGTTTTGCTCAAATCGAAGTCGAACCCCTTCATAGGCCCTGGTTGCTTCACCCACTTGCGGGACACGGGTTTTGCCCCGAGTCCACTCAGCTACGGCGACCTCCTGATCTCCTGCGAGTCTTCATCTTCGTCCGTCTCGATCAGGGCGACGCGCTTGTACTTGTCCTGGTACAATTCTGGATGGCGCTATTCATATGCTGTCAACTTCTAAACCATGTACACCAGTGAATTGTACTCTGCTTGGAAGGTCACATCTTTGAGCGGTGCTGATAAGCCTGCTACCGCCAGCTATGCTTCCCTTCGATTAGGCGAACCGAATAACATCGGTTCCTGACGGTCTGAACCTCGGATGTACTCGGACACCGTCTCTCCTCGTATCTGCCGAACTTGGGTCAGATCGGCAAGGCTAGCTTCCGTGGTTTCTGAATGGTATTGTTCATGGAATTGCTCTTCCAGCTGCTTCCACGCGAACCGAGTCTGGTAGCAACGAGGTGTACCACCCAAAGGCTGGACCCGTGAGATGCGAGAAGAACCTCACACGTAGCTCGTCCGAAGCTGAGACCATGCCAACTGTGCCAAGTATCGGCTCACGTGCTCGATCGAGCTGGTTCCTTCTGATCCACTAAATTTTGTGAAGTCAGGGAGCCGATACTTAGGTGGCAGCGGGATCAGGTCGTAGTCGTTGGGATACGGCTTGGAAAGCCGATCATCCTCTTCTTCGGCAGTATGCCGAACTGTCTCTCATGATGGCGGTGATCTCATCCACCGTAGGAGCTGCAGAAGATCGTTCATAACTTGTACCGGTGGCATATTTAGTTAGCCACTGTTTCTCAACATCTGCTCGAGCGCTTCTGCTCCGGCGACTCCTCCTGGTGCGTCCTTCCTCTTGTGACCTGGGTCATCCGGTTGTTGCGATCCGGCACGTATGTGCACACGTATCCATGTGGAATTTCCTTGGGCGGCTCATACAGGAATTGGTAGTCGCCTGGATCACCTCCAACCTTGTAGACGACGTACGCCGGTGAACCTTGTTCTGTGGAGCTGCAAACGTGTTGCAGTGGTGGCCTTGTGTAAAGCGGTACCTCCCCTTGGTGAGTTCCTAGAGCAGGACCTGACGGAGAGTACTTGTGCTTCGTGACTTCTTGCACCACATTGAGCGCGACACGCTCCAGAGTATTCACCGGGCTCTCAGCATGCCGATGAAGAGAGTGAGCAACGACATAGTTGACTTCCTGTCGCAGGGCTCTGGTACGTTCGTCCGAAGGGAGAGATAGATCTAGTCCATCTAGCGCGCCTTCGGGTTGGAACCCTTTGAACTTGATCCCGTGCGAACGGGTTTTCTCAAAAGCGCCGATGAGATCGGCTTCGGGATGGCCTTGAGCTCATCATATCTCTTCTTATGCTCAGGAGGCAGATCCTCATACTTGGTGGTTCTCCCGCAATCTGAGGTGCAGATGACGACATGGTTGTTGCGGAAGATTGTCCCGATGTCCCACCGGGCGTGCCGGAATGTGTTGCCTGCCAAAACCCACCGGCGAGCGGTGGTTAAGCAACACGAAGAGCCGGGAGGCTTCAAGGGCGGGCCTGGTCCCTCGACGTCGTCCGCAAATGCTCCGGCACACGACACGGCGGTGCAGGCGTGCCACCTGACCTATACCTGGCCGGAAGGTGTGGATTGCTTCGATTAGTTCCTGCATGGCAGACACGTAAACATTAAATATGAGCCCTATCGGCTCTCGGTTGCCCTGTGGATCGGCTCAAAGAGCCGATCGCCCCATGGTTCACGTTGGATTTTCAATGACATGGGGATCTGCTTGATCACAACAAAGCTAAACCAATCTACGACAGTTTAGGGTTTTCACCGTATGATCGGAACATCCTACGCGTAGTTGAGCCTAATAGACACGAAAGATAATGGAAAACTAACCCTAAAAGAGGCCTAAAAACCAACATTACGTTAATTCCCGGAACATCCCTCTTAGGACTAACAAACCATACCTAACGCACTACCGGATCGTTCAACCCGTTTGCAAGGCCTAACCATACGGATATTAAACTAATCCTTGCAGAACAAGGAGCAACTATAACAGATCGGATCTACCAAGTAACGAACAAGCAAGATGCTGCCCTTACACCTAGATAGGTGTAAGGGCAGCTAGATATTGAGGGACGGCACAGCTAAGCAGATATACGCAAGAAAAGCATCTATGCAAGCCCCAAAACATCTACGATAAATAGTGCTACTCGCCATCAACAACGCTTCAGTACGAGCAACACGAGGTAAACGAATAAACGTTGTGCTGCCTAGATCGCAAGATGCGATCTAGGCAGCATGATGCTTACCCGGGAGAAACCCTCGAAAGAAGGGGTGGCGATGCGCCCGATTTGTGTTTGTTGTGAACGTGATTGTCCTCCTTTTCCGATAACCCTAGATACATATTTATAGTCCAAGGGACTTTCTAATTTGGACGTGCACCTAACCGTGCACGAGTTAAACTCTCTCTTTTAATCTAAACTACGATGCGATCTACTATATTACAGATACACGGGCAATCTAGCCCAAACTCCTCGCGCAAGGCCGCTTCAAAGATGCTCCACGTGTATGTCCTTCAAGCCCATCTTCACTTACGGCCTATCTCCTGATTTGGCCAAAATCCGGTGATAACAGGTACCAAAAGAAAAGGCCAAGGCCATAATAGATCTTGAAAATATTGTCACTACCCAATCACTAAAACCATGCTACTCCATTTAATACACACATCACCTCATAGCCCATACGCGCTCTTGCATAGATGTTTGATCAGAACAAATACTTAAGAACGGGGTACATAATATGCATCTATCAATACATCTTACACATAATATGATCAGATCTCATAGCACAATATCATAGAATAAGGATCCACCACATAGGTATTACAAATATGGCCATAATCATGTGAGGAATCTCATATGGCACTAAGAACTATGAGGAACATGAGAGAAATAGATCAAGATACTGCCACAAACCCGTAGTCCAGAGATGGACTACTCTCCCTTGATCATGGTGATGATGATGGAGACGTTGGAGAAGGTGGAGATCCCTCCGGCGGTGATCCCGATGGAGTTTCCCCTCCAATCTTCTCTGCAACAGCCTTTGTTTTCGTGTTTATGTGTTTGTGTGGCGCTCTCCTCCCGAGAACTCTTCGGGGCCATATATATATATTGATTTTAGGTGAATATACATCAGTGGGCGAAAGAATCACGGCAATTGGACGATCGACAATCGAAATACTCTGGGTGGCGCGCCCTACCTTGCTGGGCGCGCCACCTGAGGTCTTTCGGGCCTCAGGCCTATCTAGACCCCGTCCAAAGCTCCAGAGTACTTCTCCAGATAAAAAAGTGACGCTCCAAAAATTATAGGTCAATTTGACTCAGTATAGGTATCTGAAAGTGAAAAATATGCAAACAGGGTTTTCCTCTTCTGCAGAGTTATAACCCAAATAAAGTGGATCATTGTTAAATCTCCATAAATCAATGTAAAACATGGTATTATCATCATATATGTTGCAAATATGTAGGAATTCAATATGATAAAGGACAAAGTTCATGTATGCATGTTACATGCATCAGTTCCTCATAATGATTGGCCAAAAAATAGGGTAGTTCAGGAGTCAAATCTATTTGGTTGATGGTACTGAGTGTTCCTCTCGATTTTCGTAATGATTATGACATTGCAAATGTGGTGGCTGCCTTTGGCAAATTTCATAGTTGGCACCAGGATGATGAGGTCAAAGAATGAACTTTGATTCATGCTTCTTTTGATTCCCCTGCTCTAGTGCCCAGAGATATAGTATTTGGTGAAATGCTAATGTTGGGGGAATAAAGCAGATATGGACTGCACATGTGTATATTTTGGGTGCGAATTTTGCTGAACAACCTACTGATGAAGATTCAATGCCATTGAATGGTAATCCACAACCTTGCCTGCAAATCTTATTGCCCCTGACAATATGTTTGTGCTGCCTCAGTTTCCTGAGTTGGGATGGAATAATGCTTCTATTCATAACAAGCAACAACAAGAAAATCAGGATATTATGCAAAGATGGTCCAGGAAAATGATATGCAAGAGCATGAGCGTGGAGGAGATTTTGGAAGATTCTATAGTTCTAAATCTTTCAGGGGTTGTTTCCCAAGCACCAGACATGGATGGAATGGAAGTGGAGCAGCCTATGCATGCAACTAACCACATTATCCATATTGGAATGGTCAAAACTGTTTTTGGGCCAGTGGTCCCCCCTTCAATGCAGTGTGAAAAGTTGCTATTCGATTTACTTCCAACTATGCTTGCCTCCATGCTGCCTAAATCGCCAAAGGTTTGGACAATTCAGTCTGGGATGCTATCTACATGTTTTTGGCCCAATGTTGCTGATATGCATTTGTCTCTGATGGCTCCATCACATAGAGTGTCAATACTGGCATCTCCTAAAAAAAGGCATGTAGCTCGTGCTCTTTGTTTTGATGAGACTTTGGTTGATCCTGGGTCCTTGGCTGGACCTATGTTTGATGTCTCCCCAGTTACTACAGTGGTAAAAATAGAAGAGCAGAGTACATAAAGCTAATATTCATGTTGCTATTGTTGACACAATCTTTCGTCGAAGTAGTCGCAGCTGTACCAAGAGGGATGGTCATCGTCTTGTTTCCATGAGTGACGATGTGTCAAGGACAAGGAAGACGTCCAAGGTGCATAAGAAAATAGTGGACACATATTGTTCTTCTAACAATGTAGCTAGAGAGCATTCGAAGCAGCACAAGGAAGGGGAAGAAAGTCAAGCAAATGCTCCTGTAACTCTAATTTATGTGATGCAAAATGTGGGGATTGCCCTGGTAATTAAGCCCGAGTTCTTGACGGAGGAGAAGCTTAAAGAGCCTCCAAACATAAAGAAGAGCAAGACTCTTCCAAATGAAAAATAGACAAGTCATGGTCACGGGAGAGGAGCACTCCTGGAACAATGTTCATTCTTTCGTTTCAGTTGTTAATGTCTATGAAGCATGTTGTCAGAATACTCTATGGTCATTTGTCATCACTTATGTTAAACCATGTGAATGCTGGTATTTTGTGCTTTTGTGGGTGATATTCTGTTAGTGTTGCAGTTTTCACGCGAACAACTCTTGGTTTTTGATGTGTGGCTCTTTTCTTTATGGGTCTATGGCCTTCACAAATTTTGGCAAGTTTTGTATGGTTAATCATGTTTTAACAAACTACTAGAAAATGGAGGATCCTTTGTTGGCGCACCAAAGGGAACTGAGATAAAAAATAGAAGAAAGCCAATGCTCAATCATATGTGTGCAAGAAACAAAATGTGAATTTATTGATCACAAGTTGATAAGAAAATGTTGTCCCAAAAGTTTTGATAGTTTTGTTTACTCTGCCTCTATGGGAGCCTCTGGTGGCATTCTTGTGCTATGAAATTCTTCTGTGTTCTCATGAAATTTGATTGAAGTGCAAAGATATGGAATTATTATTAATTTTACTTCTCTACATAATGGAGACATTTGGAGTCTTGTTTCTGTTTATGGACCTTGTCAGAGCGAAATGAGAGATAGTTTTGTCAATTGGTTGTATAACCTACATATTCCCGCTGGCAGTAATTGGCTTTCGCTTGGAGATTTTAATTTATCAGATCAACTAAAATAGAAACAAGACAAGGGGTGTCATAAATGATATGTTTTTATTCAATCAAATTATTGACCATCTTGGTTTGCTGGAGTGCCCCTCAAAGGAAAAAAAATACACCTGATCAAATATGCAAGCTTAATCTCTGCTAGAACAGTTGGACTAGATCTTCACAAGTGTTGACTGGATTAGTGTCTATCTAAGCACTGTGGTGTTGCCCTTGGCGAATATTGTGTCAGATCATATATCTTATGTAGTTAATATTGATACAATTATTTCTAAGGTAAATCTTTTTAGATTTAATTTTTTTTGGACCGAGCAGCCAAGTTTCTTGGACTGTATCAAGGAGGTATGGGATAAAATGTCAAATAAGTCATATAGTTTGGCAATTTTGTCTGACAAATTCAAAGCTTTAAGATACGCCTTGAAGAAATGGCACACAAGTCTGTCCAAGTTAAAAATGAATATACAAAACTGTAATAAGGTTATTGTGATGCTTGATTCTTTAGAGGAGCAAAGGCCACTCTATGTGACTAAATTTAATTTTGAGGCAAATTTTCAAGTTGCACCTTGAAAATCTTTTGCTCATTGAATGTAATTATTGGAGGAAAAGGTGCATAATCAGATGGGTCAGAGTGGGAGAAGATAAAACTAAATTTTTTCATGCCGTGGCCACACAGAGAGATAGAAGGAACTCTATTTCTATATACACTAACTGCCAATGATAGGTGCTTGATGCGCGTAGATGTACACGTCCGTTGGGAACCCCAAGAGGAATGTATGATGCACACAGCGGCAAGTTTTCCTTCAGAAAGAAACCAAGGTTATCGAACCAGTAGGAGCCAAGAAGCAAGTGAAGGTTGTTGGTGGAGGAATGTAGTGCGGCGCAACACCAGTGAAACCGGCGCCAACGTGGAACCTGCACAACACAATCAAAGTACTTTGCCCCAACGTAACAGTGAGGTTGTCAATCTCACCGGCTTGCTGAAAACAAAGGATTAAACTTATCGAGTGGAAGATGGTGTTTGTTTGCAAAGAACAGTAAAACAGTAGAATGTATTCAGATGTAAAAGAATGGACCAGGGTCCACAGTTCACTAGAGGTGTCTCTCCAATAAGATAACTAACATGCTGGGTGAACAAATTACAGGGGGCAATTGACAAATAAAGATTCAATACATATCAACGATGATTACTATGTGATTTAATCAGGGCATTACGACAAAGTACATAGACCGCTATCCAGCATGCATCTATGCCTAAATAATCCACCTTCAGGTTATCATCCGAACCCCTTCCGGTATTAAGTTGTAAACAACAGATAATTGCATTAAATATGGTGCGTAATGTAATCAACACAAATATCCTTAGACAGTAGCAACAGCACATCCACAACCTTAGAACTTTCTCACTGTCCCAGATTCAATGGAGGCATGAACCCACTATCGAGCATAAATACTCCCTCTTGGAGTTACAAGTATCAACTTGGCCAGAGCCTCTACTAGCAACGGAGAGCATGCAAGAACATAAACAACACATATATGATAGATTGATAATAAACTTAACATAATATTCTATATTCATCGGTTCCCGCCAAACACAACATGTAGCATTACAAATAGATGATCTTGATCATGTTAGGCAGCTCACAAGATCTATAACAATGATAGCACAAACGGAGAAGACAACCATCTAGCTACTGCTATGGACCCATAGTCAAGGATGAACTACTCACGCATCAATCCGGAGGCGGGCATGATGATGTAGAGCCCCTCCGGTGATGATTCCCTCTCCGGCAGGGTGCCGGAGGCGATCTCTGAATCCCGAGATGGGATTCGCGACGGCGGCGTCTCTGGAAGGTTTTCCGTATCGTGGCTCTCGGTACGGGGGTTTCGCGACGAAGGCTATTTGTAGGCGGAAGGGTAGGTCGGGGCGTCACGGGGCCCACACACTAGGGCCGCGGCTAGGGGCCAGGCCGCGCCGCCTGGTGTGTCGCCACCTCGTGGCCCCACTTTGTCTCCCTTTCGGTCTTCGGAAGCTTCGTGTAAAAATAGGCCCTGGGCGTTGATTTCGTCCAATTCGAGAATATTTCCTTACTAGGATTTCTGAAACCAAAAACAAGAAAACATCAACTGGCACTTCGGCATCTTGTTAATAGGTTAGTGCCCGAAAATGTATAATAATGCTGTAAAGTGTGTATAAAACATTCAAGTATTATCATAAAAGTAGCATGGAACATAAGAAATTATAGATACGTTTGAGACGTATCAATAGGAGACAGATCTTAGATCATGAGGAAATGACATGTATGTTATGGTCAAGTTATAAATAGAGAATGGGAATGTCTGAAGGTATTCATATGCAATTTGATACTACTAATTTAATCACAAAGGTTGATGGGTAGATGAAATTTCTATGCCTTTTTTGGTTGAAGAAATGGAATTAGTAATTAAACGAATGCAACCAGATAAAGTACCTAGGCCTGATGGTTTCAATGGACGTTTGTTTGAAGAAATGTTGGCCTATTATAAAGCAACAGTTCTTTGACTTCGTAAACCTTTTTTTGGATCTCACCAATTCTCGTATTGGGTACAAGAGAGATATCTTGGCATCCAATCTTCAATCCGATGTAGGAAAAATATTTGAGGAAAATCTTACCCAGAGCAAGGGGTTTACCAACTATGCTAGCAAGATAGAAGGCAGTGGATCGGCTTCTAAATTTCATGGGGATGCCTATGATCCAACACCAAGCTTCTTCCATAGCAGAGATGGCCTCAATGTTACCAGACCACTTCTACAAACTAATAAGAGCACCAGGGACAGTTTTCATGAAAATCTTACCAAATTGAGGTAACTCAGCAATAGATTTGCATAGGCAAATTTGGTCTTGAATTCAGTTGGAGAGACATCCTTTGCAAACAAGTACTAGTTTATTTTCATTGTGTCAGCCCACACGTTGAATTCATGCTCAATATTCCTGCAATTGACCTCACCTCTCTCCACAATAATGAGCATAATTTGATCAGTTGCTCAACGGGTTGGGAATTAGATTCAGCCACTGGAATTGAGTAAAAGCAAAAGCCAAAATTTTCACAACAATAGAAAGGAGCAATATATTTCCATGGATCACGGGTTCTGAAAAATTGTGATGTGATGACTATCTCCCCACCTCTCATAGCCAAAACTATCTTGAGCATTGCGGGGCCGACGATCATTCTTTTGAGCATTAACATCAGCAGAAACCAAAGCAGACAGTGGTATAGAGGACCCACCGGCTCAGGCGCAGAGGAGAGAGAAGGGGAGCTAACAGCAATTGTCCCAACCTGTTGTTGTGGCTTCCCGGCGAGAACACTAGCTGGGGATGTATCAATAATAACATTAACATGAGGCAGATTAGAGGAGGTATTCAAACTTACATCTGTAGATCTCGCAGTGTTTTCTATGTTAGAGGAAGATCCAGGTTGCATATCCGCACGATGTGCCCACCGGTCTCTTAAATGCACATCATCTTCCTTGCGTTTATTCCCTGCTAGTGTGTGCTCACGAGCAACACTTCTTGAGATAAGGAGTGCATCACAACGGCGATACTCATCAATGCGACGACACTCCTCCACCCATTGCCGTTCTTCAGCATGAAGATGTTCTTGATAAGCGATTCTTTGACCATCCTCTTTTTGCCGATCTTCTTCGCATTGCAATTTTCTTCACGACGCCTCTCATCTTCCCGTCAACATTGCTCTTCGTGTAGATCCGCTTCAGAACCCACCCTTGGGAGGCTACCAAAATAGTTGCGAGGAGGAGATCTCCCCGGAGGAGGGCGGAGCGCTCCATCGAACCCACGGTCCATCCTTGGTGGTGAAGAAACCTCCTTGATGAAGGACCTTTGGTCGCCAGAGTAAACACTAGACCAGATCTGGGGTGGGGGGGGAGGGTAGGGGGAGCAACAGGAGGGGATAGGGATCAGACAACTAGAATTTGCGGGGCGAAGACCACTCCGCACGTCTCCTTAGATCTAGGGTCCACCCGAAACGGCGTGATGAGGAAGGGATCTCTGCAGGGTGGGGGGAGAGAGAGAGAGCTGATATCCACTGGAAAACTGCATACAACATTGGACTGCAGCCCAGAACCAAGATGGGTACTCATAGCCGCCATTGATGTCGCATTTGTGGTTTCATCGCACGTCTGAATAAGCTGAACCACATCACATACACGCACAGAGAGGGCGGTACACGATGTGAAACAGAAAAACGAACATCTCTTTATACGTTATCTCTCACCTCTGGACCGATTTGAACTCTGAAGCTATCTATGGCAATCAAGGCGCAGAAAGTGATCAAAGCAACCAAATCGCAGACCCTTGATCCAATTATCTTGCGCGAAGGATCAAGGATACGCACCCTAGAGCCATCGCAATCAAAGAGGCCATATCCGCGTGTTCCATCTTGAGAGATTGAGAGGAATGAAACTTGCCTCTCGATCGTAGGCACAATGCGCGGGGGGGGGGGGGTGCCAGTTGCGGCGGGAGGCAGAGCATGAGGGTGGTCGGCAGGCTGGTCGGCCGATATCCTTCCATCTACATATATATGATATCTCCATCCGATTCTTTTTTGGATCGAGGTGTTTGGCTAATTGTGGTGTCTCCATCGCAATGGGACCTAGAGTTTGTTTCTTAAGGTGAAAGTAACGTGGAGATAATCCTGATAGTTTTGTTTGATGTGGTAATCAGTTATGGACCACACATCAAGCAGATAAACTGTTAGTTAGGATGGTGGCATTTTCTTTAAATGACATGCATGGTTTTGTTTTGTTCTGAAGCAAAGATATCCGCGAAGTCCAATTCATTGGTCCTATCCTAATATTTAGAACCAAGAAGTACGGCCCATAATGGCCAAAGGAAGGAAATGCATAAAGAGGTAACGAGAAGAAAGCCCGTCTCAAGCCTATTTGTTGAGCATGATTCATCTACAGTGCCTTTTTAAAGCAAGAGTTCTACCTATCAACTATAGGTGCCATCTTTTGGCCGAGGAAAGGAGGCGACTAGTCGCTTGTGGCGAAGCAACGAGTTCATGAGCAAGTGAAAGTAAAGGGGCATACGTATTATAATCTCGATTAGAACAATTTTACTGATCGGTGACTCCGGATGTGACACCAGTCATTTATCACACATCTCACCTTAGTAGTAAAGGTACATCATATCAACTAACATAAAAACATGCGAACAATAGAGACCCTGATAAAACTAGAAGGAAATCATTCCTGGATTAGAGAATCAGTTGACAGTTTGACACACATGTTCTCCAGGAGGAAGGAGATATAGCCCTGTCCCAGGTAGCAGCCCTGGGTTGACCTCTGGGCTTCAGCCCGGCCCATCGTTTGGGCCTCCTCTTTACGTTGTGAGCCTCTTTAGGTGTATTGTCCTCACACAGCCTTTGATAGCACAGACAAAAGACGCGTACATGGCGGACGCATCGGGAGAGGTTCTTCCGGGGGAGCCCATCCCGGCGACGAGCTCCCTCATGGCTGCAACACAGGAAGCGCCGAACTGGGGCGGCAGGAGCACCACGCAGTTGGGGGCGACCCGCATAATGCCCGGGGCCTCAGACGACGTACGGATCCAAGCTATCGCCTTGAAGTTCCTCTCCCACGCCAGGTCATGCTCGTAGGACATCCGCACGAACGCCATCGCCTCCGTTCCACCGCCAACTCCACCGAGCTCGAAAACCCATGGCCGAATCAGCATCACCGCAGTGCCGCCCTCCATCCTGACTGACAATTCCATTGTTTCCCCAGCCGACAGCGACCGAGCGAAACTTGGAACGAACATCAAGATCTTCGGACGGTCACCGCACCTGACAAATTCGAAGAAGTCGTGGGCACCGTCTGCCATTCTCTCAAACCTTCTCACTGTGGACTCGGTCAGCTCACCATCATCATCAGGAGTACTTCCACTGCTGAAAGGCATAAACCGGTTAGTTACTCGAGCCATGCGTCGTGGAAAGGAGTTGCTCATGTTGGCTCGCACAGTATTTCTTCGATGAGAGCGTACGATGCCTTTGCCTTCCTTGAGCACACGCTTCAGCTTTGCCTTCCAACGTAGCAGCGGGGAGTGGGTGATCTGCCAATCTTCAGACATGGCGACGACGCTCTCGAGCTTGAGCACGGCCATCTCTAGTCGCTCCACTTTGATCTCTGTAGTTTCGCGATCACGACCGTCTTCTCCAGAGAGAAGTGAAGATAATCTTCGGACTGCCTCGCCGGCGATGGCTGAACCAACTATGCCCGCCATTGATTTGCTCTATCTGTGGAACTGCAGGGAATTAGATTTGTGCGAACACGAAGGTGAAAAAACTGGTACTGGCAATAAGTAAGAGGTAAGAGACACGGTGCTTACCTTTTACACTGGCTTCTCTGATTTGCTCTCTGTCTTCCGATGAGAGCTCAAAGTCCGATAAAGAAGTCCAGATGTTAGGTTTGCGTCTGACTACCTATCGTCTTTTCCAGCCCGTTAAGTATTTGTTTTCGGAAATGTCTATTTCACAATTGACTAAGAATAAATTTCTTACACCTTCGATGATATTGAACATTGAAATTTCGTCCCATGGTTAGCTGGGTAGGTTCATGGAGTGCGACTTTAGATTAGAAAATCTCACATCTGAGTGAAAATAAATTTCTTACCTCTTCGATGATATTGAATATTGAAATTTCATCCCATGGTTAGCCGGATAGGTTCATGGAGTGCAGCTTTAGATTAGAAAATTTGCAGTTAGCCAGTTGAACATTCTATTCTTCTAGACCTTTGCCACAACTCTTTGTTTAACTGTATGCCTTTTACGGTGGTTGGCAAGTATTACCCAGTACTTATGAGTACTACCGCATGAAATTATTTCAGCCGCTGATCTCACAAAATTCTTAATTTGCATAATTAAGGGTATTATTGTAACATCTTCTCTGCCCACAACATGTCCGCTCAAGAGCATGATCTGGTCACGCGGAAGTGGGCGTAGCGCGGTTGGGATCTCGGCACGCCAAGGTAGGTCCATCGCCGGTGCTCGTCGGGATTCGCCTCGCCGCTGCTTTTGGGGGAGTGAGTGGAAGAGCATTTGTTCCCTACGCCTCAATTATCCGCCACCGCCTCCGCCCCTGCCCTGCCGCCGCCCACCTCCTCCTTCCTTTGACTCCCCGCTGACGCCTCCTCCTTCCGGTGAGAGGCCGATTTGCCGGTTCCAGGTGATCAGCTCGAACTTCTCTGCTGGGTTGCAATTCGCAAACTGGGACAGACAAGTTGGTTGTGTATTGCCCAGTTCTAAAGAACTTGGATATGCCGTACACCCTTTTCTCTATGGTCAGAGCCAAATCATGCAGCAGTAAGCCACTAATAGTACTATGATCTAATAAAATTTCAGCCGATAAATGTGCAGTTGCGCACAGATCAATTGCTAATTTCATCACAGGGGTTACTTCTGTCATAAGCATCACAAGGGTTTGTGAGGGTGAAGATTGGTAGCCAGGACTTGGCCCTGGTCCCCAACTCTAGGATTGGAGAAATCAAAAAAGGGTTTTATGAATTCCAATACTCCAGAGAATTGTTTGACCCTGTTTCTAATGCTGGCAACAAGTCTGCTATTCCTGTTGATGCACAAGGTTATGAAGGTGATCAAGGTACCCCTAAAAGACAGAGAATGGGCCTACAAGACTCTGATGCTGGTTCTCAGTCAGCCCCTCCCAAAGTCTCTGGAACATATACTGGATCTCATAGGCAGTCTACCCTACAAGCTACCCCTCTGCCAAGGAACAAGGACACTGGCAAAAGAAAATTGTTTGAGATGGAGCTTTCCTGTAACTTAGATGAGAACTTGATCTCTCCCTCTTGTGCCTCTGACATACCTACTTCTCTTACTGAGGTTCATAAGGGGGTTGTCGTTGCTCTTGCCTCTCTTCCATCACAATCTGGAGAAGACTCTTCCTCACAAAAGGCTGCTGATTCTTACAAGCAGTTTCTCAACTCTCTAGCAAGATCTAACAATGATAAAGCTTTCACAATCCAGAAAGAATACAAGGGCCTTCTTGACCCCATTGTTGAGAATGTGAATGAAGAGAATGGTCCCTCTGATGAATTAGTTGACTATGATAGCAGTGATAATTCACAAGATTCTGATACTCCATTCCTGACACAGGGACAGGGTATTCTTGCCTTGGCTGCCCCCTCTCTTAGAACTGAAAGAACTGCTGTTGTTATTCCTGTAGATGGCTCATAGCCTGAACCTGATTCACAAGAAGATCCTCTCTCACAGGTCGATAACCCTCCTACTGATAATGAATCTCCAGGTGGTGGCAATTCTTTCAACATTGGTGGAGGTCAACAACAACATGCTCCCAAGATGAGCTCTAGAATTGAGTCTCTGGGCATTCATAACGCAAGGATTGATGCCAGGGCTATGGGGAACACTGAAGCTAGGAACATCCCAGGTGATGACACAAATCAAATTCTCTTGCTGGGACTTGGTGATGATCAGAGTGAGAGTGATAGGGGTGAGGAAGAGGATGATTTCACTCCTGTTTAGTTCAGAAGGAAAAAAGAAAACCAAGAAATCTGCCTGTAAGGTTGGGAGGAGTGGATCACAGTCAAAATCAAGTGGTGCCACTTTGGGGGCACAATCAAAATCATGTGCTGCCCAGGTGAAAGCTTGCAATGACCACCCTTCGAGTGGCATTGTGGCTGGAACCAGGAGAAGGAAAAAATCCAAAGTATTTATGATAGGTGCTTCTTTGGACTGCAGAGGGGTGGGTAAGAAAGGGATGAGTGTTTTCTTGGCAGACTTGATAAAGAATCAGCAGCTGGATTTCATTGGTCTTCAGGAAACTATCAAAAAAGATTTTTCTCATGCTTTTCTCAGGAGAATTGACCCTGGTGGGGAATTTGATTGGAAGTGGATCAGTTCAGTTGGCAGAAGTGGGGGTATCCTGGGTGGTTTTAGGCTATCCAGGTTTACCATTTGTGATACTTCTGTGGGTAGATTTCATATCAAAGTGACTCTGCTTGATTTGAAGTTAAATGTGAAATGGTGTTTGATTATTGTTTATGGAGCTGCTCAAATATGTGATAAAGAAGAGTTTCTGGTGGAACTTGCAACTTGGTAATATCTGCAGTAATCAAACTCTACCAATTTTGGTAGGAGGAGATATCAATCTTATGAGGTTTTCCAATGAGAAAAACAAGTCCATGACTCATAATAAATGGTCTGATATCTTCAATTCCATCATTAACACATGTGCTTTGAGAGAGATTCATATGTCTGGTGGCCAATATACTTGGTCCAATAACCACAGTGATCCCACTCTGGAGAAATTGGATATATTTTTGATGAGCAGTTCCTGGGAAGACCTTTTCCCTCTTGTAACAGTCCATAAGCTGGTGAGAGATGTGTCTGACCATAACCCTTTAATACTTGATACTCTAGATATCAAGGTAAAGGATAGAGATTTCAGATTTGAGAAAAGATGGCTCAAAGAGGACAATTTCCTTGACAGAGTTAAGAGATGCTGGGATCAACAGGTGTTTGCCAAGGATAGTTTAGACAGATTGATAAAGAAACTAAAAAAATGTCAAGAAAGCCTTAAAAGGGTGGGGTGCCAATTTGAGAGGTGCTGATATTAAAAAGAAAAAAGATATCTCCACTGAACTGAAAGATCTTGAAGATTTGGAGGAGATTGGGCCCTTGTCTCCAATTCAAAGAAAAAGAAAGGTTTTGCTTCAGCAAGAAATGTTGAAAATTTTGGATAATGAAGAATCCTTTTGGAGACAGAGATCAAGAGAAAACTGGCTTCTTCAGGGTGACAGTAACTCTGCCTTCTTTCATAGAGCACCTAATGGTTGCAAAAGGAAAAGAACTATTTTCTCTTTAAAGAAAGGTGATGCTATTGTTCAAGGTGATGCTGCTCTGTTGGAGCATGCTACTGCCTTCTATATATAAGGATTTATTTGGTCCTGGGAATCAGGCTAAGAGATGATGTTTGGGCAGAGGAAGAAAAACTTAATGCTTTGGACTGTGCAGACATGGATAAATGTTTCTCCTTGGAGGAAATTAAAGATGTTATTGATAATATGAAGAAAAATAAGGCAGCAGGCCCAGATGGCTTTCCCATTGAATTCTATCAATATTGCTGGGAAATTATCAAGTTTGATATCATGCATGTCTTTACTGACTTGTTTGAACACAGAATTGACCTGGACAGAATCAACTATGGGATGATCACTTTAATTCCTAAGTCTGAGGATGCTTATATCATTAAAATTTTTAGACCAATCTGTTTGTTGAAAGTCTTCTTTAAGATTGTGATAAAATCTCTGACTGTTAGAACAAATCCTGTGATGAGTAAACTTTTACTTCCATGCCAGACTGCTTTCATCAAAGGTAGATATATCACTGATGAAGTAATGTTGCTTCAGGAAATTTTGAGAGAAGATAAAATCAGGAAAAAACAGGGTGTGGTGCTGAAAAAGCAAATGATAAAGTAAACTGGGGGTTCTTGTTTGAATGCTGTAAACAAAAAGGTTTCAGCAGTAACTGGTTGACTTGGATCAAGAAATCTGTTGCTGGTGGGACCCTCAGTGTCAAAGTTAATGACAAGGTGGGCCCATATTTTACTAGTCATAAGGGAGTGAGGCAAGGTGATCCTTTTGCCCCCTTCCTATTTAATATCGCTGCTAACAGCTTGGCCAAAATGGTCCATCTGGCCCAATCAAATGGTTTGATTACAGGTCTGGCAGATAATTTGATTCAAAAAGGGATAGCAATTCTTTAGTATGCTGATGATACCATATTACTGATTCAAGATGCTGCTCAACAAGCTGTCAATTTGAAACTATTGTTGTGCATCTTTGAATCCATGTCTGGACTGAAAATCAACTTTGAGAAAAGTGAAGTGCTGATGATTCTGGAAGATGATATCAAACATAATTTCTATGCTGATTTGTTCAACTGTCAGAGAGGCAAGTGGCCCATTAAGTACTCGGGGACTCCAGTTTGTGCCAGGAGAGCTTCTGTATCTGATATGAGGTTCCTGGGGGGAAAACTAAGAAAAAAATCGGTGGGTGGATTGGAAACTCTATGTCCATTGGTGGAAGGGTGATTAAGATAGATGCTTGCCTCTCCAGCACTGCTGTGTACCAGATGTCTCTGAGGCTTCTGCACAAGTCAAATATAGAACAAATTGATAAACCTATCAGGTCTTTCTTTTGGGATGGTAGTGCTGACGAAAGAAAATACCATTTTGTGAAATGGAAATGGATTTGTAAACTAAAACAAAAAGGTGGCCTGGGAGTTAAAGACTTGTTAAAATTTAACATTAGTTTGATGTGCAAATGGTGGTGGAAATTGGAACATGATACTGGTTCTTGGCAAGATTTCATGAGATTAAAATATCTAAGAGGTAAAGGCATTTATTATTCAAAACACAGGCCTGGGGATTCTCCACTTTGGTCTGACATGCTACAAGTAAGAGATATATATCTCTGTGGCAGAAGGATGAAAGTTGGGAGTGGAACTTTAACTAGCTTTTGGGGAGATTCCTGGTGTAGCATTAGTCCTCTCAAAGACATGTTCCCTGTCTTGTTTGACATTTGCAATGATCAGAATGTCACTGTTGCTGAGGCAGCTGCTGTGGGTTGGAGATTCTCATATAGGAGATGGTTGACACCTGATCTTATCATCCAAGAGGCTGGACTGCTTCAATTGATGAATCAAACAAATTAGACACAGGAAAATGACTTCCCCAGATGGAAATGGTCAAAGAGTGGCAAATTTACTGTGAAGTCTGTATATAAACAGGTGTGTGGGAATGGAAGGGACAGATCTTTTAGGCATCTTTGGAAGAGCAAGATTCCTCTTAAGATCAAAGTTTGGCTTTGGCTAATTTGGCATAATGCTATTGCTTCCAAAGACAATTTGCTCAAACGCAATTGGTCTGGGGATTCAATCTGTCAATTCTGCAATGAGTAGGAAACCATCAACCACCTCTTCTTTGGTTGTTCAGCTGCCAAGTTTGTTTGGAGCGATGTTGCTACTGCTATCAAATCTCCCACCCGCTCGGGGAGTTTTTCACAATTTTTTTGGTGGTTTCCCCAATTTACTCCTGCAAGTCGTAATATACAGATAGCTGGTTTGGCAGCTATTTGCTGGGCCATCTGGAAACTTAGAAACAGAGCTTGCTTCGAAAAAAGCTAATTAGCTCCCCTTTTGACCTAATCATTTACGCTGCTGTTTTTATGAACTATTGGTCAGGTCTTCATGGCGAACAAGATGCTTCTGACCTCCGAGCTGGCGCTGATGGCCTCCTGCGCTTAGCCGCGGCGGATGGAGCGGGAAGCTCATCCTCTGGGAATGCTGGGCGTGCTGATCATCTTCGTTTGGAGGACAAGAAGCTTGATGATGCAAACGATGGGAACACTTCCTGATGATGGTGTCGAAAAACTTCCTTCTGAAGTCGGTTGTTTCGTGAGACTATGCAGTTTGCTCTTCCTTGTTTGATTCTGGCTCCCCTTTGCTGTAGGCAGGGGTTTATGTTTGTATTGATCCTTGTCCTTTAATTGTTATCTTGAACGCTAGCATTAGGCGGCGATCCCCCTTTTGCTTTTTTTTTCCTTTTGCTATAATATTTGAGTTTGGAAAAAAAAAATCAAATCAGTGTACTCGGTTAGTACTGCATGCTAATGCACTACTGCTATAAACCGCAACATCAGCACTTAGAACTTTCGGTGATAGAACAGTTATATCATCAACAAGCATGAACAATGTACTTGCTTTGATTTACAGTACAGCTACTGCACTTTGACTGATCAAGCACCATGAATCTTGAAAGTTTTCTCATGGGTAACTGAACTGACTGAAATATATGCATGTTGCCAAGTAATTGTACATTGTAGTCATGGTGGCATGGGGCATTGTGACCTTTACATTCACCAAATCACAGATAACCATGTGTTACAGAGAGAAATGGTGTCTTGTTCTATTTCACAGGAAACAGTTTTTTGCGAAGCTTAGCTCGTTTTAGACTGTTAAAATTGTCATTTGATTTTCTCTAGACTAAAGTATATGTATAACAAGTTTGAATTGATAATACTCTCTCCCAAGTTATAGCACCCTACATGGAATAGCAAATTCAATTGTATGGAGAAACATTTGCTGTCAATTTTCTGTTGTATGAACTGGATTCTGGTAGTGCTAAATTCAATTACTTGACAAGCGGCGAGGTAAATGCAGGGTAGTGATAAATTTCTTGTGGATTTGAAAATTTTCCTATGACTGAAATTTGTTTTGTGTCATATTAGAAAATATTTGAGCTGTTTCTGTCCTCTGCAGGCAAAGATTAGTACTTCAAGGAATCATAAGTTGTACTCCCTGTCCAAATCAATGGGAAATACCAGGAGTGCAATCCTTGGTAATGAGAAGTGCTCTGAGGATAACGCGTTACAGAAAGCGGCATCAGACAATAAGCTCTCGAAATACTTGGATGAGAAGGGATTCAAGTAGAGATTTAATATGCCTGCAAGGATCTTGAATGTTATACTAGATCAACAGAATGCAGTGAGCTTGTAAATTAAGATGTAGCGTTTTCATTTCCTTCTTCATCTTCCCTTTTAGAGCTAGCTTGGTTTGTGTGGTGAAGAGCACCGTGTGTAATATAGTAAGGCTGTTCAAGGATGTGAGGTTTGGGAATGAGGCTTGGTGTGCAATTTTATTTGAGTTTTCTGAAAGTTTCTCCAATGCGAGATAAAAACATTATATAATGAGTTTCATGATTGCATCCCACCATGTGGTGTCATGAAGTGAACTTTCAAATTGAGTAAAAATCCATAGTGGTTATGAAGAGCAAGCACCAACTTTAAAGAAAGAGAATAAGAAACCAACTGCTCCAAATTCATCCTAGCTTCTGATTTGATAAATTTCCATACTTTTTGTGAAGCGAAACTAGACCCAGTAGGGGTCAAGCCCGATCGACTCGGTAGCACACACTGTCGATGTGTATTCGATGGTACTTCGGTGAGGGGTGCCTCACGAGCGGAGAGAGGGGAAGCCATGGGGCGAGGACTCACCGGGACAGGGACACACAAGTTACCCAGCTTCAGAAACCTCACGACGGTGACGAGGCCCTACTCCTGTTTATCTGGAGTCATCACGCAACGGATGCACGATTACAATGAGTTGTTTTGTGCCTCTAGGACTCCTAGGATCCGGCTTATAAAGGCACCCGAATCTAGGGTTACAAGGAGTAGTCCAGGTCGGACTCTAGTAGCACTAACATAACTTGTCGTGCACGTAAGGATCCGGAAAATCTACGACGGTACGGATCCGGCTAACTATGTCTGTGATGGATCCAGCTAGAGCTTCTGATCCTACACTCTATGTCTTGGTCAATCAGCAACTGCAGCTTGTCATTTATCTATGCGGAACTTGCATATTTCTCCTGAAAATAAATCCATAACAATAGCCTTGGACTAATGAAGTGGAGGTAACAATTCAATCATGAAAACATAATTTGATTAAACATATTTAATATTGACAGACAATGCTAGCTAGATATCTAAATAAGTATGATGAATTAGTTAGTCACTTAGACAACTAGATGAACTTACAGTTAGAGTGGAAATAAAAAATCCATCAGGACAATCTACAGATCTAGTAACATAAAGTTCAACAAAAAAAACCTGACAAAACATTGGGGGATAAAATTCATACACACAATGTGCTACAATAAAACAGGGAAGAACTTGACAAACAGTAGGTGGTGGAAGGTACAAGCAATTTTTCATTTTCTAGTTCATTATAATTTCGAATTCTGATCTCTATATCTGATATTTTTTAACAAAGTATTCATAAGAGCTTTGCCATCTGAATCATCCAATGACTAGTAAGACATGTTGAACAGATTATACTATGCTAATTGGGTATTGAAGACCTACATGGCTACATACTCCACAAGCTACCCTAAATTGAGGGTCTGTTTGGAACAAAGGAATAGAAAGAGGTATGAAAGAAAACATAGGAAAGTAAAAGGAAGAGAGGTGCAAAACATAGGAATACAAAACAATGCATCGAATCGCACGCGAGGCGTTCGGAATGCTTGAGCAGAAACCACAGGAAATCAACACCGATGGGTCCCATGTGATTCTTTAAATACTATTCAAGCTTGGATTCTTCCATGTATGGGTCCCAATATGCATGGTTGAGCTGCCTTTTCCTTTGTTTTGCCTCGGGCTTCCACGCAAAAAATTGGCTCGGGGCAGATGTTTCGTTTCCCGTAAAATCGCAGGAAAGGCTATCTTTCCAAAGGAATCGGGAAGGTTCTTTCCTTCGTTCCGAACGCTCCTAGAGGAAAAAATTCCAGAGGAAAACAATCCTCCAAAATTCCTTTGAGTTTCCTTTGTTCCGAACGCAGCTTGAGGCTCATTTCAGAGCCGGGTTTGGAGATACGCTCGCGCATCCATACTGTTTGTCAGTTTGTGTAGCAACAATCATACATAGCCACATGCGGTGAAGCAGAAGTTTATGTACATAATGTACATGTACATGGGCTTCTCCGCGTCCTCATACTGAAGGTAGAGGAACTCGGCGAGCATTAGCTCCTATTCTTGTTTCTTGTAGAGGAACGAAGCCAAGACCACCGGCGGCTGCTCAAATGCGGTTCTCCACAGCCACAGGAACGAGATAATCTGCCAAGCAAGAAGAAGGCAATCAATTTACTTTGCAAATTCAGTCAGTGCATCGATCCAAGTGTAGCTCCTCATATTATTGCGACAACGTCTATGGCGCCGTGGCTGCTGGCGGGGTCCGGGTGGGCCGTCAGAAACCTCTGCTTGGGGGTGGCGGCCACGGTGGCGTGGGAGGTGGGGAGCACGCGCGGGCTGCGGAGGTGGGAGGCCGGCGAGGAGGGGAGAAGAGGGCACGGACGTCGAGTCGCCGTGGAGCGGACAGGGCGGCTAGCTCGCCGCCTCCATGCCGTGACAGGCGGGTCTGGTAGAAAGTTGAAGTTAGAGAGGGGACATCTGAACTCCAAATTACCTAACTACCCTGTTAGTAAATAAAATAAATCAATATTTCCAGTACTTTTCAGTACTTTCCACTACTTATTTTACAGTACTTTTCGGTACTACTATTTTTTCCACCGTTGGATTGCCTACGTTGGACGGTTCCTAAAATCCCCAACCATGATAAAACTTGTAATATGTTTTGTAAAACAATGATTTGGGGAACGCTCAACACCCTTAGGGTTGGCTTTTGGTATTATATATATAGTGTACAGAGTTACAAACATACACGTACACGTACAGAGGCTACCATATATACATAGTCTAACACCCTCCCTCAATCTTAACCGCGTCACCGAACATCTAGCAGGTTAAGATTGCGTCGACAGCTTTGAAACAAAGGAAGGGGCAGTGGCTTCGTGAAGATGTCGGCAAGTTGATCTTTAGACGAGATGAACTTGATCCGAAGTAGCCTCTGTGCGACACGTTCCCTCACAAAGTGATAATCAACTTCGATGTGCTTGGTCCGGGCATGGAACACTGGATTAGATGACAGATATGTAGCCCCTATGTTATCACACCAAAGAACAGGAGACTGAGGTTGTGGAACCCGCAACTCTCGTAACAGTGACTGTACCCATATCAGCTCAGCAGTGGCATTGCCCACTGCTTTGTACTCAGCTTCAGTACTACTCCGAGACACCGTAGGCTGCTTTCGAGCACTCCAGGCGATCAGATTAGGACCAAAGAATACTGATATCCCCCCCGTGGATCGCCGATCATCAGGATTGCCAGACTAATCCGCATCCGAGAAGGCAGACAGCAGGCTGGAGGAAGAGGCACACAGGCGCAGGCCATAAGACACCGTATGGCGAATATACCGCAAAATGCGCTTCACAGCAGTCATGTGTGCATCACGGGGTGAATGAAGATACTGACAGACCCGGTTGACCGCATAGGATATATCAGGTCGAGTGATGGTGAGATACTGTAGTCCGCCAACCAGGCTGCGATACTCTGTGGCATCCTCAGAAGACAGAAGGGTACCATCAACAGAAGTGAGTTGCTCAGAAGAAGACATAGGAGTAGTGGTAGCCTTGCACAGAAGCATACCAGCACGTCGTAGAAGATCATGAGAATACTTCTTCTGAGTGAGCGATAGACCAGTATCATCATGAGTCACCTCAAGGCCAAGGAAATAATGCAGCTTTCCAAGATCCTTCACAGCAAACGCCACACTGAGCGAGGAGACCAGACGATCAGCAGCAGTAACAGACGAGCTGACAAGGATGATATCATCCACATAGACCAGAACGTACATAGTGACTTCTGGGCGCTGAAGCAGAAACAATGAAGTATCCGCTGTCGACGGAATAAATCCATGAGCGCGAAGAGCAGCTCCAAGACGTGCGTGCCACGCACGAGGAGCCTGCTTGAGACCGTACAAGGCCTTCACAAGACGACACAGATGGTCAGGACGATCCGGATCCGAAAACCCAGGAGGCTGACGCATATATACCTCCTCTTCAAGAACACCATGGAGGAAGGCATTCTGGACATCCAGTTGACGAAGGGACCAACCACGTGTAACAGCCAGAGAGAGCAAAACGCGGATAGTCGTAGGCTTAACCACAGGACTGAAGGTATCCTCGTAGTCAAGGCCATAGCGTTGCTTGAACCCTTTAGCAACCAAGTGTGCCTTGTACCGCTCAATAGAACCATCAGCATGTGTCTTCACCTTGAAAACCCATTTGCAGTCAATGATATTAACACCAGACCGGGGAGGTACAAGAGTCCATGTACCATTCTTCATGAGAGCCTGATACTCAAGCTCCATAGCACTGCGCCAATGTGGAATCTCCATGGCAGCTGTATAATGACGGGATTCAGCAGAAGGATCAACAATAGCCTGGGACAAGCACGCAGCAAGCCAGGCAACCGTGCCATCAGTGCGCTGACGAGGGCGAGCAATGCCGCTCTGGCTGCGCGTGTGAGGGCGAGAGGCCACAGGGGCAGTCACAGTCGAGGACGGAGGAGTCGTCGAGGCCGGTGCAGACGAGCTGGCAGCCGGCGGCACAGGTGGTGTCGAGGCCGATGAGGCGGCAGGAGACTGCACAGCCGGCGTGTCCGAGGCAGACAGACCAGGCGGCGAGGCAGACTGGCCACGCGGCGAGGTGGGCGGTGAAGAGGGCGGGGACGCCCGCGGCGTCAGCGCATCAGCGGCGACGGAGAGGCTGGTGGGGACGTCCCAGCACCAGGCGCAGAAGCGGCCGGAGACGGCCCAGCTGTAGGCGACGGCGGGGCGAAGGGCAGCGGCCCAGGAGGCGCCATCGCGGGAGTGGCGCGTGGCCCTGCATGGGGCATGCAGGGGGCGGCGTGATCGACGTCACCTCCAGTAGCGGCGATATCAGGGACATCCGGGCTGTCCAGCAACTCAAGGCGGGCACCTCGTCCGACACCTGCACCATGGTTAGGCAACAAAACGGGCGAATATGCAACATCCTCAAATTGACCAGGCAAAACAGGAGAGGAAACTGGAGACGGTATATGTGGTTCGGCTATGGGAAGCGATGCAAAGGGGAACAAGTGTTCATCAAAGACAACATCGCGAGAGATGTACACACAGTTAGACGGAACATGAAGACACTTGTATCCTTTATGAAGAGAACTGTAGCCAAGGAACACGCATTTTTTAGACCGAAACTCTAGTTTGCGATTATTATAGGGACGTAGGTGTGGCCAACACGCGCACCCAAAAACCTTGAGGAAGGTATAATCGGGTGGCTTATGGAAGAGAATCTCAACAGGGGTTTTCATATGAAGGAGACGTGTGGGTAGACGATTTATGAGAAAGCAAGCAGTGGTAAACACATCACTCCAGAAGCATGCGCAAGTAAGGTAAGGCCAGTTTCAACTATGTGACGGTGCTTGCGTTCAGCAGCACCGTTTTGTTGATGTGTATGTGGGCAAGCAACACGATGCACAATCCCTTGTTTCTGAAAGAAGGTGTTCAGATTACGGTATTCACCGCCCCAATCAGACTGAAGTTGAATAATTTTGTGTTGGAGAATGCGCTCAACGTGAGCTTGAAACTGAATAAAAACATCAAACACATCAGACTTGCGTTCAAGTAGATACAGCCATGTAAAACGACTATAGGCATCAATGAAACTGACATAATAATTATGACCACTGACAGAAGTTTGGGTGTGACCCCACACATCGGAATACACAAGTTCAAGGGGAGCCTTAACAGTATGAGTAGACTCAGAAAACGGTAACTGGTGACTCTTGCCTTGTTGACAGGCATCACAAACTGCTAAGTCTTTATTACTAGAGGCAAACGGTATCTCATGGCGACGAAGAACATGACGAACAACTGTGGTGGCTGGGTGACCAAGACGAGCGTGCCACTGAGAGGGAGCAACACGAACACCAGTGAACACCTGAGAAACTTGGGCGACAGTGGGTGTGGCAGGGGCATCAAGAACATAAAGACCATGGCGACTCCAACCTCTAAGAAGAACGTCCCTTGTGACTCGATCCTTAACAAAAAAATGAAACGGGTGAAACTCGACAAAGACATCATTATCAAGAGTAAGTTTCTTAACAGATAACAGATTACGAGTGACAGACGGGACACGAAGAACATTAAGCAGATTAATGCGTTTAGAGGTGAGAGAAAGGAGAGATGCCTGGCCAACATGGGAGATGCGCATACCTGATCCGTCAGCAGTGCGAACCTGGTTAGGGCCGGTGTAGGACTCTCGTGAGTGCAGCTTGGAGAGCTCATGAGTCAGATGGTCCGTTGCTCCAGTGTCCATGTACCAGGTAGGATCAACGGGATAAGTCGAGGTAGACCCATGTGTCGCCCCATATGTCGCAAGTGCAGCTTGCTTCTCATTACCGTTGCCATCATTGCCAATGCCGAGGAAGTCCGTTTTGAAGCGACGGTGGCAGCGAGCAGCAAGGTGCCCTTCAATACCGCACAACTGACAAGGGGCCTTGGCACCGCAGACTGTGCACACCCACGCACGGCCACGCCCGCCCGAGGTGGGACGGGGAGCCTGCGAGGTCTGTGGAGGAGGAGCGCCGCCAGGGGGACGAGGCGCGGGGGAAGGACCACGTCCGCCACCGCCACCCCCGCCACCACGGTAAGCAGCGTTGGCCAAGGGATCAAGGCCATCAGGACGGCGAGCACCAAGTCGTTGCTCCGTGTTGAGGAGCCTGGCATACAGATCATGAGGCTTGATCGGGTTGTGATGGTCGCGCCCTTCAATGTTTTCAACGAGGGAGTCAAACTCTTCACCGAGACCCTTGAGGAGATAGCCGATGAATTCGGAATCACTGAGAGGCTGTCCAATGGAGGAAAGAGTATCCGCCAGTTCCTTAGCCTGGTTGTAGTACACAGTCACCGATTTATCCTGTTTGTGGAGGTCCGTGAGTTTGTTGCGGATAGCATTAGAACGCGCCATGGTTTGCGAAGAAAAGCTGGAGTCAAGAGTAGTCCAGGCTTCACGCGACGTGGCGGCAAAGAGCACCATGCCCGCGACAGAAGGCGTCAAGGAAGACTGGATGGCGCTGAGTATCGCCTGATCTTGCGCCGTCCATTGACGATAGGCCGGATTGGCAACCGGCAGTGGCGCGCCGTCGGCTGTGGTTAGGTGAACCACGGCAGAGGGGCACGGAAGCGATCCATCCACATAGCCGTCGAGATGATAGCTGCGGAGAAGCGGGAGAACTTGGGCACGCCAAAGGAGATAGTTGTCCGGGGTCAACTTCACCGTGAGTAGATGTGCTAGATGAATTGGCGGGAGATCACGAGAAACCGAGGCATCACGAGCGGCGGGTGCAGCTGGCACAGGAGCAGGAGGCACCGTAGGTGGAGGCACTGCCAAGGGAGAGGGCGGCAAGGAGGGCTGCCCGTACGCCATTGCAGACGCACCGTAGAACAAAGGATGGCCATGAGGCCCAGCCCCATAGTATGGCGGCGCAGGGTGAGGTACAAGATCACCGTGTCCTAGAGGCGGTGCCGCGGTAGTGATGCGGGAGACGGGAGCGGGGTACGTCGACGCGGCGGAGAGCCAGGGCAGAGCCGTGGCGATCGGGCTGGCGCCCGAGACAGAGGAGCCCGCCGCAACCGTGGCGATCGGCGAGGGCACGAGCGGTGGCGGCGGCTGCCCGGCGAGAAGCGCCGCAAGAAACGACGAGACCAGCGGGCGGTCCATGGCAGAGGACGGCGCTGGTGGTGCAGAGGTGGTTGAGGAGAGGGAGATCGACGCGCCGGCGGCGGAGGAGTTCGCGGCGGCAGCGTCGGAGTTGGCAGCGAAAGACATGACCTAGATCGGTTTAGTCTGATACCATGTAAAACAATGATTTGGGGAACGCTCAACACCCTTAGGGTTGGCTTTTGGTATTATATATATAGTGTACAGAGTTACAAACATATACGTACACGTACACACGTACAGAGGCTACCATATATACACAGTCTAACATGTTTAATGATACAATGTGGTTCATTGAGAAATGAAATTCTCAGTGCGACCTGTTTTTCTTTTGCGACAAGTCTACTTTTGTTCATGATGATTATTTTTTATCAAACGACAATACTTCAAAAGTACTATTTCCGTAAATAGTGCAGACAAGCCATGTTAGCTTATAAGTTATATAACAACACTGTTGATATTGTGTTTGAGATTGAAGTGCAAACTCTTCTCTTTATCGAAAGAAAGTTAGAAACACATCTGAAATACAAATAACTGAATCTGATGAAATAGGTAAGGGTCATGAGCCTCTCAGTGTACAAGTGAACATTAACTATCGATCTCTAGTGTTGATCAGGTCACTAGTAGGAGAAAAGCATCCCGTTTAGCACCTCGTTAACTCATTTGTAGAAGTCAAAGTCTGTCTCAGGCTTCTTCACGTTGGTTTGGTAGCCCTTCTCGAAGTCCTTGGGGAGGATAACATACCGATTTTTGCGGACAGCATGCATGCCAGCTTCTTGGCAAATAGCGGAGACTAGATGGACCCAGCGCGCTCTGCCGCGCCGTCCTCTGCTAGTAGCATTTAGTTTTTGCAGCGTGACTGTTATTTCTTCTCCTAAATCCACTCGCACCAAGATGGAAATAAATTATAAACAATTCTCCTAATTTTATCATGTATACAAACATATTTTGCAGCATCAAAGTACCTTTGCCTATATTTCCAGCATCATTACTTTACTTTGTTTACTCATCCAAGATCTGTCATTACGAATGGAAGACCTTCCTTAAGAGAAACCTTTGGCTCCCAACATAGCAGTTGCTTGGCCTTGGTAATATCTAGTTTTCCCATATGTGGATCATCAGTTGTATTGGGCTTGAATTGACCAACACGATTTTTTCGTGCAAGTTATATGCCTTTTGGTCATGTTGTACTGCATGAAGATGATATTTTAGTAGATCACGCGTACAAACTTGACATCTGAACTAACAACAAACACCTAATATTTGAACAAACCTGGGGCGTCCCCCAATGCATTCAGTCCATCGCTTATAGATATAAGTCTAGCGCACCCAATAGCCAAAACATAACAGCAAGTACATGCAATTATCATGCTCCGAATTTTCCAAACATAGTCAAGATCACCATTTCTAACCGAATACAAAGAGTGGACAAACATAAACCTTTCTAACCCAGTGACATGTTCAAGGGTGTCACAATTGATTCTTCAGGCCTTGTATTGCGTGACCACTCCATTATTTCCACCTTCTTGTAGATCCTCCATAAATGTCTCCTCAATCCTTTCCGTTAAAAAATGTCACTTCAACAACCCTTGCCAATTTAAGCAAGAAAGATAGTATACCCTATTACCCTGTGTTGTGTTTCACACAGGAAGTTGTATGTTCGGATTTGTGTATTGCCCAACAAACATGAATAAAATATATATGTATAAAAAAAGTGGAAGTACCTAAAACTATAGTCTGAATTGTATCACCATATAACTTAAATAGATGAATTAAAATGAGAGATTACTCTGTTGGTTTATTCTCAATTCCATGTTTCTTCTATCAAGTAGTTGATGATTTAATTAATTAATAGGTGGATTTCCACACAGACACATATAACACGTTATTTTATCAATCCGACCACTCCCTTTGACTGTACTAAATTTTGGCATCCTATGTTTGCATATATGTGTAACTCCATAATATGTTCCAAATTATATAACAGTCCTAAATTTATAGAGCACACATACCTAAACGTCCCTTCCCGTTTAGCATCTATTAATTATTCATTTGATGATTCACATCCACTCGAAACTACAGGCAAAGAAGAGAAGTTAGATCAGACAGTATTCTGTAGAAATGATGAATATTACTGAAAATGCAAGTTATTTCACTCTCTATTTTGACACGAATACCACAGATTATTTAGCTAATTCGAACAAAGAACTAACCAACTAACAACCGCAATTGGCTCGGCGTAAACTGATTTGAAAAGTAGGCAGAAGACATACTATGGAATTAAATTGGTCCAGAACACATGCATCATGAAAGAAACACGATATTTATCCCATGAATAAACATACATGGAAGGTTTGAATCAGATGACGCCATGACGCCTAGTGTGCTTCAATAAATTCTTCACTATAGATCCAGCTGGAATAGTTTGCAAGAGAAGCTCTATCCTGTGAAGCTACCTGAAGCACGGAAAAAAACAATCATACAATCTCTGCATATTAACAATGTTGAAGTTGATTTGCGACTGTTGAGTTGCTAGGACATACCGCCATAGGCCATCACTGGTAAGCATGTACCAACAGAGACGGGAATCGGAATAAAATAAACAAATGATCCCTTGTTAAGGCGTACAATATTTAATCACATATTTTTTCTTTCCGAAAAAATAAACGTTACCTGTGTAACTCCTATTGCCAATGTTAGTGGATCAGATCTTGATCACATAGCAGCTCTTACTAAGAGAACTTCAGCACGCAGAAGAAACCATAAATTGTACAGAAACCAACTCAAATAGGTTCTTAATTATCTAGGACATCAAAGAAAAAGAATGGAAGACCTTAAAGCTAACAAAGTAGAAATATGAGGAATACTCAGTAAGAGGTGTACCCATCATATTTCGATCTCCTCTTTGCTTCAAATTAATGCTGAAAAAGCAGTTTTCTTGCCTCCTTATTGTGTATACACTTCATCTTTGCATACAACACTATTAAAAAAATCAAGCAGAACAGAGCTCATTAGTTTGTCCTTCTAAGATATGCATATCCTGTTGGAGGATTTAGGACTTAACACATATACACTCCATCTGTGAATACATATATGGAGGACTTAATGCATGATTTTTCCATCCAAATGCTAAATGTTATAATCAGCAACTTTAATCTACTGGAAAAGTCAAAAGTTTAGGACTTAATATGCCGTCTGATAGGTCTGGGATTTAACAGAGTAAAATTGGTCCGAGAGATTTAACAGACAAATATGATCTGAGAAATTAAGTGCCATGGCTCTGCTAGAGATGTTCATTTTTTTTTATTGCAGAAAAGCTGACCTTGATCTATGAATGTGAGGCTGCACTGTTAGTTTAGCTCTTCCTGCGCGTACACATGCAAATTAGCTAAGTAAATGTCTGTTTTATTTGACACTGAAAGCATATAAAATTGACTGCAAACAACACCAACAAAAGCTGATCTGATTCCTCGCAGACAAAAGAGATCCTGAATCTGATTGGAAAGAGAAGAGTCACATCGCTGGCATGTGATAAGAGCGAAACCAGCGGCGCCATCCAGCAGTTGTTGAGTTTATGCTGGCAAGGCGAGTTCAGGACAAAGGCCACCATCTAGCACATCTAAGAGTAATAATTCCAGTGTGAATTCCAATAGCATCCTCTCAAATCTTGGGACACATACAAATTAAAATACTTCTAAAGTGTTTCCATGTTCCCATGATAATCATCGAACTAATTGGATCAGCATGAACAGTCCATATATAACACACAATATTGATGCTCTCAGAATTGTACATCCAGTGCCATTGACGCAAAGAGGAAGATGGAGAAACAATTTTATGCTGCATCCTCACCTTAGGTCTGAACACTTTTGGTAGCGGAGGCAGCCATACGTTTGAGCCACAATTGACAAAAATTTCGTTGAGCACATCTCCCTCTTCACCTTCCTCAGCGGCTCCTCGTCCTGGTGTGCTCATTTGTCCTCGCGCTCTTACTGCAAAATCCAGAGCACCCAAATGATCGTCACCAACATGCCGCACTCGCTGAAACATGAACGCCATTGGCGAAGAGAAACAGAGCCCTAGAAAAACACAGGGCAAATCCACCCCAACCCAAGCGCAGGCATCCAAAAAAAATGCGGTCCGTGCAAGCCACCCACACGCACGCTGAACAGAACATCGGCAGGAACCCCAAAATCCGCAAATCCACAGACAAACGAACATCTCATCCACGCTCAACTCTCGGGCAGTCGCCACACCGATGGCCATCGCAGATCCACAACACACGACCACACACCACAGCAGTGCGCCCCGCGACCCGCTCCAACGGAGCCACCCCCACAACACCATGGAAAAAAGAATGCAGAAAAGAGAACAGAGGAACGCACCGGAGAGGGGAACAAGCATCCCCGGAGAACACGCCTCTGTAGACGCTCGCACCCAAGAGTCAACCGCACCAACGAAGCTCAGGAGGCGAGAAAGCAAGAGGTACAAGGCGAAGGGAAACCGCCTCGGGAGAAAAGGAGAAGAAAGACCGAAGCTCGGTCAAAGAAACCTGAAACCGACTTCCCCCCGCGAAGCCTCTGCTCGCTTGTACACACCACGCGGAACCGCTCCCAGACACCGATACGCGCTGACACGTACGCACGCGAGGTTGGTCCCGCGAAAGTGACCCGCAAAGCAACCAGGGAAGCCCCCAACCCTGGGAGCTTAGTGCTCTTTAAGGATATCAGCAGCACTGATTTTATCCGGCCTGGAGACATAATCCTCCAAATCGACCT
>CM061747.1:179694419-179888386 GCA_030979885.1 Lolium multiflorum | reverse complement strand
GTCCACGAACCCAACGCTTGACGTTGGAAGACTCCTAGTTGTCGTAGGCGTCTGTTGGTCATCTCCTTGTTCATCTTCATACTCTGGCCATTTGAATAGCAGGGGACACAGCCGTGAGTACGTACTCGCAAAATAATACTAGTGTAAGTGCTAGACATTTCTAGTAAGGTTTGCTAAGCTCTAGTTTATTTTCATAAAGCCAATTTTAGTTCACAAGTATTTGAGAAAAGCCTTATTCATGTGCTAACTAACTCAAGTGGAAACATTAGTGTCATTCCCACCATTCAAGTGGTGATTTCAATTCAATTCACCACTTCACAATTCATTTCACCATCATTTTCAAGAATTTGACATCGGAAACTGTATGGCCTTTCCAACCGTCCGTAACCGTGGACGCGGCTATTCGAATAGATTTACACTCTGCAGAGGTTGCACGCTTGTGCCACAGCATTTGATTTCATCAAGAGTGGGATTACCCCCGAATCCTCGTAACTCATTACACGGATCATCAACCATAACCTTTCACTTACAAATCCTAGTATGACCACCTCTCCCCATGAGCTTGGCCTCCCGGTGAAGACCAGCTGTCCAACAGGACTGCACAGGGCTTGGTAGTACAATTCACCTCAATTCACGTCCGGTTCTCAACAACGGAGGCAGCCGCAGAAGCATAACCCCTATGATGTGTGTTCGGAGGGAACCCATACTAAGATGCATAAACTTCCAATTAAGCCCTACCCATAATCGAGGTATTGTGGGGGTACTCAATATTGGAAAGGTATCGCATTCAACCAATATCAGTTTTATCAAAAATCACCATCTTCTCTTGGTCATATTCACCTTCAAAATTCATTCAATGAAATGCTTCATCATTCCAAGGTTTCAAAATTCAGTTCAAGTCACATGTTCCCATCTAGAGTAGTCAAGTTTTAATATTTAGCACTAGCACTAATCATGAGGGGTGCTAATCTTGGTTGGCTAGCTTGAGACTAACTTTGCTACTCTAGTAACCATCTTTAACTTAGACCAAAGTTAACTATAAAAGTATCTCTTTGAAAAACAAGTAAAAACTTGTAAGGTAGAAACTTGGGATAGGCTTATGGTAAGAAAGGTAAGACTATGGTGCCTTGCCCCAAAGGGCTTTGCACTTTGCAAGAATATTAGCTTGCCTTGGTAGTTCTCAAAGTTCTCCTCCTCCTCTTCTTGGTAGCAACCTTCTTCCTTCGGGTATTCTCCGGTGCTAGCATCTAAATTTAAATACGAGTATAATCACTCAACTAATTTAATGGCTATTCCAAACATCACATATATTCACACAAACTATTCCAAGCACACAATTAATATGATTAGGGTGCATTGGTTGTGTTGTTTGAGGAAAATAATTTCCTCTCATTACATATGTAAATGATAGTTTCCATAGGGTTCTTGAGGAATAATTTCCTCAAATTGAAATCTTCTTAAGATTTAATTTCAAACAATCATACATGAATTTATATTGACCTAAGTCAACCATTCATTATCATCATTTGAGAAAATGATTTAAATGAGGTAGACCACCTCATACCATTTAATAATTCTTCAAATGACTTAAATCTCCAAGTATTTCATATAAGAGTGTTTGCCCAGGGGTGCAAACATCACATGAATTCATTTGGGACCAGATTTAAATGAAGTAAAATACTTCATATAATTTGCATAATAGTTTTGGACAATATCACTTAAATAAACTAGCCATATTGTCCATTAATTACACTAGGGATTGATCATGCAAAGTGACCACACCATTTTCTTGCAGAAACAATTAGTGTAAGTCAAATGTGAGCTATTGGAGTTGGAATTAACTAAATATCTATTTTGGTTGATTTTTTATAATTATTTGAATAGGAAAAAGTCCCTTCCTTCTTCTTTTTATCATTTTATTTCTATAATAGATCTTGAGGTGGGACCAGTGGCATGTTGTAGAACTTTTCACTAGATTTCCAATAATATGAAATTTGTTAAATTTGGCCGAGCCAAACAGATTCTATGAATTTTCAAAGTTGGAGCCAGTATTGAATTTGAATTGAATTGATTAAACCGAATTTGAATTTAACGGGCCAGTGGGAAAACTAGGTGGGCCGTAATGATTTAAACGGAGAGAAAACGGCCCAGTAACACAGCTGGTGCACTTGGGCCGCCTGACAGAGTGGGGGCCACTCGTCAGTGACTCTTAAAAGCCGAATCGGTATGAGCTATTGTGGGGCGTAGGATTGGAGAGCGCGGATCCAACGGCCGAGCCGTCATCTTCTCGGCGAGATGCAGAAGCGTCGCCGAGAGGCCTAGGGGTTGGAGGCTAACCGTAGGTCGGCGGCGACGGCGGTGTTCGTTCGAGGTTGTCGATGAAGGGGAAGAGATGGTAACGGTGGCGTCGCTGGGGCGGCTCCAGTCGACGGCGAGTGCACCAGGGCTTCCGCGGCTCGATCGCTCGATGCTCCGGCGACGATTCGATGGGTGGAGTGGTGGTGGAGAGTCGGGGATGGGACGAGAGGAAGGTGTGGTGCTCGAGATTGCTCGGGGAAGCCTCTATTTATAGAGACGGGTGTCTTTGCGGGGCGAGTCGAGGCGACATGCTCGCGGCGATTCTGGCGAGTCATGGGGCTAGGCGAGGGTGCAGCGGTGTTCTCCTCGTCCAGGCGAAGCTAGAGGTGGCGACAGCTTGGTCGGGCGGCGTCTGGAGCTCTCGCATTCCTTCCGTGTCTGCGGGCGGCGTCTACGGGATCTGCTTCGTCCTCTCCGGCGGCGGCGGTCCAGGGGCTGGTCGAGAGCGTGTCTGGCGGGGTTGAGGTGTCACGGCGGTGCTCGACGAGTTGCTGGAGCAGGGGCTGCGCGTGCTGGTGGGGTGGCGCGTGGCGGTGCGCGTCCACGGCGTGCATGGTCGAAGCGAGCGGCATCTTGGCGCGTTTCGGGCGCGCGTCCTCCGGCGTGGCTATGGCATCTACCTTTGCTGCTGTCGGTGCTAGACGATGTAGATGAGCGAGGTGGCGAGCTAGGGCAAGGTGGCCAGGGTGGTGAGTGAAGGGGAGAAGAAGGAGAGGAACATGGCCGGCATGGTGGCGACATGGCCATGTCTTGGTCTCCCTAGGGTTGCTCTTAGGGGTGCTGTGCTGCATTGAGTGAGAGAGGGAGCCAGGGGACCAAGTTGAGTGAAATGGGGCAGGTTAGGGTTGAGTAGGACACTATTTGAAATAGTGTTGAATTGTTCCATATTTGTAATTTGCAATATTTGCTCAAATTTGAATGGGTTCAAAAGGTGGCAAGATTTGGAATTGGTGTGTTTGAGTGAGTTGTAAATGACCAGAGAGGATGAGAGGTGGTGGTGGAATTGTCCAATTCAAAGAATTGCAAATTTTGCTAAGTGTGAGATTGTTCCACCCAATAAAAAGTTCCAACTTCACATGAGCATAGAATTTTATACAAAGTGAATTTGGCATGGTGGTCTTTACCAAAGTTGTTCACCTTGATGTGCTCTTGGATGAGGTGCCAAGAGTTGGCAAAGTTTAGTTTGAAAAATTTGAATTGCAAGGGCTCAAAGTAGGGATCAGACTATAAATGGCAGATTTGACCATTATCATATGTGATCCCATTTTGAGTTTGAATTTCATTTGATTTGTTTTTCTTTGATTCCAAAAGTTGTAATAAGTGTTTAGTAACATTATTCAACTAATGGTGAAGACCAAAATGGTCTAGGGTAAAGATTTATAAAAATGGCATAAACCATATGTTAGGGTTTTAGGGTTTTTAGTCTTATTTGATTTCTTTCTCTTTTTGATTTATTTGGTTTGTGATCTTCACTTGATCACATTAGGGTTTTAGGGTTTATCACCTAAACCTAATAACAATCATCATGGCATATCACTCAAATGCACAAGTCCTATGCATGGCACTATATGAAATTTAAAAGTTTTTGTTGGTTTGAAATTTGGCTCTCTGGAATTCTTCTAACTTTCTTTTTATTGAAATTTGGGATGTTACAAACCCTTCCCCCTTACAAAGATCTCGTCCAGATCTAAAAGAAAGTTAGGTACTAAAGAGATCGGGTATTCCTTCTTCATGAAGTCTTCACGTTCCCAAGTGGCTTCATCTTCGGTATGATTGCTCCACTGAATCTTCAGGAACTTGATGCTTCGGGTTCGGGTGGTTCGGTAAGCTTCCTCCAGGATGCGAATCGGCACTTCGCGGTACGTCAGGTCCTTGTTGATATCCACGATCGGTGATCGATGTTCTTGAACACCGGTCTTCTCGGGGACTTCAAGGCACTTAGGAGGAGTGAGATGTAAACACGTCGTGCCAGCCGACATTTCTTGGTAGCTCAGTTGATAAGATACTTCACCTCGTCGACTCAGAACTTTGAAGGGTCCGACATATCGGGTGCGAAGCTTTCCTTTAGCTGGAATCTCTGCATTCCTTTCAAGGGGATACCTTGAGATAGACAAAGTCTCCGATCTCGAAGGTCATCTCCCGGCGTCTCTTGTCGGCGTAGCTCTTCTTCTTGATTGCGCCGTCTTGAGGTACTCGCGGATCTTGTGCACTTTCTCTTCGGCTTCACGAAGAACATCTGGTCCAAAGACTTGGCTTTCTCGGACTTCCGACCAGAGAGGAGTGCGGCATTTCCTTCCGTGCAAGGCTTCAAAGAGCGTCTGCACTGGCAGATAAGTTGTTGTTGAAAGAGCACGCAAAGGTGGCAGGTCTTCACTTGGATCCATATTCCGGTACACATGCTCTCAGCATGTCCTCCAATATCGGTTGACTCTCTCGGTTGTCAGTCGATCGAGGGTGATGGCGGTCTTGAAATTCAGACGGGTTCTAGTCCTTCGTGCACTACTGCCCGAGAATCTTGAGGTGGTGTGATCCTCTATCGACACTATCGATTTCGGGGTTCCGTCTGGGCGACTATTACGGAAGTGTACGGTTCAGCTAACTTTGGGCCTTGGTGTGTGGTCTTGACGGCGATGAAATGGGATACCTTGGTGGTCTATCGACAACTACCCATATTGAATCATTGCCTTTGCTGGATTTGGGCAAACCTGACAAAGTCCATTCCTACGGGTCCACTTCCATCCTGGTATCTGCAGTGGTTGTAGCAGTCCTGCGGGCGATGTTCCGCCTTGACTCTCGACGGATGTCACACTTGGCGATGTAATTTCCGATTCTCTCTTCATTCCATGCCACCCGAATTGCTCCTTCAGATCTTGATACATCTTGGTACCTCGGGGTGGATTGAGTAAAGGGTGTCATGGGCTTCTTGCGGTATGACTTGCTTCAAGTACGGAATTAGATGGTACAAGAGGCGTTCTTTGTACCAAGAACTCGGCTTCATCTATGGTGAATCCAGGGGCTCCTGCGGCTATCTGTTTCTTGATCCCGTCGATGCCTAGCGTTTCCTTTTTGGGCTTCCTTGATCGGCTAACCAAGGTGGGTTGATGCTGGCTAGGAATCCTTCACTAACAAGTTCAAGTCTGAACTATTCAAACTCTTGATCGATGGGTGCTCGGTGCGATCATGGAGTTCAACTGGCACGACAGTCGACTCAAAGCATCAGCTACCACATTGGCCTTGCCGGGGCGGTAGTGAATCTCCATGTCGTAATCCTTGATCAATTCGATCCATCGGCGTTGCCTCATGTTCAGTTCCTTCTGGGTGAAGATATATTTCGGGCTCTTGTGATCGGAGTAGATCTCGCATCGATTACCCATGAGGTAATGACGCCAAACTTTCAAGGCTAGGACCACGGCTGCAAGTTCTAGGTCGTGGGTTGGGTAGTTCTGCTCATGTTGCTTCAGCTGTCTGGAAAGGTAGATATAACTTTGCCTTCTTGCATAAGCACACATCCAAGACCAATCTTGGAGGCGTCGCAATATGCGTCAAAGGGCTTGGTGATGTCTGGCATGATCAGGATTGGGGCTGAGGTCAGTCTACTCTTGAGCTGTTGAAAGCTCTCTTCACATTTGTCAGTCCATTCGAACTTCTTGTCCTTCTTCATCAATTGGGTCATTGGTCGAGCGATGCTCGAAAAGCCTTCTTCGAATCTGCGGTAGTATCTGGCTAATCCAAGAAAAGCGCGGACCTCGGTTTGGGTGGTTGGGGCTTGCCATTCCATAACAGTTTTGATCTTGGCGGGATCTACGGCAATTCCTCCTGCAGACAAGATGTGTCCCGGGAATCCTATTTCCTCCAACCAAAACTCACACTTGCTGAACTTGGCATACAACTGGTGGTGTCTAAGGGTTTCTAGGACAGTCTCCAAATGTTGTTCATGTTCCTCTTCGGACTTGGAGTAGATAAGAATGTCGTCGATGAACACAACGACAAACTTGTCCAAAAAGTTCATGGAGATCTTATTCATGAGATTCATGAAATAAGCAGGGGCATTGGTTAATCCAAGCGACATGATATTGTACTCATACAACCCATATCTGGTGGTAAAGGCAGTCTTTGGAATGTCGGTGGCTCGGATCTTCAGCTGATGATAACCAGTTCTTAGGTCTATCTTGGAGAAAACTTTGGCTCCTGTCAACTGATCAAACAGGTCTTCTATCTTGAGGGGGTATTTGTTTTTGATGGTGACATCGTTAAGCTTACGATAGTCGTACATAAACGAGTGGCACCATCCTTCTTGTCCACAAACAAACTGGTGATCTCCAGGGGGATGCACTAGGTCTAATCAGACCTTTGGCCAACATATCATCTATCTGTTTCTTCAGCTCCACGAGCTCTGTTGGATTCATGCTATAGCTCTCTGGGCTATAGGTCCGGTTCCGGGATTAACTCGATGATGAACTCGATATCCCGATCAGGGGGCATACCGGGTAGATCATCCGGAAACACATCGGAGTATCGACAAACGACCCTGATTTGATCCAGAGTTGGCTTGGCTACACTTTGGTTGCAGGTGAATTTTCTGGGTAGTCTTTCAGAGACATGTTCTACTAGGATACCGGTGCTGCTAGTCATGGTGATGGCTTTCTTGGCACAGTCAATCAAACCATGGTGTTTTGACATCCAGTCCATTCCTAGTACGACTTCCAAACCTTTGGTTCCCAGAATGATTAGATTGGCATAGAAATCTACATCATAGATTTTGATGGGTACATTTTGCAAAATTTTCTGGCTTTGGTGGTTGATGGGATTTGAACTATCATAACATGCTTCAAGCTGAGGTTGAATTTTACTTGTTGATGCAAAGTCTTCGGTGACAAAAAAATGAGATGCTCGGAATCAAACAATACTCGGCAGGGATGTGGTTGACAGAAAACATACCAGTACAACATCTGGTGCTTCCTGGGCTTCTTCGGCGTTCATGTGGTAGAGACGGCCGTTGCGGTTATTGGGGTTGTTGGGCGAACTTCTTGCCGGTGGAGACACGGCGTTGCTGCTGAGCCGGTGCAGCGGTGTGTGCAGCGGTGTTGCCTGCGAGCTTGGCGAGCCTCTTGGGACACTCGTTGGAGTAGTGCCCCACTACACCACACTCGTAACAAGTGATGGTGGCCTTGTCCTTGGTCGCAACGGGGATGGCGTTGCTTCCGGTTCTAGGGGCGGTGTTCTTGTTGTTGTTGGGGGCTCTGGGCGGAGCACGGTTGTAGTTGTTGTTGTAGTTGCTGTTGTTGTTGTGGCCTCCTGGCCTAGAGTTTCCTCCACTCCGGTTCTGATAACCGGGGCGCGAGTTCTGCATCGGGGGCTTGTTGTTGTTTTCTCGGAGTGAAACCTCCGCTTGAGCTGGGGCGATACTTCGGGCATTGCTAGACCCACTTGGTGCATCATACGACGCTTGCGGTTCTCATTGGCTTGGTTCAGCTTGCCCTCCATCGGATGGCGGAGTCCACAAGGGCTTCAAGGTCGGCGGGGATGTTGACGAGGACGATCTGCATCTCATCATGCGAGTCCGCTCAGGAATCTCTGCCTCTTCTCGGTGGTGTTGGTCTCGTCGGGGGCGTACCTTGACAGTGTAAGGAACTGTCGCGGTATTCTACCACCGTCAGCGACCTTGCTTCAGTTCACGGAACTCATCCTCATCTTCTTGATAAGACCGGGGGGTACATGGTACTTGCACTTGAGCTTAAATTCTGCCCAAGTCATGAATTGACCTCCGTTCATGGCACGGGTGCTTGTCCACCATGCTCGGGCTGGTCCGGCAAGATAGTGGGTTGCAAACAAGACCATCTCATTGGCTTCCACTCCGGCTACTTCCAAGTTGTTCTCCATAGTCTGGAGCCAGTCGTCGGCGTCGAGTGGTTCTTGATCTTGCTAAACACCGGAGGATTGGTGTTATGAAAGTTCTTGAGCTTGGATCCGGGGTGATCATGATTTCCATGGCCTTGGTTGGCAAGGTTGTGCTGCTGCGATGTTGGCTTGGCGTTCAGCTCTTCAGATCCCTGTCGGCAAGCAGGGTTTGCAGCAGTTGCATCATCGCATCGTTGTTGGTGCGATTGGGAGGGGCCATCTGAATAGAGAAGATCATGAGATAAGAGGGAAATTTCTATGGTTTATTTTGAGTAAGTTCATAAAATTTGAAAACTTGAAGTCTTTTCATGACAAACACAACATTCATTCATTCATTCAACACACATTACAAACTAACACACTCATACTCCAATGGTTTTAAGAACCATTCTCATGCTACGATACAAAGGGCGGGATACAACTCACACCTACATAAGTGAAACTAGTGCAACTACTCCTCATCCTCGACGTCGATCGGGACGAAGTCGTCAGGCCTGCCTCCAGGAACTCGTAGTCCTCCTCCTCGGTGAACTCTTCCTCCTCAAAGTCGTCGTCGTCGCTCAGGAAGGCTCCTCCTCCCTGAAGGTCGATACCTCCGTCGTCGTCCTCCATCTCTCTAAGCTGATCCTCCTGGGCCTTGACAGTGGCCTCAAGTGATGCTATCTTGGCACGATGGCGCACAATCGTAGCGTCCTTCTTGGCACGCTGCTGGCGAAGGGCCTTGCGGTCGTTGTTGAGGAGCTTGATCGCCTCACCCTGCTCGATGATGTGAGCATGGGTCTGGTTCACGTAAGCGCGAGTGGCGTCGAGGTCCTTCTGAGTCTGGTAGAGCATGAAGTCCAGGTGCTCAGCATGGTGCCTCAACTGCGGGTGCGGCTGCAGCTCCATAGGCACTCCCATGGCATCACGCCTCATGAGATGCGCGAAGCGAGAGGCGAGGATGCGCACCACGTTCTGTCCACAGAGACGCGCAAGTGCCTCCTGAAGGCCACGTGCGAGTCCATCGAGCCAGTTGCTCTGAAGGAGAAGAGGATCCTCTCCGAGGTGGGAGGCTCCATCTTGCCCCTCAAGTCGGCGGTGATGATCCACTGCAACTCTCCTCCAGGAGTGTCGTCCTGAATCCCGTGGAACTCGGGTGTGGGCGCTCGAGGAAGTCCGAGAGGGTGTTGAGGTCGTGCTCGAAGATCAGACTTCCCCCATTCCCAAGCTGGTAAAACTTGGTGTTGATGGGTTCATTCGGCTCCATCTGAAAGAGAAATGGATGAGTAAGTTAGAGAGTGAACAAGTGTGGCAAAATTTTTAAGTAGATTCAAATAATATAGAACATGATTCATCAAATTTTGAAAAAGTCTCAAAGACAAGAGTGTAAGTAAAATTTTCACAAATATTCTCTTCATTTGATTTCAAAGTTAAGTTTTTCAGAACGTCCATTCTAACTAGGGTCTTCTAAGGTCAAACAATGGCTCTGATACCAACTTGTCAACACCCGGATTTTTAAGTCCGAATGCCTATCATGTCATACATCGCAATCCCAGGAATATTGTTGTTGTGAGGCATAATAGTTAAGTATCACAGTCATCATTCAGTACAAACCATATTGTCTTACAATTGGAATCACATGATCCATATTACACGAATAGTTGATCTATTGATCAATGAACAAACACAAGTTCATAGCGGAAGCGTAAGATACAAGGACTCTCTAGTCCACAGGCCAACGCTTGACGTTGGAAGATCCTAGTTGTAGGCGTCCTGCTGGTCATCTCCTTGTTCATCTTCATACTCTAGCCATTTGAATAGCCAGGGACAAAGCCGTGAGTACTTCAAGTACTCGCAAACTAATACTACTGTAAGTGCTAGACATTTCTAGTAAGGTTTGCTAAGCTCTAGTTTATTTGCATAAAGCCAATTTTAGTTCACAAGTATTTGAGAAAAGCCTTATTCATGTGCTAACTAACTCAAGTGGGAACATTAGTGTCATTCCCACCATTCAAGTGGTGATTTCAATTCAGTTCACCACTTCACAATTCATTTCACCATCATTTTCAAGATTTTGACATCGGAGCGTATGGCCTTTCCAACCGTCTGTAACCGTGGACGCGTCTATTCGAATAGATTTACACTCTGGAGAGGTTGCACACTTGTGCCACAACATTTGATTTCATCCGTCGGGATTACCCCGAATCATCGTAACACAGTACGCGGATCATCAACCATAACCTTTCACTTACAAATCCTAGTATGAGCACCTCTCCCCATGAGCTTGGCCTCCCGGTGAAGACCAAGCTGTCCTTTTGCACATGGCTTGGCCGTACAATTCACCTCAATTCACATCAGCTCTCAACAACGGAGGCAGCCGCAAGCATAACCCCTATGATGTGTGTTCAGAGGGAACCCATACTATGATGCATAAACTTCCAGTTAAGCCCTACCCATAATCAGGTATTGTGGGGGTACTCAATATTGGAAAGGTATCGCATTCAAACCAATATCAGTTTTATCAAAAATCACCATCTTCTCTTGGTCATATTCACCTTCAAAATTCATTCAATGGAATGCTTCATCATTCCAAGGTTTCAAAATTCAGTTCAAGTCACATGTTCCCATCTAGAGTAGTCAAGTTTTAATATTTAGCACTAGCACTAATCATGAGGGGTGCTAATCTTGGTTGGCTAGCTTGAGACTAACTTTGCTACTCTAGTAACCATCTTTAACTTAGACCAAAGTTAACTATAAAAGTAACTCTTTGAAAAACAAGTAAAAACTTGTAAGGTAGAAACTTGGGATAGGCTTATGGTAAGAAAGGTAAGACTATGGTGCCTTTCCCCAAAGGGCTTTGCACTTTGCAAGAATATTAGCTTGCCTTGGTAGTTCTCAAAGTTCTCCTCCTCCTCTTGGTAGCAACCTTCTTCCTCCGGGTATTCTCCGGTGCTAGCGTCTAAATTTAAATACGAGTATAATCACTCAACTAATTTAATGGCTATTCCAAACATCACATATATTCACACAAACTATTCTAAGCACACAATTAATATGATTAGGGTGCATTGGTTGTGTTGTTTGAGGAAAATAATTTCCTCTCATTACATATGTAAATGATAGTTTCCATAGGGTTCTTGAGGAATAATTTCCTCTCATTGAAATCTCCTTAAGATTTAATTTCAAACAATCATACATGAATTTATATTGACCTAAGTCAACCATTCATTATCATCATTTGAGAAAATGATTTAAATGAGGTAGACCACCTCATACCATTTAATAATTCTTCAAATGATTTAAATCTCCAAGTATTTCATATAAGAGTGTTTGCCCAGGGGTGCAAACATCACATGAATTCATTTGGGACCAGATTTAAATGAAGTAAAATACTTCATATAATTTGCATAATAGTTTTGGACAATATCACTTAAATAAACTAGCCATATTGTCCATTAATTACACTAGGGCATGATCATGCAAATTGACCACACCATTTTCTTGCAGAAACAATTAGTGTAAGTCAAATGTGAGCTATTGGAGTTGGAATTAACTAAATATCTATTTTGGTTGATTTTTAATAATTACTTGAATAGGAAAAAGTCCCTGCCTTCTTCTTTTTATCATTTTATTTCTATAACAGATCTTGAGGTGGGACCAGTGGCATATTGTAGAACTTTTCACTAGCTTTCCAACAATATGAAATTTGTTAAATTTGGCCAAGCCAAACAGATTCTATGATTTTTCAAAGTTGGAGCCAGTATTGAATTTGAATTGAATTGATTAAACTGAATTTGAATTTAACTGGCTGGCGGGAAAACTAGGTGGGCCGTAATGATTTAAACAGAGAGAAAACGGCCCAGTAACGCAGCTGGTGCGCTTGGGCCGCCTAACAGAGTGGGGGCCACTCGTCAGCGACTCTTAATAGCCGAATCGGTATGAGCTATTGTGGGGCGTAGGATTAGAACGCAGATCAACGGCTCAGAGCCGCCGTCTTCTACGGCGAGATGCCGAGCGTCTGGCGGCGAGCCTAGGGGGTCGGAGGGCTAACCGTAGGTCCGGCGAGCGGCGGCGGTGTTCCGTTCGAGGTTGTCGATGAAGGGGAAGAAGATGGTAGCAGTGGCGTCGCTCGAGGAGGCTCCAGTCGACGGCGATTGCACCAGGGCTTCCGCGGCTCCGATCGCTCGATTGAGCTTGCTCCGGCGACGATTCGATGGGTGGAGTGGTGGTGGAGAGTCAGGGATGGGAGGAGAGGAAGGTGTGGTGCTCAGATTGCTCAGGGGAAGCCTCTATTTATAGAGACGCAGGTGTGCTGCGGGGCAGAGTCGAGGGCGACATGCTCGCGGCGATTCTAGCGAGCGGTGGGGCTAGGCGAGGGTGCAGCGGTGTTCTCCTCGTCCAAGGCGAAGCTAGAGGTGGCACGGCTTGGTCGGGCGGCGTGCGGGCTCTCGCATTCCTTCGTGTCTGCGCGGGCGGCGTCTACGGGATCTGCCGTCGTCTCCGGTGGCGGCGGTCCAGGGGCTGGTCGAGAGCGTGTCTGGAGGGGTTGAGGTGTCACAGCGGTGCTCGAAGAGTTGTTGGAGGGGCCGGGGGCTGCGCGTCTTTGGTGGGGTGGCGCGTGGCCGGTGCGCGTCCACGGCGTGCATGGTCGCGACGCGAGCGGCATCTTTGGCGCGTTTCGGGCACGCGTCCTCCGGCGTGGCTATGTCATCTACCTTGCTGTCGGTGCTAGACGATGTAGATGAGCGAGGTGGCGAGCTAGGGCAAGGTGGCCAGAGTGGTGAGTGAAGGGGAGAAGAAGGAGAGTGTCAACACCCGGATTTTTAAGTCCGAATGCCTATTATGTCATACATCGCAATCCCAGGAATATTGTTGTTGCGAGGCATAATAGTTAAGTATCACGATCATCATTCATTACAAACCATAAGTCTTACAAATTTGGAATCACATGATCCATATTACACGAATAGTTGATCTATTGATCAACGAACAAACACAAGTTCATAGTTCAACATAGCGGAAGCGTAAGATACAAGGACTCTCTAGTCCACAGGCCAACGCTTGACGTCGGAAGGCGCTTAGTTGTCGTAGGCGTCCTGCTGGTCATCTCCTTGGTCATCTTCATACTCTGGCCATTTGAATAGCCAGGGACAAAGCCGTGAGTACGTTGAGTACTCGCAAACTAATACTAATGAAAGTGCTAGACATTCTAGTATGGTTTGCTAAGCTCTAGTTTATTTGCATAAAGCTAGTTTTAGTTCACAAAGTTTGAGAAAAGCTTATTCAAGTGCTAACTAACTCAAGTGGGAACATTAGTGTCATTCCCACCATTCAAGTGGTGATTTCAATTCAATTCACCACAAGTCATTTCACCATCATCTTTCAACATCATTTTCAAAGATATGACATTGGAAACTGTATGGCCTTTCCAACCGTCCGTAACCGTGGACGCGGCTATTCGAATAGGTTTACACTCTGCAGAGGTTGCACACTTGTGCCACAACATTTGATTTCATCCAGTCGGGATTACCTCGAATCATCGTAACACAGTATGCGGATCATCAACCATAACCTTTCACTTACAAATCCTAGTATGAACACCTCTCCCCATGAGCTTGGCCTCCGGAAATCAACACTGGGACTGCTGAGGGCTTGGCCGGACATTCACCTCATTTCGCATCATATCATATCATTTCTTTTGTTGTAGAGGCAGCTTTCGGAACCCCGATGACGCTTGTTTAGAGGGAACCCATACTAAGACGCATAAACTTCGAGTTAAGCCCTACCCATAATCAGGTATTGTGGGGGTACTTAATAATTGGAAAGGTATCACATTCAAACCAACATCATTGTTTATCAAAAATCACCATCTTCTCTTGTTTACATTCACCTTCAAAAATCATTCAATGGAATGCATCTTCATTCCAAGGTTTCAAAATCACTTCAAATTCACATTGTTCCCATCTAGAGTAGTCAAGTTTTAATTCATTAGCACTAGCTCTAATTCATGATGGGTGCTAACTTGTTTTGCTTGGAGAAGACTAACTCACTACTCTAGTAATCAACTTGTACTTGGACCAAAGTTAACTATAAAAGTAACTCATTTAGAAAACAAGTAAAAACTTGTAAAGTAAAAACTTGGGATGGGTTCATATAAGAAAAGATAAGAAACATGGTGCCTTGCCCCAAGGGGCTTTGCACTTTGCAAGAATATTAGCTTGCCTTGGTAGTTCTCAAACTGTTCCTCTTCCTCCTCTTGGTAGCAACCTTCTTCTTCGGCGTACTCTCCGGTGCTACCGTCTAAATTTGAATACGAGTATAATTACTCAATAATTCAATGGCTATTCCATACATCACATATAACACACAAACTACTCTATGCACACAAATAAATTAACTAGAGTGCATGGGTTGTGGGGTTTAAATAGAATTCACTTCTTTGGATTTAATATGTAAATGATATTTCCATAGGGTTCTTGAGAAATAATTTCCTCTCATTGAAATCTTCTTAAGATTTAATTTCTCAAACAATCATAGATGAACTCATATTGACCTAAGTCAAATGTTCATCATCATCATTTGTGAAAAGGATTTAAATGAGGTAGATCACCTCATACTATTTAAATAACACTACATTTGATTTAATTCTCAAGTAATTCATATAAGAGAGTTTGGGACCAGGGGTCCAAACATCCCATGAATTCATATGAGACCAGTTTAAGTGAAGTATAAGACTTCACATAATTTTACTTTAATAGTTTTGGACAATATCAACTAGTTAAAATAGCCATAATATCCATTCATTAAACTATGGCATGATCATACAAAGTGACCACACCATTTTATTACATAAACAATTAGTGTAAGTCAAATGTGAGCTATTAGAGTTGGAATTAACTTAATATCTATTTTGGTTGATTTTTAAGAATTATTTGAATAGGGAAAAGTCCCTGTCTTGTTATTTTTATCACATTTATTCTACAAAGAATCTGGCCATGAGGCCAGTGGCATTGGCTAGATAATTTCTCTAGCTTTCCAACCATATAAAGTTCATCAAATTTGGTTTAGCCAATTTGAATCTATTGATTTTCAAAGTGGAGGCAGTATTGAAATTCATTTGCAATTTATTAAACTGGATTTGAATTAAAAGGCCGGCGGGAAAACTAAACGGGCCAGATTCAATTTAAATGGCCCAAGGCCAGCCAGCCACGGTCCAGTGCCGCGCGGGCTGCACTGCAGCGGGGCCACCCGTCAGTGGGCGTTTAAACCCGAAACGGTATGGGCGAAGCTGGGGCATTGGATTAGATCGCAGATCTACGGCCGTGGTTCATCGTCGTCTCCGACGAGAACCCGACGATGCGGTGGCGGCAGTAGGGGGTCGGCGGGCTAACCAGGGCTCCAGCGAGGGATGGCAGTATGCTCGGGGAAGGTGTAGTCGACGGCGAAGCTCCTTGTACCAGCGGCGGCTCCTGGAACGGCTCCAATCGACGGCGAGCTTCCACGGCGTCTGCCGGTAGTGAGGCTTCGATTGGGCGGCGTCAGTGGCCAATGTCGACGGTGGAGTGGTTCGGCGGTCGAGTGAGAAGAGGGAAGGTGATGGTGTGCTCGGATCGACGAGAGAGGTCTCCTTATAGGCGAGCAAGGGCTGCGCGGGCGGCAAGGTCGACCATGGCGCGGCTGCTCGGTGGTCTATCGAGCTAGGCGAGGGCGTGGCGCGTGCGGTTCCTGGCGAGTCGTTTGGCGGCTGGCTAGGGTAGGGGGTGGCTGGTTTGGTCGCCTCGCTTCCGCGTCTGTCGCGCCCGCGGCGGACCAGGGTTGGCTTCTCCGGCGGCGGGTGCGGGTCGTGGTCGAGGGCGTGTCCATCGGCGTCGCGGTGTCACGGTGAGGCTCAAGGTGTTGCGAGCGGGGCCAGGGCGTGAGCGAGGTGGCTGCGCGGCGCGTGTACTGTGACGTCCGCGCGCATGTCCACGCGCGACGTCACCGGCATGGTGAGCGCGTCCAGGGCGCGCGTCGGCCGGTGTGTGTCATCCTCGAGCGTGACAATGGCGATGCTAGGGTGGCGTATGAGGTGCGTTGGCGCACGGTGGCGAGGTGGCCAGGGCAGTGGTGCAAGGAGAGGAGAGGGAGAAGAACATGGCCGGCATGGGCCGGCATGGCCATGTCTTTGCTTGCTCTCTCTCTCTCCCTAGGGTTTCTATGCAGCACTTAGGGTTAGAGGGGGCCAGGGGACAAGGTAGAATAGCTTTGGTTTAGATTAGGTGTGTAGAATCACTATTTGCAATAGTTGCAAATAGTGCCCGATTTTGGAATTTACAACATTGTCCAAATTCGAAATAATTCAAATGGTGAATGTTTTTGAAATGTGAGTGTTGATATTAGTTGTAAATGACCAGAGGTGATTTGAGGTGGTGGTGGAATTTTTAGAATTCAAAAATTTGCCAAAATGGCTAAGTGGGGAATGTTGCATATGTTAAAAAGTTGGGACTTTGGATGAGCCTTGCTCATGATCAAAGATGATTTTGGCATGGTGATCTTCACCAAAGTTGTTCACCTTGATGTTGACTTTGAAATGGTGCAAAGAGTTAGCAAGAGTTAGTTTGGGAAAATTGAATGGCAAGGGCTCAAAGTGGTGATCAGACTAGAATTGTCAAAATTGACAATTATCATATGTGAGTGGAATTTGTGTTTGAATTTCATTTGAATTGTGAAACTTTGATTACAAAAGTTGTAGTAAGTGTTTAATAACATTATTCAACTAATGGTGAAGACCAAATTGGTCTAGGGTCAAAATTTATAAAAATGCCATAGAGCATATGTTAGGGTTTTTAGGGTTTTGTATTTTATGGAATTTCTTCCTCTTTGATTTATTTGGTTGGTGATCTTCATATGATCACATTAGGGTTTTAGAGCATATCAAATACAAGGAAAAGCAATCATCATGGCATATCACTCAAATGCACAAGTCCTATGCATGGTACTATATGCAAAAGAAAAGTTTTTGTTGGTTTGAAATTTTACTTTCTGGGATTCTCTAACTTTCTTTTTATTGAAATTTGGGGTGTTACAGAGAGGAACATGGCCGGCATGGTGGCGACATGGCCCTGTCTTGGTCTCCCTAGGGGTGTTGTGCTGCATTGAGTGAGAGAGGGAGCCAGGGGACCAAGTTGAGTGAAATGGGGCAGGTTAGGGTTGAGTAGGACACTATTTGAAATAGTGTTGAATTGTTCCATATTTGTAATTTGCAATATTTGCTCAAATTTGAATGGGTTCAAAAGGTGGCAAGATTTGGAAGTGGTGTGTTTGAGTGAGTTGTAAATGACCAGAGAGGATGAGAGGTGGTGGTGGAATTGTCCAATTCAAAGAATTGCAAATTTTGGTAAGTGTGAGATTGTTCCACCTAATAAAAAGTTCCAACTTTACATGAGCATAGAATTTTATACAAAGTGAATTTGGCATGGTGGTCTTTACTAAAGTTGTTCACCTTGATGTGCTCTTGGATGAGGTGCAAAGAGTTGGCAAAGTTTAGTTTGAAAATTTTGAATTGCAAGGGCTCAAAATAGGGATCAGACTATAAATGGCAGATTTGACCATTATCATATGTGATCCCATTTTGAGTTTGAATTTCATTTGATTTGTTTTTCTTTGATTCCAAAAGTTGTAATAAGTGTTTAGTAACATTATTCAACTAATGGTGAAGACCAAAATGGTCTAGGGTAAAGATTTATAAAAATGGCATAAACCATATGTTAGGGTTTTAGGGTTTTTAGTCTTATTTGATTTCTTTCTCTTTTTGATTTATTTGGTTTGTGATCTTCACTTGATCACATTAGGGTTTTAGGGTTTATCACCTAAACCTAATAACAATCATCATGGCATATCACTCAAATGCACAAGTCCTATGCATGGCACTATATGAAATTTAAAAGTTTTTGTTGGTTTGAAATTTGGCTCTCTGGAATTCTTCTAACTTTCTTTTTATTGAAATTTGGGATGTTACAAATGCTACCGTCGCGATCTAAGCAAAATAAGATGCATAAAAGGATCAACATCACATGCAATTCATATGTGATATGATATGACCCCTTTGTCTTTGTGCCTTTGATCTTCATCTCCAAAGCACGGACATGATCTCCATCATCAACGGGCATGATCTCCATCATCGTCGGCGTAGCGTCAAGGTCAATGGCGCCGTCTTCATGATTGTTCTCCCATGCAGCAACTATTACAACTTCTTTGAAATACTACTCAACATGAAATTTAAAGACAACCATAAGGCTCCTGCCGGTTGCCAATACAATAATGATCATCTCATACATATTCATCATCACATTATGGCCATATCACATCACCAAACCCTGCAAAAACAAGTTAGACATCTCTAATTTGATTTGCATATTTTACATGGTTTAGGGTTTTCGAGTAAGATCCAATCTACCTACGAACATGAAACACAACGGTGATACTAGTGTTGTCAATAGAAGAGTAAATTGAATCTTCACTATAGTAGGAGAGACAGACACCCGCAAAGCCACTTATGCAATACTAGTTGCATGTCGAGCGTGGAGCAAATCTCATGAACGCGGTCATGTAAAGTTAGCCCGACTTCATCCCACTATGCCACAAAGATGCAAAGTACTCAAACTAAAGACAACAAAGCATCACGCCCACAAAACAATTGTGTTCTACTCGTGCAACCAATCTATGCATAGATACGGCTCTGATACCACTGTAGGGATTCGTAGCATAGAAAAAAATTCCTACCGCGAGAACGAAATCCAAGCCAAGATGCAATCTAGAAGATGGTAGCAACGAGGGGATCACGAGACTAACCCTTGAAGATTTCCATAGCCTACGAGATTAGATCTCGTTGTTGAGAAGATGATCACTTGCCGCTTTCAAAGCGTAGAAGATCTTGACGGTGCCACAATCGGGCGGCACCTCGTGCTCGGTCACACGTTCGATGTTGATGAAGACGACGTCCTTCTCCCCATTCCAGCGGGCAGCGGAAGTAGTAGATCCTCCTTGGAATCCGGCAGCACGACGGCGTGGTGGCGGTGGTGATGGAGAGGCGCTTCGCCTAAGCGTATGCGGGAGAGGTGGTGGAGGAGGCGGCTAGGGTTTGGGGAGAGGGGCGCCGACACTATGGGGTGCGGCCAACTAGGGCTTGGTGTGGCCGGCCCCTCCCCTTGTCCCTCTTTTTATAGGTGGAACCCCCAAGAGTTGGTCTCAAGTCTTCGAATAACCCCAACTAAAACCTTCCATGTGGTGGGAAACCTCAAGGTGGGATTCCCACTCAAGGTGGGATTCCCACCTTTCCTTGGATGGGGGTGGCCACCCAAGGTGGAGTCCACCTTGGACTCCTCCCCTTAGGTTGGCCGGCCATTAGGTGGGCCACTCGGGACTCGGCCTTCCATAGTGATTTCTTCCGGACTTTTCTAGAACCTTCTAGAACCTTCCATAAATGCAGGATCATTTTCAAACTTATAAAATGACTTCCTATATATGAATCTTATTCTCGGACCATTCGGAACTCCTCGTGATGTCCTAGATCCCATCCGAGACTCCGAACAAAACTTCGAACTCCATTCCATATTCCATATCTACTAATACGACATCAAACCTTAAGTGTGTCACCCTACGGTTCGCGAACTATGTAGACATGGTTGAGACCTCTCTCCGACCAATAACCAATAGCGGGATCGGAGATCCATAATGGCTCCCACATATTCAACGATGACTTAGTGATCGAATGAACCATTCACATACGATACCGATTCCCTTTGTCACGCGATATTTTACTTGTCCGAGGTTTGATCATCGGTATCTCTATACCTTGTTCAACCTCGTCTCGACAAGTACTCTTTACTCGTCCGTGGTATGTGGTCTCTTATGAACCATTCATATGCTCGCAAGCTAATTAGACGACATTCCCGAGAGGCCCAGAGTATATCTAGTCATTGGGATGGACAAATCCCTTTGTTGATCCATATGCCTCAACTCATAATTTCCGGATACTTAATCCCACCTTTATAACCACCCATTTACGCGTGGCGTTTGATGTAATCAAAGTACCCCTCCGGTATAAGTGATTTACATGATCTCATGGTCGAAAGGACTAGGTAACTATGTATCGAAAGCTTATAGCAAATAAACTAAATGACGTGATCTTATGCTACGCTTAATTGGGTGTGTCCATTACATCATTCACATAATGATATAACCTTGTTATTAATAACATCCAATGTTCATGATCATGAAACTATGATCATCTATTAATCAACAAGCTAGTTATACAAGAGGCTTACTAGGGACTCCTTGTTGTTTACATAACACACATGTATCAATATTTCGGTTAATACAATTATAGCATGGTATATAAACATTTATCATAAACACAAAGATATATAATAACCACTTTATAATTGCCTCTTGGGCATATCTCCAACACTAAATCTCCCCCAAGCTTGAGGAATGTCTTCTTTTTTACCTTGAGTAAAGTGAATAATTTCTTTAACCATAGAATGCATGTATTTTACTAGCGGGAAAATATTTATTACAAAACAAATTGATGCATGCTTCCTTATTAGTAATAGATTGAGGTGCTAAATAATTATACCACACTTTTGCTTCACCTCCCAACGAGAAAGGAAAACAATTTCAAGAAGTAATAGTGCTTTTGGATCTAAGTATTCCAAACACATTTGCTAGCTCAAAAAGATTTATTAAATGTTCCCAAGGAAGTTCATACTCTCTACCATTAAACGTAATAGTTTCAGCTCTCTCTATTTTCTCAAGCTTAACATTAAATTCATAGTCTTTATCTTTAATGTAAATCATAGGTTCTTCAGTTTTTCTGGCATAAGGAAATAAATCATCTAAGAAAGAACTCAAGCTAGCTTCAAATTCATCCAAATCATCTAGCTCGGCATTCGTAAAAGCTTCAGTAAAAAATCATCTTCTTTAGCATTTGATATTTTAGGACTCAAAAATTTATTTTTATTATAAAGTTCATCATGTTCAAATTCAGATTCCATATGTTCATCAGACATAGACTTAGATAAATCAGGCATACCTTCTTTATCCTTATCAACATATAACAAATCTCTTTCATTACTAGTTGACATAATAGATAATGGTGAACTAGTTTGAGCAATAAATTTATTTTTACTAGCAGGAGTAGTAGCAGCATTAGGCAAAAAATGTGGTCCAGAAGGCAGATTCGTACCTCTCCTTGTAGTAGATGGCACAATGACCTTCTTAGCAGCTTCCTTATCCTTTCCCATGATGAGAAATAAATAAGTGCAGCAAGTAAATGATAACAAGTTGTCTTACCAATAAAGCTAGGTTCCCCGGCAATGGCGCTAGAAAATATCTTGATGCCCACAAGTATAGAGTATCGCTAAAATCTTTGATGAGAAGTATTACCCAAATTTATAGTTCGACTAAAGGGAAACGCAAAAATACCAATAAGACCTTAGCAATTGAGACGTCACTCTCGATCACACATGTATATCAATAAACTTAAAAGCAAGTGGTGATTTTATAGCAGTTGATTCAAAGCAGTAAAATAAAATAGTAAATAAAAGCAACACATTTCTAGTTTTCACCGGAATAAGTAATGTGAAACTTTCAGTGGCTAAAAGCGTAGGTATTAGGCAACAATGGGGTAATGTATGGACGATATTGATCATGTAATGTAATCCAACTAACATAACATTCATCTCTAATTCAGTTGTGTGTAGATGTGTGATCCAAATATAGTTATGCGTACTAACTAAGAGAATTTACATAACATCTTTTGTCCTGCTTGCCCATTTTACCGGGGACAACTTGAAACTACAAGCAATTAAGGCCTACCCTTTCGAATAGACCGGAACAAAGCATTAAGATTCATGAACACACATAATCATCGAACTATCACATCTTCCCCTTGTTTTTCCCTTGCGTCACCTTAGGGATTTGCAGGGTCAACATAATAACAAGTAATACACCTTGCAGATAAATACCAACTTCATATACTACCTCCATCCCAAGGCTTAATGCCTATATTTTTTTAGAAAGTCAAATGAAGTAAACTTTGACAAAACTTAAGAAGAATTTATGAACATATATGATATTTTGTAGATACCATAAGAAAATAGATTTGATTATCTATCTAATGATATTGATTTTGTACTTTTCATGTTAATGATTTTTGATAAAAACTTAGTCAAACTTATCATAGTTTGACTTTCAGAAAAAATATAGGCCTTAAGCCTTGGGATGGAGGTAGTACAGGATAAAGCAATATGAGTTCAGTACTGAAATCATGTCACTCGGGGCCCTAGTAACAAGCATTAAACATAGTAAAGATGTACCAACACTCATACAAGAATATCTTCAAGACAAACACCTCAAATCTCGATACATATGGAGGATTACATGATCAATCTCATCCAAAACCCATCCACCTCTTCAGCCTACAGAGAACTACACACTCATGGTGATGGGGAGTGAGTCCATGATGGTTGATGGTTGATGATGATGTCGGTGGCGGTGATGATGAAGAAGCCCTCGAAATCCCTCTCTCTAGGTTGGAGAGCAGGATCAATCTGTCCTCCGAAACGAAGGTCGTTGTCTCGGCGGCGTTCTATTTTGCGAAACGTCGTGTCCTTCCAAGGATAGATTTTTAGGGTATATAAGGCAACACGTGAAGGGGAGGGGGGCGTGACAGCGACCGAGGGCCAAACGGGCCTAGGTGACGCATCCAAAGAAGTAGGGCGCGCCACCTGGCCTCGTTTGGGCCTTGTGGCTCCTCTATCATGATCCAAAGCTCCAAGTCATTCCTTTTCATGAAAAACTTCCGTGGTATTTTCCCCCAATTTAATTTACTGCGAAAAGTTAATAAAAATGAGACTTTGCTAAAAAAACAGCATCAGATTCAACAATTTTTATCCAAATATAGTGAGATTCCGAAGCAAATCATTGAGCAAGATTCTTAGTAAAGTAGATACATTTGAGATCTATCAGTCAGTAGTTCAACGACAGCCAAGCCACATGAACTTCATTGGCCCTCCGGCCGCCGCGCACGAGCCATTGCTAGTATACTAGAGAGCCAAACAAGCACCAAGAGAAGAAAAGTTAGTAGCAACCTGGGAGTAATGCATTTGTTCTTAGGTGTATATGCTCTTTATTTTAAAATGTATCTTTAATATATTTTAAAATATAAAAAATTCAAACGAAAAATTTACGTGTACATCTTTACATCTTGCGTGCGCACAAAGTCTTTTTAATGAAAAAATGACTTATTGCTTTTTTTTTGGTGTAAAAATGACTTATTGCTTAGACTGTGTAACATACAAATATGGTGCTAAAACATTCTTTTGTGAGATATTTATTTATTTATTTATTTTACATCAAACACTAAAAAAGATTTTTCACGAAACTATACAAACGCACAAAGATTGTCGAGATGTATGTGCGAGTTTTTCTATTGAAAATTTTCCGCGTTTTTCATAGAGTTTATGTTCATATTTTGAATCCAAATGAAACGACTAGTATGAGCAGCCGGTAGAAACCACCCGCTTGCGGCCGTGCTCCCCTACCCTATCCAACCAAATCCGCGACAAACTCAGTACGCCACCTCCCACTCCTCACCTCCGCTGTCCACGCGCGCGGGCACTCCCATCCCTCTCGCTCCCCATGTTCGCCGCCTCCACCGCCACCGCCACCGCCACCACCTCCACCATCCGCCTCTTCTTGCCGCGCCCGGCCGCCGCCTGCCGGGGCCTCCACTTCCACCCCCTCCTCCTTCCACGCCGTCGCCCCCGCCACCGCTGCGCCGTCGATGCTAGCAGCGCTGCTGTCGGAGGAAGCGGCGGCGGCGCTGCCAAGGAGCCGCCCAGGACGCTGTTCCCCGGCGGGTTCAAGCGGCCGGAGATCCAGGTCCCGGCGCTCGTCCTCCGCGTTCGCGTCGACGAGGCGCTCGCCTCCGGTGACGCGGTGGCCGCCGCCGTGGCGCTCGGCGTGGGGATCGTCGTGCTCGAGGCCGGGGAGGAGGGCGGCGGGCGCGCGTACGAGGCCGCGCGCGCGCTCAAGGCGGCTGTCGGGGACCGCGCGTACCTGCTGATCGCGGAGCGCGTCGACGTCGCCTCGGCGGTCGGGGCCAGCGGCGTCGTGCTAGCCGACGATGGTTGGTCATTCAATTCTCCTCACCTCGTCTTGCTTATTAGCTACTTGCTTTTGTGGACGGACAGTTTGTTGTTCAGAACTTTTCTTTAGATAATGGAAGCTTTATAAACCCCTGCCTCTGGAATCTGAATCAAGAAAATGCATACATAGTCCAATTTATTACTACAACGTTAATTACAAATTGCCAAACATTGTGCCTATCCAGAAGAGGGATAGGCCAACAAAGATGTCATAAAAAGTAATGTGTCAACCCTGGTAATCCTAGTATTCCACTCTGAGTTTCTTTGCGCCAAGCTCCATCAGCTCCCTGCGCCTAAACTTACATGTTGCACCACTTCAGTTTATTTTCTCATCATTTTAATTTATTATACCATAAACAACATTGCAGAAATATACAATTTTCTTAAGAAGTTATTGTCTCTTTTTTTTTTTGATGCAGGCATTCCTGCTATTGTTGCAAGGAGTATGATGATGAAATCCAACTCCGACTCCATATATCTCCCTCTTGTCGCCAGAACTATACGGTCTTCGGACTCTGCAAGAAGCGCTACAAGTTCTGAAGGGGCTGATTTTCTTATCGTAAATACCGGGACCGACGACTTCTCGGCTGTTTTTGATGATGCTGGTGCTCAACATGTGAAGATTCCCGTTTTCTTCACTCTAAATGATGTACAAACTGAAGACTCTTATTCTGATACAACATCCAAGCTGCTCCAGTCTGGTGCATCTGGCGTTGTTCTGTCTTTGGCTGGCATCCAACATCTCGCTGAAAATATCATAGAAAGGGATTTCATTAAAGTGGGTGCCGCTGATAGTGTACCAGAAGTCACCTACTCTTCTCTCAGTACGCTGGAAGAAGCAAATAATGTAATGGTCCTAACTCGTGAGAAGGCAAAAGTTGCTGGATTTACAAAACTAGATGAAAAAGTGATGCAGCTAATAGCGATGGAAAAACCTATTCTCAGTGAAGCTGTTGCTGTTATCCGCAAGGCAGCACCAATGGTGATCATCTAATGTTACACATTTGGTAGTTGAAGATCCCTGGAATGAACTCAGTATATTTCATATCATCGTCTCTAGAATAAGTTTCACTTGATTATAATATTTGATACGTTGTCACAGATGGAAGAGGCTGAACTTCTAGTTGATGCTGCTTCCCGCCTGAGTGAGCCATTTTTGTTGGTTATTGTGGTAATTTTGTGTTTACATTATATATTGATTATGACATCATCCATGACTTCATATATTGATAATTTGTTTTCCACTGCTGAGACACATCAGAAATGTTTATTTTTGTTTACATAAACCATGGATGATGTGTCGTGATTATTTGACAAGTCATACTATGCATTTTCCATGAAGAAGCAATGAACATGTTTTTCCCACAAAGGATTACCTGTGTATTGTTTTAGAGCCGTCAAAATGTATGACCACATCGAATCAACCGTTAGCGCTTTTTTGTTTTGTTTTGTTTTTTTCTTTTCTCATGAAAGGTGGCTCAACTATTTACATCCTTATGGTTAGGCATTTGCATAAACCAACACAAAGCTCATTAGATTTCTGTTTCTGGTACTATAAGACATAATCAGATTGTCATCTAATCATAGTGGTGACATCACAGGTTCTGTTCTAGAGTTGCACAAGCTGACTTGTTGATCTTATTTGTTGTCATGCAAAACCATTTTATTTGAATTGAGAAGCGAGTGTACCTTCTTATTCGCTACAAATAAAATTGACTGTTTTCTCCATAATCTTGAAGTCATTTATCTTTTCTTATGTGCTGGCTTGTTTATTAATCTTATAAACACTAATCCGGATTTCCTGCAATGCATCTCAGGGAGAATTTAACTCGGGAAAATCAACTTTCATAAATGCTCTACTTGGAAGGAAGTATCTTCAGGAAGGAGTTGTGCCCACGACAAATGAGATCACACTGCTGTCCTATTCAGAGGTTGATTCTGAAAGCATAGAACGATGCGAGAGGCACCCAGATGGTCAATTCACATGCTATTTATCGGCTCCAATTTTAAAGGAGGTAAACACAAACTGAACTGCAACCGCTGATACTCTTGCTTATCTCAGAGGAGTATTCTATGCAATTTTATTCTAAAATTCTTCAACCTTGTTTCCTCCAATCCATTCACTAGAGGCGCTAGCCTTTATCCAATACTGTGTTGGCTAAATAAACTAGATACATCTGGATAGGGAAATAGTGGATATCCTCTTTACATCTACTGGAAAGTTATAGTGATGAATTAACAGGAACAAAGCTCTTTCTCCTACAGCATGCTGTAGTTCTCACAAAACACGCCCTATTTGTTAGTTGTATCGAATTCGCTGCAGTTCAGCAATTGATACATTTTAACTAAGGTGCCAAAAGCAGTGTTCCACCTTATCTCCTCTTAGTGCTCTATGTCACATGGCTGGCTATTCTTGTTTCTTTAGCAGTGCAATTTCCTTGTTTCTTTACTTCATAACCTTGTTCATCCAATCTTCATTCTTATTGTACTATTGAACAGATGAACCTAGTTGATACACCAGGAACAAATGTTATTCTCCAGAGGCAACAGCGACTCACTGAAGAATACGTTCCACGAGCTGACTTAATACTCTTTGTCCTATCATCAGATAGACCATTGACTGAGAGTGAGGTAAGAAAGATTATTTTTTCTAATATTTGAACATAGTTCAAATTTCTTGTTTTGTATCTTATGAGAAAGAAATTCTTGAGAATGTTTGCTTCTCCCTCCATCTAAAAATAAGTGACTCAACTTTTTTAGATACGGATACCTCAACAAAATCGAGTCACTTATTTTAAGACGGAGGGAGTAGAAAAAACTGAAATATGCAAACAGGCACCAATACTGACCGATCCAAATATAATATCTACAAAACTAATTGCTTCGGCTTTCATGCAGCTGAGCTAAGTTAAAAAGTTGTTCCTGCAACTGCCAGTCGTTCAGTTCTAATATAGGTTTTGTGTCACTCTTCACTTCAAACTAATTGCATCACATATCTACTAGCCAGACCTCTATCCCCATGAAATCAAAAATGAAAAGGACGATCCATGTCATTGGAGATGCTGGATCTGGGTTTACAAAATCGTCTTATTCTGAAATTTTGATTTATCTTTTCGAGGATGTATTGTGTTTTTGTACCTCCTAATAAAACTAAAGTGTTTGTTCTGAAATTCTAGGTCGGATTTCTCCAGTATGTCCAGCAGTGGAAGAAGAAAGTTGTATTTGTTCTAAACAAATTGGACCTCTATCGGAACAGTGATGAGGTTTGATACTTATATCTTCAGTGTTAAAACATCTCAGCATAACAGTCTTTTCATAGTTGCCATTTCGCTGATCTTGTGGCTTTGCTTCTCAATCCATTGTAGCTTGAAGAGGCCAGCTTCTTTATCAAGGAAAATGCTAAAAAATTGCTCAATACCGAGGATGTAACACTGTTTCCTGTATCTTCACGTTCTGCTCTGGAAGTCAAACTTTCATATTCAAAGAACAATGGTAGAGAGCATTATGGGGAAGTTTTTTCAAGTGATCCTAGATGGAGAAGCAGCAAGTTCTATGATCTTGAGCGTTACCTATTGAGCTTTTTAGATGGATCAACAGATAATGGAAAGGAAAGGGTCCGACTGAAACTTGAAACACCAATTGGAATTGCAGATCGTTTGCTAACTTCATGTCAAAGACTTGTAAAACTAGAATATGAAAAGGCTATTGATGACTTGACATCCATCAGAGATCTTGTTTCTGGTGCAAACAACTATGCTGAGAAAATTGAAGCTGACAGCAATTCGTGGCAGAAGCAGATTTCATCTCTCGTAGGTGTTTCAAATATGACTAATTTTGCTTTACCCTTAATTGTTTTGGGAGTTCTGTGGTGATATACTCATCACTTTGGAAAACAAAGGCATACTGCTCTTAGTTTTCTTGGTTGCTGTAAAATAATAGCATAAATACTAATTTGATGATGCTTTCGTACTTTTTGCTTATATAATTTCATCTCTCCAGAACATTTCTACAAACACATGCCTTGTATTTCCCCTTAGTAGGCGCCATGTTGTGTGTGCGTGTGTGTGCCCACACACCTAGCTGTACTCGGTATTTCCTAACTTCATGTCAGGAATTGTTGTGAAAATGGGATCATGAGTGGTAGTTTAGTCATTTTCTCATGCCATTGCCTTGAACAGAGACCTTAGTTTTCTTATTATGTGGTTGATATGCGTAAATGTGCAGTGATAATTTATATTCGTGTTGTTTACCTAGCATTGACATTTGGTGATAGCAAAACTTTGCATCCTTAATATGTTTTCTTCCTGCTGATTGAGAATTTGTTTCTGTTTCTTGGTTCATGCAGATCGAGAGAGCAAAAAGTCGAGCTATAACCCTCATGGAATCTACGCTTCAGTTGTCAAATGTTGACCTTATTTTTACATACATGCTTACAGGAGAAAAAGGCCCTTCCGCCAAAGCCACATCATTTGTTCAAAATGATATTCTGAGTCCTGCCCTTGATGATGCAGTCGTACGTTTAGCATTCAACTACATTTATCATATCCAAAGTGGATGAAGTTATTTCTTAGAACTTAAATGTTTCGCCAGATCTACTCGTGTGCTGTTCATTCCTGAATTTTCTCCAACTTTGCTGTAAAAAACCAGACAAGGAACTATTCTAGCGCCCATTTTGCTGCGTATTGCTTCCGAGCCAGCTATAACATACTGGCTGCAACATATTAGCTGAACATTCCTAATTAGAGGAATCAACATACAGCTGGAACTTGGAACTAACCATAAAAACTAGCCAAGTTGAAAAGATGGAAACTGGCTTTTCAGTACATTTTGAGTTTGTTTGCCGCATATCTTTTGCTCACTGGCTTGACTAGTGAAAGTTTGACTTGTTACTTCCAGCAATATTAGCTGGGCTCAGAATATCATTGTCTAGACAATCTGCAAGTCACACAATTATGTTTCTTGTAGACATGGATTTTGCATGTTCATCTAATTTGTCAAAGCTTTTCAAATGAGTTGATTTCATTTGGTGTCACAATATTTGCAGCGATTTGTTAAATGTATTAAACCTTGTAATATTTTGTTCATCATTCTTCTTTTAGGAACATGTTTTTATTATTTACTTCAGGATGCTTATTTATTCATGTGATGAGCATAAATATTTCTTTCTCTTTTATAGGATTTACTGAGCGAATATTCAACATGGTTGAGTTCTAGCAATACCCGTGAAGCAAATTTGTATCTGGAATGTTTCCATGAAAGATGGGATTCATTGATTACTCAGGAAGAAAGGCTCCCATCAGATCCAAATGGGCTTGTTAATGAGGGAGAGAAACTCAGCATCAAGGCACTGAATGGTTTCAGTGCTAGTGCCGCTGCTAAGGTTTTCGAAGAAGAAATTCGTGCAGTGGTATGTGTACTAATGTTTATAGTTTGTCCCTTTCTTCGTGTACACTTTATTTTCAATCCATAAACATTACAGTAAGTTTGTCTAAACGAAGAGTTTTAATAAGAAACAAAAAACAAAACACAACTTTCACTCCCTCAAACTTCAGCACAGGTATTTTGTGCTAAGATAGTAGCTAAAGCTTCTAAAATATGCTAGTGTGGGTTTATCTATTGTCTTACATAGACAAAAGGAGACTAGTTTTAAGAGCATCTCCACTCGTTGGGCCTCCCACGCCCAAATCCGGCGATATTGTCGTCCGGATTGGAGGAAAATTTGGCGTGGGGAGGGCCAGTTTCCCAGCCGCGATCCCGGGCCTAGCCGTTGATCTAGTTTTCGAAAACGTAAACTTGACGAAATACGGCAAAAACTTGACGAATTTCGGCAAAAACGACTGAATTTAGACTAACTTTAATGATATTTACTATATAGAGGGCGATGTTCATACATAGAGGCCGAATTCGACTAGGAGAATACAACTCTAAATTTTAAAACACGGCGCTCTACAAGCCCAAACGGCGGTAGAACACCGTGTTGTCGCCGCCGTCGCCGCCATCGTCGTCGGAGCAGTCGTCGTCAAACTGCGGCGGCGTGGCCTGGCTGCTGCCCTGGCCGGCGTCTCCCCACCGGCGTGGGGATGGCGATGGCTTGTACCATTCGTCGTCGGAGGCTTCGAGGTCGATGACGGGGACGGCGACTCCGGATGGAGGGTCGGCGCGCGGCGGCGACGTCGTCGGCGGCGGTTGGAGCGCGGCGCGGGCGGCGAGACGCGCGCGGCGGCCGGATCCCGGCGCGCCGCTCGCGCCCCCCGCCGCCGCACTCGACACCTCCCGGTCGCGGCGTCCCGCGGCATCCTCGGCGCACAGCGGCCTCCGACGCCCCCGCCTCCGGCTCGGCCTCTTGTTCGCGCGCCCCTGTTGGCGGCCGCGCGCCTCCTCCGGCGCGCGAGAGGAGCGGTCGCGGATGACGGGCGGCGCCGCCCTGCGCGCGGTGGCGACCGGCCCGCTTCTGACGTGTGCCGGAGCCGTCGCCTCCTTCGGCGCCAGGACGGCCTCGACGCCATCCACGACGCGCAGATGCCCATGGCGCGAGATGCCCCGAGCGGTTGGCCGATGCCCTCGATCGCCTCTCGCCGCCCTCGATGTGCCGTCCCACGCGCCGCACCTCCGCAACGTCCCCGCGCCCATTGCGGCGGGCCGGCGGGCCGTCCTCCCGCTCCGCCGTGCCGGAGAGTGCGAGCCCACGCCGTGGTCGGGGTGGTGGCGTGGCTCGGCGCGTTCCTCGTCCGACATCATCGTCGAGCCTCCTCGATGGCGACGTCGAGGCGTGGCCGGGCGGCGGCGGGATTGGTACGCCGCCCGCGCCACCCCCGCCGGGAGGGCTCGTGTCCGGCGGGCAGGGGTACCCGCTGGTGGAGAGGTGCCCCTCCCACGCGTGGAGCGACCGGCGGGGGAAGCCGTTGTTGGCTGCGCCATCGTCGTCGTAGAACGCCATGGATCGGGAGATTGGAGGGAGAGTGGAGCGGGGACACGCGTCGCGGCGAGTGGAGCGGGGTATATATGCGCGGCTGGTGCCGGCGAGTAAATGCCGGTGGAATGCGACGCGTCCGCGGCGACCTGACCGGCGGCAGCCTTTAGTGCGCGCGGAAGACAATGCGCGCGGAAGACGATGCGCGTGTCGCTGACCGGTCGGGTCCACCTCTGCGGCGAAGACGAAGCGAAAAGCGCGGGAGAAATATCTCGGCGTTTCGCGCGCTTTCGCTTCATCCGGAGTCCCCGAGCGCTCCCGGTAGGCCGGGGTTGGCGTGGGCTCGCCGGATGGATGAAAGCCCAAATCCGGCGAAAAACAAGGAACCGGGGGCGCGGCTGGGCCATTTTTCGCCGTCCGGATGAAAAAAAGGCACGCCGGGGGTCTGTTCGTGGGGACGAGTGGGGATGCTCTAATGCACATGCTGTGTAATTGGTTATCAAATCGTCTGTTCTTAGGAATATATGTAAAAGGAAACTTTACATTAGAGTGGCCTTTAAAGAATCAGTAATTACTCAGCTTCTATGGTTTAGTGGATTATGTGAGTACATACGAGTATTCTGAATGATCAGATGTAACTAGATGTGGTACCTGTCTGTATACCGCAAAAAAAAGGGTCAAGTGTAATGCACCTCCCTCATTAAATCCAGCATGCGGAATTTTATGTTGGTGACTCGGCCCTGTTTTGACTATGCACACGGATCAAGGAGATTACATGTTTGAGGAAGGCGCATGGGAGATTACTGAACTATCGTACTTAATTTTCCTTTGGAAGATAGGAGAATGCTTTGAGTGGGTTGTTGCAAGTAAATGTCCCAAGAGAAGAAAGAAGGAGTAGCATATGAAAAACATTTGCACCTTATATCTTGCAAACAATTCTTAAAAGCACTTCAAAGTTCTAACTGCTGGTTGCTCTATTATGAGTTTAGTCTTCGGCGTGCCTACTTTAGAGGCTGTCTCTAATTTTTTTTGTACTTATATTTTCATGGCTTCCTGAAGGCTACAGGAACTTTTGGGGGGCTTGGTGTCGCTGGACTGTCAGCATCTCTTTTAACCTCTGTTCTGACAACTACACTCGAAGATCTACTTGCTCTTGCTCTTTGCTCAGCTGGCGGGTAATTTTTGATTGATACTAATTATAAACCACACTTTTGGAAAATATGTTTGGAGTGCATGGGATGAGCTCATACTTAACTAAATGTGTATTTTTTTTCAGGTTTTTTGCAATATCTAACTTCCCTGGTCGACGGAAACTTGCGGTAGAGAAGGTCAGCAAGGCTGCCGATGAACTATCTCGTAAAGTTGATGAAGCTATTCAGAAGGATATATCTCAGAGTGCTAGTAAGCTTGTCCAATTTGTCGACGTTGCCAGTAAACCATACCAGGATGCGTGCCAGCGAAAAATAGATTGGCTGCAGAGTGTTCAGAGTGAGTTGTCCGCTGTTGAGCGTAAGCTCCAAAGTTTGAAAGTCGACATCCAAAATCTCCATGAATTATAACATCATTACGTTTTGTTGACGTTTTCTTGATTTGTTTGCACTTACACGCGCTCATCATTTTTTCGGTGCTGTACTGCGATGATGCTGGTGTAGACCAGTTGTTGTAGGATAGATATATGTGTAGTATATATGTGTTGTACTTGTACCTTCCAACCAAATGACAGAAGTTCAGTGAAGCCCAGAGGGCCTGCACATGAGCTGTGTAAATTGTAATGGACCACATCGGTGCCCTCCTGCTCTATGGAAATGTTAGAATCAGTGTGTTAATGTGTATTGCTGATTCATATATTAACTCAGGATTCTTCCAGCATTTTTTTTCTTGACAGTGCAGAACTCTTCCAGCTGGATGCATCTACACACCCAAATCTGGCGGCTGTTATATGTCGTTCAGATTTTTTAATACAGGTGAATCGATTCCCTTTAAACATGACACACAAACAAACTTGTACGGATTATAAAACAGATGTCAAATAGTACTGAACTTGTTCTTTCTCCAGGATTGGAAAAGGGCAGCTTGTTGGGAACAGATGTCGAACACTGAGCTTATTCTTTCTCAAGGATTGGAAAAAGGGCCTTAAAGTTGAGACATTCAGGGTGACGGAGGATTTATTTATCTCAAGCACAGATTAATTAACAAGCAGTTGAATTTTTCATGGTACTGGAACATAGTGGGGTGCCTAGTTCCTAAGTATAAATTCCATCTACTTGCCCTTGTTTATAAAAATGTCACCAAAGCATGTCTTCTAGTCTAATTAGCCTTTTCTTCCTTACATCATCATCATCTAGCATAAACTTTTCCCGCTTAAATTAACGCTACAAATTGTAGCCCGCAATGTGCGATGGCTCAAGGAGAAGCTGCTGTGCACGGTTGCGGTGCTGGATAGCTGGACACGTTCAAAGAACGGCGCGCAGAAAGGTTCCCGCCATTGTTTAAATCAGCTCAAAAGGCCCTTAAGCTGACATCACAACCATCATTCGGCCGGAGGCTGAACTGGTGAACATGCGGTGTTTCAACTTTGAAGGGATAGCCGGGGCAGGTGACTAGCTAGTTAGGCTTCGCTTTGGATTTTTGGGGGACAAACTAGTTTCCTAGCTAACGAAGATATAGTACTTTTTCATGGTGCTCAGCCGTCCATATAGCTAGGCTTTGTCTACATGTTACACAGGCTGTGGTTTTGAGCCCCGAGTCAGTTAAACGGCTGCCTGCATCTTGATTTTGCACCATATAATGATCTTTCCTTCCTCAGATGGATGTCATTTTCCCATTCATTTATTACAGTAACACCATTGAAGTGATTCTTAATTTGCAATACATAAGACCCAAACTATCTAACTAACGACCTCGTGTCGTGACCGCCACCTACTTTTAACTTTTCTCAAGATTAAGTGAAGAACTGCATCATAAACAAAAGTTCTTCCGTGCCACAGGTGTCAAAAGGGAGAATGGACATCACGGCGCTCAATTGTCAAAGGAACCTAGTGATTCAGCACCAAATATCAGGGGATAGGGAGGCCCTTCCCCGATGTCATCTCTCCTAAGCAACATTGTCCAGCCATTTTCTCAGCCCCAAAGAGTTATGAACGTACATTCTCTTTTGCTTAAGAAGGCAAAAGCAGGCAAGTGCTCGAACATGCTTTCATTTAAGATATGCAAAAGCATGAATAGGTAGCTACTCGGTACCACCAAATAACCCTAGATACCCCTAACACATGCAAATTAAGGTTATGTTGGTCATCACTGGTATATGGGCTTATGCTACAAAAATTGATTATTAAGCATATAGGCAACTACATGATCGTCCGTCCAAATTATGCTTCGTGTGTCACTAACGTCAAGGATATATATTATTAAAAAAGGTCAAGGAAATATATGCTTTGCGGAATCTAGTTTAACAAAAAATCTTTTAGCTCGATAGCCATGGTAGGTGGGTGAGAAGTTCATAAAAACGAAGTTGTGCTTAAGTGCATAAAGACAACCATGTGAAGTTATGTGTGGTGCAGGTTTAGAAGATCCACCATCAAGATGATTACTGGAATATTGCTTCACTTCGAGGGTGAAAATCCGTGATGTCTTCATTACTGCTCGTACCCTGCAACGACAATCTTGTGTTCTGAAGGCGTTTCTTTGTTCGATGTTCTGGCCTTGATTGGTTGGACCTAGCACCCAATATGAAAAATCGTGGTCTTATTTAGTCGTAGGTGTTTAGTTGTCAAATTGTCGTCTATCTCATTACTCTGTTTATTGTTAATTTAGCCTCCTTGCTGTGTATATACTTTAATCATATATACCATGATTGTGTGTATCCAACGATATAGAGGCCGGGAGGTTTTACCTTTCTTATAAAATAGAATATAAGTGATTTCCTAGAATATTTTGTCATGTGTTACTGAATCATTATCGAAAAAATGGGTTACTGAATAGTGTCCACAAGTATAATGACAAATGTTCACCACAAGATCTATCGCAACAGATGTTCACCAGCGATTTTCTTCTTATCTACAATCAAAAGGTAAAGGTACACATCAGTAGAAATGGACTGATATAGGGAAATCTTTTCTCGGCAAGAGGCCAAAACAGAGCACCAGCCAACCATTGCGTATATGCATCGCCATCAAGAAGCTGGGGAAAAGACAATCCCATGTAAAAGGTTGCTGGAGAGCTTTTGTGCTCCTCGGCTAACGAATTGTGAACCACCAATTCTGGTGGTCCGATTAGTGGCTGCGAGGATAAAGAATAAGGACATTTACAATAGGAAATCCTTTATATTATTGGAATATGTTTTCTTCATTGATGCTTAAGGGATATAATGCAGCCACAGCATGAAGTATGAGTACTATTTAAGGAAACCGTAAGACTATCGCTTTTGTAGTTGCAGGCATGTGAGTGTTTGTTTTTATCGGATAGTCAAAATAATATTAGCTTCTGTTTGGGATTGAGACGAGAGTCTAATTCCCCAAAGTGCTTGGCTATATTGATCACAAAATTTTGTTATTACTATTTTACAACGTATGAAATGAATGGCGAGCAAGGCAATCAGGAACAACTGCACCAAACCATTTTATGCACTATGAAGTGTGTATGGTGGGGAGAGATGTTCAGAAAAGAAGTGGTGCAATGCTGGCCCCTCTTGAATTTTTCCATGGTGCTCGGTATACTTCGTCCATCAAAGCCTCTTAAAGTGTGCACACTGTTTTGTCCAAAAAAAAAAAACAGCTGACTAGACAATTGTGTTCTTAGTTTTTGATCAATATGCAAATGGCTGTGAGCTGAGGTTGACATGGACTAAAGGGGAAAAAAACATGTTGAGAGTTGAGGTGGCACGTTGTATCGTTAGACTAATAATCTCCACTGAGGAAACTCAGGGCTAGTATGTCTCCTGCCTTTTTCTCTCTATATTGTCTGCTACTGTCACTGGTCATCGATCACAACGTCTCATTCTAAGGCAAGCGTTTCTACCTGTAAACAGTAAACTTATATATGAATTTGTGAGTAGTAATTTCTGGCTCCCGAGACCGGAGCTCAAGTGCTCCTTTTGTTTTTATAAAAATTAATTTTTCATACAAGTCTTAAAAATTGAAAATAATTCTGGATTTACTCAATGATGTATAATGCAAACATGAAAACTCCCAATTTGAAATACTTTGTATTTGAGCTATACATAAATGAAAACGTATGGGTCTAAGCATAGGTAATGGTGTGTTTATTTTCAGAACTCCAAATTTATCACATTTTATCATTCTTGTGTAGCCCAGGCTTTAAAGAATTCCACTTTGCAATTTTGCATGCTTCTAGGATATATCATTGACTACATTTGTTTTTTTAATAAAACCTTTGAATATGATTTTTGAATTTTTTGAAATAAAGAAAGCACTAGAGCTCAGGAGCCAATAGACTTTTCAGACATATACATACTGTGCTTATGTTATCAGACCTCTGCAAATAGAATAAAAATCCATGAAATTTTGGTAGTAGAACTTACATTAGTAGCACTGTACATAGAACATAAGAGGGTGGGAGCACGGGATACTTCATTATGTTGATCGATGGCTCATACATATTTTATCTGAAATCAGCACATACAGAATAAAATTCACTACCTTTTACATACCCGTGCTTAGCAAAGTAACCAAATATCTAACTATTTTTCTAAGGCTAGTTTTCTGTTCAGAAAAACCAACATTTGTGTCCCTCAACTATTGTGAAAAGACTAGTTTTAGTCCTCAACAGAAATACCGGACACTCTTGTACAATGAGATGGCAGTGGTTTCACACACATGTTATAGCAGTATACACAACTTACCTAAATAATCGAAACCAGCGATGTACTTTTTTCGAAACCTTGCCCAATTTAATAAATTAAGGAAAAGACAATGAAACATATTAGGAAGATGTCGAAAATAAGATTTTGTTCAGAAAATGTTAATTATGAGACCTAGGCTTTATAAAATGTCAATGTGCCCCGAAAAATGAAAGTAAATAAAATTTAGTGGAAAAATCGAAATTTGGTGATATTAGGAATATTTCATTAAGGTGAATTAAAATATAACCAAAATTAGAAAGTAGAAATATATGAATCATTCGAGTTTTATTGAATGACATGGTTTTAAGAATATTTTGTAGTGGACATTATAAAACTAATTTAATATTGAGTAGGTTTTGAAGAATATTTATCCTATGTCTTCAATTTCTGGTTTCTAACTTTTACCTTGCATATCAATATTGTTTCTGTAAATATTTTTTATCTTATTATTTTTCTATTTATTTATTGAGTAATCAAGGCCTTTCTTAAAAATCCTTCTTTAGTTTCTTCAAAAAGAAATTATTATTTTTTGCCATGTATGTGTACCTAATCATCGACACATAATAATCAAAATTTTCAAGGGAGCAAGGCGACTATCTTGGAATTATTAACAATTGAGGAATAAAAAATAGTAACATTTACTAGAACTGAGGAACACACATTATAACAGGGTGAATAGAGAGAAATAAAGATTAATTCTTATGTGGGACTTTATGGGGAGAAATTAAGGGGCATACATCGATAATATTAAATATTTAATCTTTATGCTGCAAAATTTATTCTGGTACATATGTCTTGAATAGAATAAATGTTGGTTTTATTTGTTGTCGATCTGAATTTTGAGTTACAAATTACTTTTTTACAGAAATTTGTTGAAGATTTCTACCGTGTTTTTATGGAGTCCCCTGTCTCAAAATGCAGGGAAGGTTTGACTTCGCTCGAACTTTCATGTAACATTTTAACTAGTAATATTTTAACTATATCAATTGGGAATATATAATTTGCATTATTGCATAATGTTGTACTTGTTCCTGAAATGAGCGAACAGTCGCACTAAAATTTGTCTAAATAAATGCAAATTAACTATAAGTAATATGGACCGGAAGGAGTAGTTAAAATTGTACATCATTGACTTGAAAAAATCAAGGCCATTTGCATTCGGAGATGAAGGGAGGATTACGGTATCTCCAAGGTTTTATAAACAATGGTTCTGCTAATTCATAGTCGACCGAGAATTAGCTTAGCTTTCAGTCGATTTTTAACCATATGGTTGCGCTTTGTGCTAGCCTAAGTTGCACTATAAGTTGTAACGGGGTTGCAACTGAGAAAAAAATTCGGGCCGTTAAATTTCTTCGTGATTAGTTCTAGTCATGAGTTGCAACAAAGATTTGAGCCTTTAGATTGCTTCATGATTCATGCTACTAGCAAGTTGCAATATTGGTTGCAATTGAGATTCAACGGACATCACTTAGAATTAGTCACACCCTATAAATAAAGAATACTATCTCCATCCCAAAGCTTAAGGTTTATATTTTTTTTCCAGAAAATCAAACTGTGTTAAGTTTGACTAAATTTTTATTAAAAATCATTAACATAAAAATTACAAAATCAATATTATTAGATAGATAACGAAATATATTTTCATATGATACCTATAAAATATCATATTTGTTCATAAATTCTTCTGAAATTTTGGTCAAATTTTACTTTGTTTGACTTTCTGACAAAAATATAAGTTTTAAGCCTTGGATGGAGGTAGCTAATTAAATGGCTGACTTCACGTAATACGCTGCTAGTGCATCCCTCCCGAATTCCCGATGCTCCCTCCACTGTAATCGAAATCGAATCGGAGTCGGAGACCCAGGCGGCTCACCGTCACCGTCAGCAATACTACCCGGAAGAATCTTTGCCTTGCCCGTGCTTGCAACACTGCCGGACGGGGCCTATATAAGCTGGTGGCGCGGGCTCTGTTCTTCCCCACAAAACACACATTGACACATTGTCCGCGTCATCTCCTAAATCAAATTCGTTCAGTCTGTTCTTGTGGTGGAAGGGTTACTCTGCAGTCACCCTCTCCTCCGCATCCTCCGTACTGCAGCACCGATCAAATCCACTCGCCTAGTTCCCTCCAAATCTTTATATACACCAAGCTTCACCTCCACTGCTCCACACTCGATCTGCGTATCTGCATTCACGATGACTAACTCCGCACTCGACTCACCAGCCGGTGGTACCTGGGGTTCTCTGTGCGGTGTGCAAGAACCCGTGAAATCTCGGCATGTGTCCGTGGTGCCGGCCAATGCCAAGAAGCCGGCGTACGGACTGAAGAGGAACCTGGAGATGTGCACCGAGGCGCTCGGTTGCGAGACCGGTGGCGTCGACACGACCATTTACGACACCGATGATGCCGCGGCGAGGAAGAGGTATGCCATGGCGGAACGCGACGAGGACGAGGAGGAAACGGAGATGGAGCGGAGGGTGCGCGTTCTGCCACCGCCGCTGACGACGCTGGCGGTTGGCGCCACCCGCATGCGCATGGTCCACGAGCGGCACGACGGGCGGCTGGAGGTGTACGCGGTGCGCGCGTCGGCGATGGAGGCCGAGCGGAGCGGCGGCCGTCTCCGCCTCCGCTTCCTCCCCTGCTCCGGCTGCAGGTGCAATGCCGCCGTGTGCAGCCAGCAAGAAGCGCAAGAAACCGAAGAGTACGAGACCGAGGAGGTTGATGAGCCGGAGGAAGCGTACGGGAACGCGAAGTACGTGCGCGGTGGGCGGTGCGTGGAGGCGGAAGATGTCGCGGCGGCGGCAAGGTGCGGCGAGAAATGGGAGCCGGAGCAGGCTGCCGCGTTCTGGGTGGCCATTACCTGAACTAAAACGGATTCGTTTTTTACAGACAATTACCGATGGGTTTCCTGGCTGGATTAATTTAGCTTTCAACATCGATTTCAAACTAGCACCTAGCAGTCACTACTCACTCCGCCGAGCTTGAATTGGCGAGTTCATAGCTTAAAAATCGCGATTCACACATGTTTCTACAGTGCTCCAACATGATGCAAATGCACATCTTATTTGCGATGTACACTCTCATCATGTTGCAATGACTCTGGAGCAGTGGAGCCTGGGGTTCTTCAACCGGCTCGTGTTGCCAATGTGATCCATTTTTATTGTCTGTGTTATTCACATATCTTTCAGACATTACTTTTTGATGTTGTATGGGGTCGATTTTTTCCAACTTTGTTGCAGTGAAATGGGGAGTAGTTGCATAAAAACAATTGTGCAAGGATGTGTTCGAAATGTTGGAATATTTTTTTTTTCAAAACTTCACAGGCAACGGGAAAGATTGACAGAAGTGACGCCGCACACACATAAAAAAAGTTGCCGCCTAGGTATTTATGTGGCGTCGGTGAGACATGCCATATTTCTCACTAAAGATCTGATGGTGGTGGAGGCAGCTTATTTTGCCTGATTTCCCCCACATCAGCAGATTAACGCTTAGCATGTTCCAAATAAATTTTGTGTCATGTCTAGAGCAATAGAGTGGTGCGGGCAAGGTTTTATGAGTCCTCCCACTCTGGCTCATGTGTCATATTTATTCGAAATATAGTAAAGTGGGCCGGGCTAGTGGTGTTCTCGACTGTTTTGTATCTTATGAAGGTTACACCTACCTTTTCAGTCTTCGATGTAAAAAAAAGCCGTAGTGACAAAATTTTGTTTAGAACAGAGTTTGCTTGGGTATAACTTAACCAAAATATTATAGTACAAACTTCCATGCAAATTGATAGTAAAGATTAAATGTACAGTGAAAGAAAAAAGTTTGAGTTTGAGCTGTAGTTAAGTCCTCTAACTTTTAGACATGTTTTTTTGCCATTATGTTGGTAACAAACAAAATCATGCGGGTACCACAGTATTATACATTATTACAAAAAAAAAAACCCCGGAACCGAGTAAGTTAGTACATGGCCATTAAAAAGGAAAATAATAGCAGATATATAAATGTAAAATCCATAGATTATCTTCTCTCAGACGAAAAACATACAAACGTGAAACTTTACGAAAAAACATAGCTTTAATAATAAAATGTTTGCTTTTCCATCAAATCGTTTGCTACACCAGAAATGTCTAAAATGACTGCGAGGATGCAGTTTCACCCTAGGTTGGGAAAAATCCTCACTTTGAATACTGAAATGTAGTCTATTGTGTTCGTGAAAATGGTTGGACCATATCTGCTAAAAAAATTCATTGAAATGTCCGACCCACATTTGCTAAAATTATTCATGAAAATGTCTAACTAATTTTGTTTGTAAATTAGAGCAGGTGAATTCATATGATCGTATCTTTATAGGATTTTTAGCGCTATAGTTATGTGTTGCCAATTTCCATCTAAATTCGATGTATCATGCAAATCTGCAATCCACCGATTTGTTTTTTGAAATATGGTTTCCTGCTATATCTATTGTTTATTTGTTTTGGTAATTCTCAGGTGAGTAAGAATTAGCTTAGTTCTCAGTCTAGACCATAAGATTGTGTCGTGATTCGTGCTAGCAATGAAATACAACATAGGTCGCAGCTGGGATTTTTTCAGTTGCACATGAGGTTGCAACTAAGGTTTGACTATCATGACACCCTCTTAGTGGAAATTAACTTAATTCTTAGTCGACCAAAAATTATTCACACCCATTGTTTATTGCATCAGAGCTTTAGAAGGAACAAATCTCTCCCTGACATTTTGTACAAAATAGAATACTAGCAAGACTATTGGAGATGTATTCTTCACGCTGTATGCCGTCAAACGCACTCATTTAAGTCTAGTTGGTATTTCACAACATCCTTTTGTTCTCATTTGTCTAAATTTATACAAAAGAAGTACCGCACATTTTGCCGGTACAGTTTGCTTCTTTTTTAAGTTGGCACATACTGTGATGGTGTTGGGTATCTAATCATCTAGCCTTTCGGTGTCGTCTATAGCATAGTCAAATGACTCAAATGCATGTAGAATCTTGGAGTACATGCTGGCTAAACATTCTCACATTCACGGTTGTACCATGAATGGCTCCGATTGTTTTGCTAATAGGGGCCAAATAATGGCTCGTATTTTAAAATGGCAAGCAGTTCAGCGAAAGTGCAGCATGCATATGTGACTTCCATGATAATTGAATTTCATATATTCGTGAATTTCATGGAAATACATTTATTGTCTCCACGGAAAAAATCATTGTTTCACCTTAAATTTTAAACACTGTTTTTTCTACTTTTAAACAACGCACGCAACACTGATCTTCTTATCTGAACATTTTTGTGACAGCTTATAAAACACTTGTTTCGAAGATTTTCTTTATAGAAAAACTAGTTTGGAAAAATCACTTTATTTTTTCCTTTCACCATCATGTTTCAAGCTGGACATGAGAAATTCCATCTACCTGAGAACAAATATGCAGATGGACAGCATATGTGTGACAAATTTGACCAAATTATATGCATGTACCTACATGAGTGTGTAGATATGTGCAATAAGTTTTTTATGTGTTGGTTTTGTACTAGCACACAATCCATCCTGTCATATTAGTTGTCGCTGGTTCATTACAACTTTGTACTGAATGAAGGACAACTAATATGGAACGGATGGATCGAGTACAAATTTTCCGCGGACTGGTTCTTTTATGATATTATAGAGTTTTAGCCCATTTAAACTCGTAGGATTTTTTGCTTAGCTCTGCCAGAATCATACATGTTACTACATTAATGTATTTGCAGGGATCAGATGCCAATCCTATTTATCCTCCAGGACTGTCAAAGGTTGCGTTTAAGTTCAGACATTCCAGTGAGTGAGGGCAATGTACTATACCACCAGCGTTAAGATTCATTGGAACTCCATTTACATTAATTAACAAGCAGTTGAATTTTCATGGTACCAAAATTAGTACCAAGTGGGGGTGCCTTTTGCTGAATGCATAATGTTCCACCTTTTGTCATTGTTTATGTATATTTCGCTAAAGCATGTCTCCGGACCTTTGAATTTGGTGTCATTCGTGCATCAGCACCATGCACTTTTCCACTTTTACTCTTTTTTGAAACACATAGACTTCTCTATGTTTAAGGGTTAATTACGGCGTATGATGCCAAATGACCTAATCAGAATCAGCGAGTGCACATGCAAAGCACATCGAGCAGAAAGGTTCCGGCCATTTTCTTTTAGCTCGGGTTAGAACTAAAGGCTAGCTCTTAAGTTGACATCATTCAGGCGCCGGAGGTGGAGGTGTTAGGTGACTAGGCTTGATCACTTTGTTTCGGAAGGTTGGGACAATTTTTGTTGGCTAAGTTTAGTATACAGTACAACAACATTTACCCAGACATTGGTGTAGCACTAGCCGTCTAGGGTTGTACAACTTGTTTCCCGTGTTCTGAGCTCCAAATCAGTGAGTTGATGCATGCATGCATGCATGCATGTGTTCGTACGTGGAGCCGTGGAGGATTTATCTTTGTAAATGTAAAGGTGACACACTCCCCTTCGGCTTTCTTCATCTTGATTCTGCATCTGCATTTGCATTCATCCTAGCCGCCCCCGGATCGCCGCACCTCAGCCGCCGCTGCTGCCGGCCTCGGCCCCGGCCCCGGCCCCGGCCTTGGCCTTGGCCCCGGCTTCGGCCCCGGCCCGGCCCCGGCCTCGGCCACGACGGCGGTGGCGACGCCCCTTCCATCGAACGACGAGGGGAGGAGAGGGTTTCCACGGTGGCGTTCCATGGGAGGTGATGAAGCGCGGTGGAGGAAGCCGGGCGGCACGGCTACGGGGCCTGATGCTCTCCGTCGGTAGCCATGGATGATTCGGTGGAGCGGTGGCGGCCTCAGCCGGTGACGGTTCAGCGGTGGTACGCATGATCCGCGCCGCCGTCTTCTTCCTTGGTGGCAGGAGGGAGGCGGCATGGGGGCTGCTGTCTTGCTTTGTTTTGGTGGCGGTCCTCGGATTTCTAGCGAAGATGAAGATCTACCGGAGGTCGTTTGCTGATCTGGTGGAGAGATGAGTTCCGGAAAGCTCCGGCGAATGGAACAATGCATATTTTGCTGAGTTTGTTGGATCGGGTGGTATTCGGTCGCGCACCCATGTTTTATTCCGACCGTTTGGTTCGGAGGAGCGCCGCGAAGCTATATTCTGTGTTGACATCTGGTGACTTTTGGTCCATGGTGAAGTCGAAGAAGGAATATCATGAAGGCCGGATTGGTGGACTGACTAAAGGAGGTTCGAGTCAACGTGATGCTGAGGGATCTGCTTGGCGTTCCGGGCTTGCAACAGTGGTATGCATGTGGGGGCGGCAACACAGGGGAAGTTCGGAGTCTTACCTCTCGGGTGAAAACCCAAGGTCTGCCTTATGGTTGTGCCTGGCAATGTTCTTGTTGGAGCATTGTTTTGAGTGGGGACTATCTTCGGGGAGAAATCCTAAGACCATTGGTCGAGCGACGAGCGGTGCTGTTTCCTTCTTGGAGGCGTCGCTTTGGAGAGTCTGTACTTCAGATGTTGTCACGGTGGTGGTTGTATTGCTGTTGATAGGTCTATAAGGCTATAGCGGGACTTTTATGTCTTAGTTTTATTTTCTCTTTTTTGGCTGTGTGCATCCGTACTGCCATTAGGGTGGGGCGTTGTTGCAGAGGCTGGGTGTAATTGGTATCTTTTGATATTAATATATTTCCTTTATCGAAAAAATGTAAAGGTGACAACATAATCTATTCTCCGATTGATTGCTATCAACTTTGCTGATTTGTGTAAAAAATATACACATTGGTTGATTCAGCAGTCACCAGAATCCAACACCGTATCTGAAATTTGACGGCCCGTTTCCGCCTAGTTTCTCACGAGCAAAACTGACCAAGATAAAGGTTTTGGGTACTGGATTTTACTTAGGGTCCATGTAGGACCTATAAAAGGAATACTATTGTATTTTTCTAAAAGGGAGGATGCTCTTTTTTTTTACTGCCAGTGACTTCAGGAATTCAAATACTAGATGATATTGGGTTAAAAAATACACGTACTTTGATCAAAGCGAACCTAGGGACTAAATTCACCTTTTTTTAGAACACCAACTACATGTATCTTTACAAAGAAGGGCATGGAGACGTCATAATTGAAGTTAAGATCATTGTCTTGTTTTGTCGCGTTACAGCCATGTGTATCCATTTGACAGTGACGGAGTTTAACCAGTTGCGAAGGCAAAAGCCGGGACCGTGCTCACAAAGCTAAAGCATGCATTTTGATGTCATCTCTCATGAAACAGTGTTGGCCATCCATTTTGATGTTGCTTATAAAGGACATCTTTATGGACATGCTTTCCACTAACAAGGAATAGGAAAAGGTAAATACGTGCTTAGAGATGGGAATGTATATGGAAAATTCTTTCCCTTAAGAAGAGAAAAGTACATGTACTATTCTACGGACATATATGCCGTACCACGTAACCAACCCTAGATACTCTTTAACAAATATGGACAAGTTAAAATACATAGGTCACCAAGAGTTATGCACATACGCTGTTCAAACTAGTCATGGAATTACCTTAGCCGTCCAAATGATATCCGTGATCATAATGTAACAATCCAGGACAGGAAAACATATGCCGGGAGTACAATGATGATTTGCTTATACTCTTCAAGTCTCTTGTTAAATAGGACTCTTGAAGACTTTTCTCTCAAATAAATATAAAGGTACCTTTAGGTGCTACTTCCTCCATCCCATTAGAAACTCCAAACTGATCCCGGATGCATATGCACACAGTATGTACAAAATATATTTCAAAAAGTTTAAAAAATTAGAATGTTTTCTCATGTAGAGGAACATGTTCTATGTGCGCACGTAAAGTTTCACGTAAAACCGACATTTTGTGCCCTATGTAAAAAAACACAAAAAATGTCTAGAGCAATGAATTATTTTCGCACAAAATTGTCTTTTTTTACACAGGACACACAACATGTCGGTTTTTGCTGAAACAACTTTGTGAGCATGTAATGTGTCAAGATATATGCGAGACATTTTTAAATTTTTTTACAATTTTTAATATGTTTAAAATGCTTTTCAAATAAAATGTGCATATGCATCCGGGTGCAGAAACACCGTGTCCGTTACTATATCCAATGTAGAAAGGAGAGAGTTGCCCATGGGTCTTCCTCTTATTCACTCTCGTTAGTCCCGCAAAACAGAGAGTGCGCCTAAACATCTATTTATAGGCGAGCCAATTCTTTAGCAGAATAATTTCTTATCAGAAAAACTTCTTATATTATGAGATGGAGAAAGTATTATCTAGCAACTTGATTTGTTTTCGTAATTTAGTTTTTTTCTTAGTCTTCCACTCCGCTGACACCACAACTGGAGAAGCAGAAACGAGACAGGTGAACATACTGTTAGGGGGTTTGATGCTACATCGGGAGAAATCCAATATATTTAGCTCAATCCGGTCTTGAATTTGTCCAGTCCATTCTAAGGAAAATACAACCATCGGGGAATATGAAGGTGCAAGAGATGATAACACCTGTTAAATGTAGGTGTGTTCATCTTTAATTTGGCAAAACCGCTAATCCAATATAGCTACATCCGGTCTAGTTGATAGCAAAAAAGAAAAAGTGGAGAATCACCAAGCAATACTTTGTGCTATACTGCTACTTATTTTGGCTATGAGTGCCCTTTTTATAAGTTCGGACTGTTGGTTCAAGTGACTAGTGCATGAACCTTAACATGGTATCAGAGCCCTAGGTCTCGAGTTCAAATCATGGCTTTCACAATTTATTCTAAATTCCCCCGCAGCCTCTTGCCGTGTGGCGTGTGGTCCCGGCGCTGCCTCTTTGCCTCTCTACACGTGTTGACTTGTGTTCTTGTCTTCCCGTCACACGTGAGAGGAGGTGTTGACGTGTATAAGTAGATTGCCTAGCCCTTTCTATAAGTTCGGACTGTTGGTTCAAGTGGCTAGTGGATGAACCTTAATAAACATTTCGCTGTAAGGCCGCATAGGTTTACCTCCGTGATAAAATATTTAATTTTTGAGGCTGATATAGTCAATTAATCCAACATACGCAGAATGAGGTACTACTATGCACCGTGTCCACGAAGTAGTAACAAATGTGAGCCACGTTTTACAGTCGACTTCCCTCTTATCCAACACCAAAGGACACACCACATATCAGCAGAAATCGACCGGTACAGAAAGTTCTTCTTTCATAAAGAGGCCAAAAGAGAGCACCAACCAACCATTGCGTATATACATCACAATCAAGCTGGGAAAATAGCTATGATATGCAAATTATTGCTAAGGATTTTGTACAGCTCGATCGATCAGCTAAGGAACTGTGAGCCATCAGTTCTCAAGTGCAATTGCTGGCCACGAGGATAAAGCGGAAATGGAACTCTGTTTTAGTGTTCAATGAATCGATTCGAGTATATCTTAGGTTTTACAGAATATACTATGTGATGGGTGGTAGGGCCCAATGTAATTTTGCCTCAGTGTATAATGTCCTCATCCATCCAAAATCTCAGGATGTGCGTACAAATGGCCACATGTCCTATGTGATGTGACTCACGACTCCCTAGTTTTGGGTTGAGTCGGGATTGACATGGACAAAGACAAACAGGCATGTTGAGAATTGAGTTGGCAAGCTGTGTGGTCTGACTGATCCCTGACCAGCGTTAATACTAGGCCAAGAGTACGTAATAAGCCAAGGCCATTTTTTACAAATTACTTATAGTTGTATGCTAACTATATAAAGGGTCTTAAGTAACTTTGTAAAAGGAAAAACCATTAGTTTAAATAATCCATCCGTCCCATGAAATATGTCCTATATTTGTTTAAACTGAGATATACGTAGACACTATATAGTCTCTAGATAGATCTCAATTTAGACAAATCTAAGATATTTTTAAAGGAACGGAGGGCATAATACTTTTTTGGGTGTTTCCAGTAGTGAATTGCCAAAACAATCACACTTCACCTAGCCATGCTCATAACTACTATTCGTAAAATTTGTACTAGATGGTTGCTATGATCATTGGTTATGCTGGTTGAGAACAGACTCGGGTTTTAATTGTGGCAGTGAGCTTAATTCCCATCATTACATGCATATAGTATTACTAACCATCACAATTCAATCATAGTCTTTATATGTCCCCATGATAAAAATAAAGACAACAAGCACCACAAGATCAATGACTTCGTACATATCCTTGATCCACCATGGTTTATCATGATCAAGGGTTATATTTCTTATCCAAAAAAGGGAATATCTAAGTAAAATCAGGGATTTCTAAGTCCTTGAGGAGACCAATTATGGATGACCTGGACAAGTGATCACTCACCTGGTGGATGTTACGGCGTTGAAGATCTCCACCTTGAACATGGAGTCCTCCTAGATGATGACCAAATCATTGAACTTTAGGGGCAGACTCTCCTACTTCACCAACTACGTATCCTCATCACAGAAATACAAATCAACCTTCATTAGACAAAATTCCTACCTGAAACCGAAATGCAGCATCATGAGAAGAAATTACCACCCCCAACAAAAATCAAGCATATACCCGCCTCCCGTGCAGACCATGCCCCAATGGCAACCAGGACTCCTTCTTCAGTGACCCTAATTTTTGGTAATATGGATTTAGCAGCCGAAGAATATCACACGGTGGATCAATTTTTTTGTAATACAGAACTTTCAAGGATTCCATCATCCGTGAGAATGAATTTTTTTTTGTTCTGATAACTAATATTGATCTTGTAAAAACCCCACACTGACAAAAATCATGGATAAATCTTTGACTTGTGAAAAACACTGACAAATTCTGCTTGAAAAACAAATTGCCGGAATAAGTTCACTGCCATAAAAATTAAAAATATTCACACAAATCAAATATTTCCAAGGATCCAGAACATACAAAAATCCACACAAATCATGAACCAAAAGAAGAAATCTAGAAGTGCAAAAATCGTTGGAGTAAAGGTGCCATTTCTCATACAGACGTGTTTTCTTCATGTGTGTAGTCTTTCCCACATTTGTGCCCCTACTCACCTGAACAACGTTTCATTTAGACATCGGCGTGGTTTTTTTTATGTGTACACTTTTCATACATGAACCAAACGCCCAAAAGATGTACTCCCCTTTTCCCAAAATAGAATGCATATAGTTTTTTGGTTAAAGTTATTTTTTTGAAAAAAATGATCAACTATATAGGAAAAGATGTCAACATTTGTAATCTGAAACCAATATTGTTAGAACAGTCATGAAATGTACTTTCATATTGTCTGCAATTAATATTGTAAATCTTTATGTTTTTTTGTCTACATAGTTAGTCAATCTTTGAAGAGGTTGACTTTAACCAAAAACTATATGTACCTTGGTTTAGAAAGGATGGATATCTAACAGGCCAGCCTAGCATTGAGGATGTCACTATAGGGTTCTATTGCAGAAAACAAAAAAATTCCTACGACATAATAACGTAGCCAAGATCTATTTTCTATGGTGATGGAAAGTAACAGAGGGATTCAGTGTTCATACCCTTGAAAATCGAAAAGTTTAATGTTCACGATGAACGTGGTTGATGAAGTTGTACGTCGACGCTGACCTCAAGGCCGTGAAGAAAATCCCAACGATGAAGCGGTCCAAGCATTACGCCTCCGTAGTTCTACACACGTATGGTGTATACACATTCCCCGGGCTCCGATCCAACGAAGCAGGGGAAGTAGTAGATCCGGACCGGTGTCTCAGCATCCCAACAGCGTGCGCATGGTGTAGAGGTATCCCAAATGCATGTTCCTAACTTGGGAACACACACATGAGGAAGAGAGGGAGAGAGAGATGGAAAAGGCAATGAAATTTTAATGAGGGAAGAGCCCCAAGGGGGCTCTTTATACAAGTGGTGGAGAGAAGGAGGTGGGGCCACCTAGGGCAGGCATTGCTCCCCCTCCTTGTCGCCGTCCCCTAGGGTTAGGGTTTGGCGCGGCCGGCCCGCTTGGGCCACCGGCCTCCCTTCCCCTTGGGTGACCTGGTCGACTCCCTTATTGGGCTTCCCAATGGTGGCCCAATTAGGGGTATTTCCATTTTTCTTTAGATTTGTAATGTTTAATTCATGTAATTAGATAATAAAACATATTATTAAATCGTCAAACAATTCGTTAACTGCGGAACTTATTCTGATACCACTCTGGAATAATTCCAGTGTTCTCTCTCTTTTCTTTATCGATCCCGGATATAACTCAAAGTGTCGTATGCCCTTAAGTGTGTCACCCTACGGGTTCGGAAATGTGTAGACATGATCTAGATGACTCTACGATCATTGACTATATCTTTATCATTATGGAAAACCATAACGGTCCCTACGCAAGCACGAATTTATCTTTATCGTTTGAACCTCAATGTCGAGTCTGATTCCTATTGTTACATGATATCTAGTTTGTCTAAGACTTTATCTTTGGTATCTGGCATACCTTAGTTCGATCTCGGTACCGACAAACATATTCACCTCGTCATTGTGATATCATATCCTTGTGACCTAGTCACATGCTTGCAAGAGATGTTGATATAATATCACCGAGTGGGTCCTTTGGTATCTATCCATCACAGGATGTACAAATCCCGCTATTGACACATACGCCTCAACTCATCCCATTGGAATACGTGAGCAGCATCTATATGACTACCCTGTTACGGTGTAGCGGTTGATGATGTCTAATCAACCGCCGGTGAGAGTGATTAAATATGGTCTCACGGTTAAGGATTAAGTTACGACATTTCTTGCCGGTATCGCAATGCTGAACTTTGTGATTTGATCAGATTGCAACACATTATGAGTGTAAGTCCATCACGTTATACAACATGACTCCATTATTAATGATGTTGTTGCTCATAAAACCTTGATCATCTTATTAATCAATGGACTATATTACTAGGGACTAGGGTTTTGTTTACACACCACACATGTATTATTGTTTCCTCTTACTACAGTTGTAGTATGACATAAAACTTATTATGAACATATATAGATACGAGAATAAAAATATCTATATTTATTTTGCCTCAAGGGCACATATCCAACCGTCAATGCGCTCACTATTAGCATGAGAGCACCAGAAGCACTGAAACAAAGCATCATTAGTTAATGAGTTCAATTATAGGGCGTGTCTTGCAACCATGTTACAACTCATGACTAGCATGAATCATAAATTAAATAAGAGAGTGGATTTTGTACACCCACGCATGGGTGTGGGTGTTTCCGTCACCGTCCATTGTGCTTTGAGATTCGGATAAAAGAGGAGAGAGAAAGGAATCTTTCCATCTACCATGGTGGGCACGAATCTCAAGGAATAAATGGACGGTGATGGAAACACCCACACCCATGCGTGGGTGTACAAATGTATTTCCGATTAAATAAATCTAACTGTTTAGATTATTTTTCTTCGTTGCATCCTCATTTGTAACTGAAAATTCTCAGTTGGAAACCCACTTACAACTGAAAAAAATATCAGTTACAATCCAATTTACAACTGAGATATGCACAAATCAGGCGGTGCAGTACTTGAGTGAGAACTAACTTGGGTGAGGTTGGGTGAGAGGTGCCTTTGTATGCCAGGGTAGCACGCACCAGCCCTTAGTGCATCCCTCTTCCAATGCTCTCCCTTCTTTTGTTGCCTTCCACGCGTTCTGATGCAAATGGAATCGGGGCCGGAGAACCATGCGTTATGCACTTATGCCCATTACCAGCAGCTGCAACACTTCGAACATTTTGCAGCCGAACATGCTTGTTCCAACCGACAACCACTACCACCTTGCCCGGCTTCTTTTCCTGCCCTATATAAACCAGTGCCACGGGCTCTGTTCTTCACACCACACACAGCCACCGTTGCGTCCTCCCAGTATAAGAAATTCTTCATAATCTACTTCCTCCTTGTGTCGGAATCGTATATTTCCAGTCGCCATCGCCACCGCTCGAGGATCAAATCCTCTAGCCTAGCTAGCTCGACTCCACCACCGTGTCTGCACTTCACCATGACTAACTCAACACTCGACTCGCCGCTGCAACTCCCTGCCGCCGGCGCCTGGGGCTCTCTGTTCACCGTCCAAAAACCTGCAAAATCCCCGAATATGTCCGCAGTGCCATCGTCCTTTGTCAAGACGAAGCCGGCGTACGGAGTGAAGCGGAACCTGGCGATGTGCACCGAGGCGCTCGGGTGCGAGACCGGCGGCATCGACACAACGTCTTACGACGCCGACGAGGGCGCGGCGAGGAAGAGGCATGCCAGGGAAGAAGCGGAGGAGGCGAAGGTGGAGCCGATGGTGGAGCGGAAGGTGCGCGCGCTGCCACCGCCGCTGACGACGCTGGCGGCTGGCGCGAGCCGCACGCGCATGGTCCATGAGCGGCGCAACGGGCGGCTGGAGGTGTACGCGGTGCGGGCCTCCGGGATGGAGGCCGATCGCAGCGGCGGGCGCCTCCGCCTCCGCTTCCACCCCTGCGACGGCTGCAATGCCGCCGTGTGCAGCAGCAGGCAAGAACCGCAAGAAGCAGAGGAGGACGAGGCAGAGGAGGTTGATCAGCTGCCGGAGACGGAGTACGTGGTAGCAAGGTACGCGCGCCGCGGGCGGTGCCTCAAGGTGAAGAGTGGCGCGACGGCGTTCCGGGTGGCCATCACCTGAATCCGCAACGGATTCGCTAGTTTTGTTCGTCCATCTACTATTCTCCTCTTGGGAGATGGTCGTGATGACATTGAATACTTCCGGTTGCCTCTCGATCGATCTTTAGTTATGTTCTTGCCCGTCTTCGATCGACCAAGCTGCCCTTGTGTTGCTGCAGATTCAAGTGGCGCACGTTGTACATAGTAGCAGCACTATTTGGTTGGCTTGGGTCATTGGGTGTATTGAGTATGGTTTGAAATTTGAAAGCGTATGATAAGTGTGAGATCCGTGCTTTTTATCGTGAGAAACATATGCTCGTTTCACAATTGTCAGTTAAGAGCAGAATTACAGTCAGGCCGTTTCTGTTTCCTTCAAGTATCCAGTTTTGCACCCATTTCGACATGCCGGTTATGTCAGAAATATAGTATACCGTCTAGCCTTTTCATCAGTTCAGACTTCTAGGATGGGCTAGTAAATCGATTTAATATGCTCTCAGAGCAAGAGGTTTTAAGTTCAAGTACTGCCAACGCACCCTAAATGCGTGTCCTAGGCTCGTGAAGAAAGGGTCCATTGTTTTTAAACGGAAGGCCTTAGCCCAGCTTTAAATATAAAGCCACGAACAAACATAGAGTCATACAACCAAGTACTAGGTCTCACAATACAAACCAAAAAACACAGGCTAAAACATAGATATAATTCAACTACAAGCTTTTATCTCTTGGGGGAAGATTAGTTCTCATAAATTCAGTACTCATAAACATGATACTATATATGATTTCTTTCTTCCAGTTACCCAAACGAATCTTACATCGATTGGATTACTTCCGATCAAGATTCTTTTGGCAAGGGGATAGCGAGAAGAAAAAAATATCGGTTGACAAAATGGAGTGTTGTATGCCGTCCAAAAGATCAAGGTCGACTCGGTGTTCACGATCTAGAAGTTAAAAACAGGGCCTTGCTAGGCAAGTGGCTGGCTAGGTTATTAACGGAGGACGGTGTATGGCAACAACTGCTGCGGAAAAAGTATGTAGGCTCAAATGTGATATCCCAGGTTTTTTGGAAACCAGGGGACTCGCACTTCTGGGCCGGCATTATGACAATAAAGAAATACTTATTTCCATTTGGGTACTTCTCCATCAGGAATGGGGCGGAGATACGTTTTTGGGAGGTTCAGTGGTTGGGAACAACCACTCTTCGTGAATAGTATCCAGCCTTGTACAATATTGTTCGTTATAAAGGGGGCACCTTGTAGAAGGTGATGGAATCTTCTCCACCCTCGGTAACGAACTGCTTCAGCGGTTAGGTTTAATACAGTTATCTACGGGGACCGATGAATTTCGTTGGAGTCTCACCAAGAATGGTGTATTCTCGGTAGCCTCCATGTACAAAGCCATTTGCATTCCTACTCAACCGATTTTAAACAATAAATACATCTGAAAGATAAAGATACCACTAAAAACTAAGGTCTTTGCATGGTATCTTCGTCGAGCTGTGATTCTTACTAAAGATAACCTTGCAAAACGCAACCGGCAGGGTTGTAAGAAATGTGTGTTCTGTCACGAAGATGAGACAGTAAAACACCTTTTCTTCAATTGTCGGGTTGCTAGATCTATATAGTCAATCATTCAGATAGGTTCTACCCTGTATCCACCCCGTAGTATTACCAATATTTTTGGCAATTGGTTAAACGGGGTGGATTCAGGGTATAAAACGATTATCCGAGTGGAGCGATTGTAGTTGTATGGTCACTTTGGCTGTGTAGAAATGACAAGGTTTTTAATGACAAAAATTCTTCTATTATGCAGGTTATTTACAGGTGTACAGTTTGCTACGTTCAACACTTCAACGTTTCGAGGACCAAGACCTATTTATGGAGGTGTCTACACTGTTGGAGAATACGGCCAAGGAGTTTATTACCCAACATAGGTGACTGCATAACCGTATGATAGAAGCCAATTGAACTGTCGACTAGTTGGCTTTTTGCCTTTATCATTTCTCTACTCTTATGTTTGAATACTGGATTCATAAACGGCTGTGTGCATCTTACCTATGCAGAGGCTGAGTGTAATGTTTGATACTTCGAGTAATAAAGTGCCCTTTATCGGAAAAAAGCGTAGTCCACTAGTCATCACGTAGTCTCGCATACAACCTTCGCAAGGATCCCACTAGTGGAGACAGGGCATTCAGTCCCGGCCCGTAAAAGCCTTTAATCATGGTTCCCCAACCGCGACCACTAAGGCGGGACTAAAAGCGAAGCCTTTAGTCGCGGTCTAGTTATCAGCCGAGATAAATGGTCCTCCACGTGGCCGCGATATAGGGTCTGGGCTGGATAACTTTTAGTCCCGGCCCGTAATACCAACCGCAACTAGATATTATTTTAAATAATTATTTTTTCATTTTCCTAATTTTTTCATTTTTTCTTTTTTCATTTTTTCTTTTTGTTTGACTTGTTACTCTCTCACTTGGACCATTTTTAATACTAATTACACTTAATCTGTAGTTAACTTGTAAACTTGTCATCATTTCTCGGTCGGTCACCCATCCGCACACTATTTCACCCTCAGCACACTTAACTCCTTAGTTCGTTCCTACTGCGCTCCCGCGAATGTGATTGTACCTTATTGGAAATACTACCATATCAATTCTATTAACTCTTATACCATTGTGTCACATTTCTGTATTTTTTGAAACCAAAAAATATCTGTAAATCGAAATTGGACAAATAATATATGATTTATTATTAGAAAAATGTGAGTGATTTGAATATTAAATGATTATGTATTTACTCAATTCTTATTATTATCAAATAATATATGCATTATTCATATAATATGGTCAAATAATTAATATCTTGAAATCTCGGCCGGAATCAGACAAATAATATATGATTTATTATTAAAAAATGTGAGTGATTTGAATATGAAATAATTATGTATTTATTTATTATTATTATTATCAAATAATATGTGCATTATTCATATAATATGGCCAAATAATTAATATCTTGAAATCTGTAAACCGGAATTTGACAAATAATATATGATTATTATTAGAAAAATGTTAGTGATTTGAATATGAAATAATTATGAATTTATGAATTTATTATTGTTATTATCAAATAAGATATGCATTATTCATATAATATGGCCAAATAACTAATATCTTGAAATCTGTAAACCGGAATTGAACAAATAATACATGATTTATTATTAGAAAAATGTGAGTAATTCGAATATGAAATAATTATGTATTTATTCATTTATTTATGTTATTACCAAATAATTAATATCTTGAAATCTGCAAACTGGAAGTATCTGGGTTTAGGGGGACAGAGAACTAGGGGTGGACTAACGAGCTGCTCGGATCGTTAAGGCTCGACTCGTTAAGCTCGTGATCGTTAAGGCTCGAATCGTTAAGCTCGTTAAGAATAACGAGCTGAAATCATTGTTCGGCTCGACTCGTTATGTTCTTGCGAGCGCTCACGAGCAGCTCGTTAAGGATCATTAAGGAGGCAATCGAAAACAAACATGTGTGCATTGCCTAGTAAGGAAGAGAGGAAGCATAGGTTTTTAGATCCTAATATAGGAGTTTCAAGCATGGTTAAAGAACACTATTTTGTTTGGTCCCTTCCTGCCAAATATTTGAGATAACTAAAGTGACTTGCAGTCAAAACTGGTGAAACCTAGCTTGTTACCGATCTTAACGAGTAGCTCACGAACATAGTCGGCTCGATTGTTTAGCTCGTTAACCTTAACGAGCAAAAATTGATGCTCAGCTCGTATCATTAACAAAACGAGCCGAGCTCAAACGAGTCGAGCAAACGAGCACTCATTTAACTCGCCGATCTTCGAGCTTTTTGTCCAGCCCTACAGAGAACCCTCACTCGTAGAGAATCCATACCGACATGTGAGATATCATAAAGAAAGGGGTTGACACGAGAATGGAACTCGGGCGACAAGGTGTCGGAGGTATGACATATGCTCGTAGAGAACCCTCACTCATAGAGAACCCATGATACATCAGAATTGATCGCATACACTTTGAAGGAAGTACATTTGGGAATGAAATAATTGGATTTGCTGTTAAAATTGTTTTCTGTAAAATGCTGGCACAAATATGAACAACGGGATAAAACATAAATTAAAGCATGTAAAGTGCTAGTTAGTTCCTTTGCATAAAGATCTCCATCTTCACTGCATAATTATCATGACGGTTAAATTGGATTAAATTGGACTTGGTTTAGTGAATACATTTAGCTAATTCCCACATAGTAAAAGGACTGCGCTCAGCAGCAAGTAAGCAGGCACGTTGTGCTGCAAGCAACCAGGCACGCTGTGTGTGTGGCAATGGTGAAGAATGGTGGAGCTTATAAAGAAACTAGAAGAGGAAGATGAACAGTGGCTGGCTGCGCCATCGCCGGTGGTTCGGATTCCCAGCCGACGCTCGATTTCGACGCGGCCAGTAATGGCGATGCGCGATCGTCCACCGCGGTAAACGAACAGTTTGACTTTAGGTCACGGTTTGGGACACGCGTCGGGATTTAAGGGGGTACCGCAGGCGCCGCGTGGCGCAAAACCCTTTAGTCCCGGTTTGGAAGACGAGCCGGGACCGTTGGATCTTTACAAACCGGACCTTTGGATGATGTACGATGTAGCGTTTACAGGGCGACGTGGCCATGCGTTGGATCCTGGTCCACGACACGGCCGGGACCAACGGTGGCTGACCAAATGCATGTTTTCTACTAGTGTCATATCCGTTCATCGATAGCTTGTTTGTCTCCGGCCTTACTAAGCAGCCTCCAATTCTGCAGGTAGATAATGATTTGGAAGAAGAAGCGTCACAAATATAGTATAGCAACATAGACTTTTTCATCAGGCTTTTACGATAGTTGGATAATGCATCAGTTTAATTCGTTTGTGGGAATAAATTGCGATGATATCTATTTTTTATAATGAGAGGATAGTTGGATAATGCATCAATTTAATACGTTTGTGTGAATGAATTGCCATGATATCTATTTTTTAATAAGAGCCAGGATTGCTTGTAGGTAATCTCACCGCCCGTGGCAAAGAGGTCACCACACCAATCCATCAACTTTTCATCCTTCCAACAGAAGATAAAATTGGCTAATGTCAACTACGTTTCATCCTTTCAACCAAACAAAATAATTTACTATCCCTAACCAGGTGATTGAGGATGCCCTAATCCACAAACCATATTCCTTAAACCAAACACATCCTGCTTGTTTGTCTTAAGAAACTTTCGGTCCATTTGAATTGTATTTTTTTTTTCATTTAGCTTAGCTCTGCCACGAGCATGCATGTTGCATTAACGAATTTGTTGTAAGCAAATGCCAAACTCACTTATTGTCTCTAGGATAGGCGAAAATTACCTTTAGGTTCAGACGTTCCAGTTAGTAAGCAATGCACTACCAGTATTAGGATTCATCGAAAAACACTTTCATGCAACAAAAATTAGTATCAAGTGGGTGTCTTTTGCCTGATGCATATAGGTTCCACCTCGTTAATGAAATATTTGTTGGACTAATTAAACAATGTCTCTAGACATTTAAATTTGTTGTCCTTCGTGCATCAGCATAGACTTCTCCATTTTCCTTTGTATGAAAGACATAAACTTTCCAATTTTTAAAGGGTTAATTAACTATGGTACATGCCGGGTGACTTGATCAGAATCTGCGACTGCACATGCAAAGAACATCGAGCAGAAAGCTCGCGGCCATTGTTTAACTCCTCGCATTACAGAGGCTAGCTCTTACGTTGATATCATTCTGCAGGAGGCTAGCTGAACCTGACTAGGCATGATCGATCACTTTGTTTTGGAAGGTTGGGGCAGCTTTAGTTGGCAAAGTTTGATACACAGTGATGGTGATGCATAGTGCAGTTTCTGTGGAAAAGGTAACCACGGCATTTGCGTCTACGAAGTGCTCGATGATGGTGGTGGTGGTGGCCTGCTCGTGCCAGCCGTCTAGGGTTGTCGAGTTGTTCCCGGTGTTCTGAGAAAGTGAGCTGATGCATGCAGGCATGCATTCCTACGTGGAGCCGTGGAGGGAGGATTAATATTTGCAAATCTAAAGGTGACAGCGTAATCTATTATCTGGCCGATTGCTATCACCTTTTGTTGATTTATATAAAAAAGTATACCTTTACTGATTCACCGCCTCACCGGCCACAAGAATCCAACTGCTGTATCTGAATCTTCACTGCAGTTGCCGGCCAACTTTTTTTCAGACGAAAATGCTGACGAAGCTGTTTTTTCATTGCATGTAGAAGCAGTGTACATAGTACATGAGCTTTCAAAGCAAGAAACTAAAAACATGAACTGGAAAGAAAAGGGAAAATAAAGTTGTCTAAGGCAAGGACTCAATGACTCAATCCGGTTCTCTTGGACTCAATTATCGTCTTTGTAGCAGATCCATTGCTCGTGATCTGTACCTGCAGCCTGCGAAAGGGTGGCGTCCTGGAACTGCTTCCCTGAAATTTCAGTCAGATTTGCTGCATGCATGTGAAACTTTTCTGACCAAACTGTTACCGTACACGAAATTTTGTTTTTTTATATCTCCAGTATTTTCAGAAATTCAAATGTCATATGATGAATTGGTTACAAATTTACTGCACGGTTCGATTTTTTACAAATTAATGATATTATATTTTTAAAATTTGCACGTACTTTGACCAAATCGAACATGGGAACTGCATGCATCTTAACGAAATAACGAGGAGGAACATGCATGGAGACGTATATCGTATTTGAAGTCAGGGGCGAAGCTCCCCTTGGGGCAAGGCAGGGAAACCGCACTATCTTGATTTTTGTGAATACATTTAGATATACATGTTTTTTCTGAATATTTTGAGTGGTCGTGCATCGAAAACAGACTCTGTGTGAGAAAGGTATGCTTGTTTTAATGATCATTGTGTAAAATTGACTTCGAACTAGAAACATAGACTCATATTCTAGGTTCAATGTGAGTAACAATGATTCTATATTTATATTATAGAGATTTATCATGAATCTTAGTATATTTCTATTATAGAGATTTATCATGAATCTTAGTATATTTCTATTATAGAGATTTATCATGAATCTTAGTATATTTCTATTATAGAGATTTATCATGAATCTTAGTATATGCAGGATAACTTTGTGATATTATTATTCAAACGTGTAGAATTGAAAATTTAGAGATTTTTTTGATATTTGAAAGACACATCATGATTTCAACAAAGACATTATCACCTCATTGAGATGGTGAATTGAAAGGGTTCCTTGGCGACAAAGATCATTATGACCTAGTTGCTCACGATGGATATTTAAAAGTCTTAATAAAAAAAGTAAAGCCTTGGCATTGATGTAGCATTATTGTTATGTTTTTAGGTTCTACGTATATAAAATATGTCTTTGTTTTTATCGTAGTAAGTTATTTCGTTAGAATAATATATGACATTCATGTCTTACGACTAATTTGGTATTTGCATCATTTTTTTTTAGTTTGCCCTACCTCAATTTTTTTCCAGTCTTCACCACTGTTTGAAGTTAAGACTATTGTCTTGTCTCGTCGCGTTTCAACTTTCAACTGCGTGTATCCCTTTGATTGTGATGAGCTTAATTAGTTGCAACACCAAAGGCCGGGACCGTGCTCTGCTAAAGCATGATTTGATGTCATCTCTCCTGGAGCAATAATGGCCAGTTATTTTCCATGTTGCTTAATGAGAACTTTCTGGTCATGCTTTCCACTAACAAAGGCAAATGCAAAAGTGCTTGCTTAGAGATGGGCATCTGTATATGGAACACTCTTTCACTTAGGAAGCAGGGAGAAGTAGATGTACTATTATAAATACATCCATATAGACCGGTACCACGTAACCAACCCTAGATACTCTTGAACAAATATGCAAAAGTTGGAATACATAGGTCATCAAAGATTATATGCCTATGATGTTCAAACTTATCATGCAATTAACTCGGCTGTCGAAATAATATCGGTGATCATAATGTAACCAGCTACGTCAGGGAAGTATATGCCGGGAGTACAAAGCTGATTTGACTATAGTCTTTAATTCTCTTCACACAAAAATTAATCTTGATACCTGGATTCTTGTGAGGAAATAATTATCTGCAGGCAAATTAAATTAGCCACATAAACTGATTTGACTAGAATTTTGAAGGGTTGTTAAAAGAGACTCTTGAAGAATGGATTGTTTCAGTAAAGTATAAAAGCACCTTTAATCTGAAATCGTACATGTTTTTTCCGTCTTCTTCGACTCCAGTGACACCATAGTAGTGGAACACCGAAGAACCTACTCTGGCACCTACATCTTAAGGGTGATTTTCAGGAGAGTTCTCCCTACGAATCAATCTATGTGCCATCCTAACACATTCCGTTGACTCCAACACCCTCAAATTGAAAGAACAATTTCCAATCTCGTTCCTCTGAAATTTGAATTAAATTTCTTGCAAAATGAATGTTGAGTTTAGCATTATATATATTCTAAAGGCCCGAGTAGTAGCTATATGATATTTGGCCACTCCAAAAGTTTAACTCTCAGGCATAGTTCTGAAAAATATTAGTGTGAAGATGCAAGAGGTGATGTCACTGGGTATGGGCGAGTATGAAGAGGCAAAAGGTGATACCACTTGGCAAATTTACGTGTTTTCACTTAGACTTAGATGAGAGTGCTATCCAACAGAGCCAGCTCAATCTGGTCGGCTTAATCCATCCTCCCAAAAAAGTGTGTACATAATCACCAACTAACACTCAATTGTGTTTATTTTGGTTAAGTGAATATTTTGGTACATATGCTACAGAAGCTTTTTCTTCAATCATATAAAAGAAATTTATTATGTGGTTTATTTTTCAATTAATCAACATATATCAAGTGAATCTGATGGTAGAAAATACTTCATCAGTTCACTATTATAAGTTTTTTTTTTAAATGGATGTATCTAGACGTGTTTTAGTATGTAGATCCCTTATTTTTATATGTATCTAATCTGTATTAAAATATCTATATAAAATATCACATAATAGTAAATGGAGTAACGTTTTTATCGTACGGTACTATGCACCGTGTGTCCGTGTCCACGAAGTAATAGGAGGTGTGAGCCACGTTTCACCATCGACTTCCCTTCTTATCCAACTCCGAAAGACAAACCATAGATCAGCAGAAATCGACCGGTATGGAAAGTTCCTCCTATCAGAAAAGGGCAAAACAGAGCACCAACCAACCATTGCGTACATACATCGCCATCGAGACGGGAGAATATGGTTAGGACCTACAAATTATTGCTTGAGGATTTTGTACACCTGATAAGCTAAGGAACTGTGAGCCATCAGTTCTGAACTGCAATTGCTGGCCACGAGGATAAAGCACAAGTGCATTCTGTTTTGGTGTTCAATGACAGATCAAATACCAATATGTGGTTTTTAATTTTACAGCATATATTATCTAAATTTTCCCAAGCTGCGTCGTGTCCTTATCCATCCAAAACCTCAGGTTGTGCGTACAGATAGCCATATGTACTACGGGGAGTGATATATATGATGTCACAGCTGCTGGATTTACGTCGGTTGTGCGTCGCATGAATTAAATCGAGCTTAAATTAGAAACATGTTTTGATAGAAGCTTTTGTTTAGTGAGCCAGCTAAATGTGTAGTCAACATGCGTGTGCATGTTCGACCGGTCCAAAGAGAGCACACACATAACATACCTAGGTTCAACCAGTCTCGCTCTCTCTCTTTTGGGAGTTTCTTTTCATGTTCTGGTTTCTAGGCTTCATATCTCGGCGACTGCGTGTACCGCCGTTTGGAAGAGCATGTCCATGTCTCATCTGTTAAGATCTTGTATCGGGAGGAAGGCGACAAGGTTGTTGGAGAGCTTTTAGTGAGACTGCTAGCGTCCGTCCACTACTTCCTCGTCAACCCCAAGTCAATTTCCTCTACGGGTTCGATGATCTTGTTTTTTTAAACTAGGAAAAAACCCCGAAGGGTCTAGCCTGTACTTTTGTTAAAGGCTGTTTTAGTGCGGTTTACATAAGAACCCCTCAAAGAATAAAAAATTACAAAGTGGCCCTTCACTTTTATAAATACACCCTAGACAAAATATTTAAAAACAATTAAGTCTAGCATAACCATCTCCATTGAGCCAACGCTGGCGATCCTCAACATGACCGATGACAAGACCAATTGGGATGTAGAGGACGGAAATCGTCGGCGTGGCTCCATTGAAGGGCCTCCAAGCTTAGAGTGGATGAGGGATGCATCATCAACATTAGCACACGCCGCCCTTCAGCTATTAAGTTCGAAGGCGAGCAAGGGCCACCGATGTTGTACTTGTCTTAACTTTTCACCTTCCATGCATATAACGTAGTGTCGCTTCGCTCCTCTTCCCACCCTCCCACCATGACGAATAGGAGAAGCTTGAACCATGCACAACTCAAGCGCGGTTCCACCGGAAGACCTTATTTATGGAGTTTTTGGTTGCTTCCCACCCCACCGCATCCCGCTCTTCCCATGGGAGCACCACTGCGAGTGGTAGAACCACCATGTGGCACTAGATCTGGGCCAAAAGACCTTACGCCTACCTCCCAGCATGAAGATGATGACCGTCACAAGGCCAAAACACAAACCTAGATTTTCTTCTACAAAAACTAATATATACAGGGGAATCTCCGGCACCTCTCCTCCACCATCTCTAGCATCGGCTATGCCGCCGAGAAGGCTCGGGATTTTCTAGGATCCTCATGAGGGACTCTCAAGAGGGTGGAGATAGGTGCGGGGAAGGGGATGGAAAAGGAAGGAGAGGCAGTAGGTCTGGATGGCTTGGTTTGATTCAGCGACCTTGGCAACACCATGGGCGACAATAACAACTGACATTGTGCGGCGTTGATAAGATCAACACATATCTGTGCTTCTCATGTCCTTATCTGCACTAGTAGCTACTCTAGATGCTGATCTGCTAGATATACTTAAGTTGGTTGCATGTGGTCAGATGTTGATTTGATTTTGGTAATTAAACTCACTCGAAAATTGCCACGTAGCTCCTCGGATGCCACTACAGTCACTCCTAGCAGGCCAGCCCACGAAACACACAAGCAAAACATCACCATATCAGGAGCTTAATTAAACACATGGATGAGAGTGAGCGAGTTTCCTTTACAGGCCAGAGTAGAACCCAGTACCCACTGCCCACTAGTGCATCCTTCCAATGCTCTACCTTCTTTTGTTGCCTTCCATGCGTTCTGATGCAAATGGAATCGGAGCCGGAGAACCATGCGTTATGCCCATTACCATCACCTGCAACACTTAGAACATTTTGCAACCGAACATGCATGCTTGTTCCAACCGACAGCCACTACCACCTTGCCCTGTTTCCTTTCTTGCCCTATATAAACCAGTGGCTCGGGCTCTGTTCTTCACATCCAAACACAACCTGCGTTGCGTCCTCCTGGCATAACACAATCCTTCAATTCTACTTCGTCCTTGTGGTGGAATCGTCTCCATTCGACGATCAGATTCACTAGCCAAGCTAGCTCTCTCAAATACACCGACCATCACATCAACCGTGTCAGCACTCAGCACTTCACCATGTCTAATTCGGTAGTCGACTCGCCGCCGCAGCTCCCTGCCGCCGGCGCCTGGGGCTCTCTGTTCACCGTCCAAGAACCCAAGAAACCACGGCATGTGTCCGTGGTGCCACCATTCTCTGCCAAGAAGCCGGCGTACGGAGTGAAGCGGAACCTGGAGATGTGCACCGAGGCGCTAGGGTGCGAGACCGGTGGCGTCGACACAACGGCTTACGACGCCGACGAGGGGACGGAGCGAAAGAGGCGAGCCAGCGTGGAGGAGACGAAGGTGGAGCGGAAGGTGCGCGTGCTGCCACCGCCGCTCACGACGCTTGCGGCTGGCGCGAGCCGCATGCGCATGGTCCACGAGCGGCGGGAAGGGCGGCTGGAGGTGTACGCGGTGCGGGCCTCCGGGATGGATGCCGACCGCAGCGGCGGGCGTCTCCGGCTCCGTTTCCTATCCTGCAATGGCTGCAATGCCGCCGTGTGCAGCACTGACCAAGAGCCGCAAGAAGCAGAGGAAGACGAGGCAGAGGAGGTTGATCTGCAGCCGGAGACGGAGTACGTGGTCGCCAAGTACATGCGCCGTGGGCGGTGCCTGAAGGTGGAGAGCGGCGCGACGGCGGCGAGTTGCGGCATCAAGTGGGAGCCGGAGCAGGCAGCCGCGTTCTGGGTGGCCATCACCTGAACTGCAACAGACAGACTCGTTAACTGCTGACTGGCTGATTTCCTGGCTGAATTACTTAAGCCTTCTTCTTCTACCATCTCCAGATCTCCGCTTAATTATGACGTATGAGTAGGGCTAGAGATGGTGGTGATGATCTCGAATATTTTCGGGCTTCGATCTCTTTCGGTTTTTCTCTCCATCTTTAGATTGCTTCTTGCCTATGATCGACCAGGCTGCTCTTGTGTCGCTGCCGACTGAACTGGCGCACGTTGTACATAGTAGAAGCAGTATTTGGTTGGCTTGCATGTACTATTATTGTTTGAAACTGCGAGATTCGTGTTTTTATCGTCAAAGAACATGCCCCGCTTCCTACTCTTCACTCTCCAGCAAATTATCCTTAATCTATTTTTTTTTTCTGAAACTGCGGCAGCACATTATTTTGTTCTGCCCAGAGAACCAGGAGATGTGGAATTTGAGAAAAGCAGAAGGCCGTTTCAGTTTCCTTCAAAGTTTGCAGTTCTGCACCCGCTCCATGGGAAGTGGCATTTTTTTTCTGCCTAGAGACAAGTAAGATATGCAATACAGCAACATTTCCGGACCAAGATGTGAATCTTCCGTTTGTGGCTATAGGAGTGTACAAGATCTCTTGGTGTCGGTGCTAACCATCACTTGGATCTTTCAGCGTTGCTGAGATGGCAAATGTGCAACTCCGTTGTCCAGGCATCGTGGCCTCAAGAATGTATCAATTTGGTCGGTCGTTCCAGCATTTTTAAACCTTGGTTCAGTTTCTAGGTTTATACTTTGTTCTAATGTCTAAGGTTGAGTAATGTACTCCTTTCGTCCTAAATTTCAAAGAGCTTTAATTGTGACTATTAGTACACTAAGCGATTAGACCATTGCAGAAAGTAAATGGGACACGATGTTTGATAACGTAGTTTAGTGATAAACGCCTACATCTGCAGGACATGCTATACACCCACTCCTCTTCAGATACGATCATAGTACCGTCGATGACAAGACCGCCATGGTATACAAACACATCATATCTACAAACGTCACACTTGCGCCCCTACCATGGGCACCAGAGCGTCTCCTAAATCAATCTTGTGGCCAACATAGCCTTCGTCTAGTTTATTTTAGCTATCTCATGTACCTTTATATACTAGTCCCAGGTTACATAATTCAACTCCAACACGTAATCTACCCGCACAGTCTAAATTTAACAATAGTCTATACACATATTCAACACAACTTCAACAATTTTCACCTTGGCGAATATACAACCAACTTGTAAATTGTCATCTTTGCGTTAACATTCGTGTATGTTTGAACTTGTTTTTCTTTGTTGCTCACTTGCATGAGCTGGCATTCGAATCCACATTGGACTCTGTTGCCCAGACTAGTTCCATCGTCGCTTCCCCCTGTTCAGCTCCACCTAGAATGAAGCTCACATGCACAGTGTACATGTTATTCCTAATCCTCCCGCCCTTCAGCACCAGCTCTCTTGTCAACTTGTTCCTGTCAACATGGTAGACATAACGTTGTCATGGAGTTCCCAAGTGAGATGAGGTTTCTTCGAGCGAGCCCTTGGCACATATCTAGCATTCTGAAGCACCAGTTCATCATCTTGAGTATTGATTTTGATATCTTTCATGCCTATAATGCGCTGAGATGCACCATCGATTTGATAGACAACTCTAAAATCACCATGCTTTAGGTAGAAAACCACTCCTTGTTAGATGTCACATGGTAAGAGCTTTCTAAATCCAACACCCATAGTTCATCGAACAATTCGCTTACTAAGGCCAGAACTTCACTATCAGAATTAGCTGTAGAGGCGACCGATTCCTTCTAGCATGTCAAATACAATGCCATTGTGGCATTCTTCAAAAGCGTCAGTGTACAACGCTATTTCCCGGGGGCTAGCTGTTTCTTCGCTTGTAGTCCATTTTATGTGGAAGGCTGATCCATATTTTTTCGAAATGGGGAACATGCCTCCGACCACTGTACTAATTGATGCACACATCCTTATTTATTGCATAGTTTCAAAGTTCAGAGTTTACATCTCGAATTTATGTTCTGATACTCACTTATCTACCCATTTAACCAATTATCAAACATATTTATAACATTTGTTGGTGAAGCAATAGCAAAAGTAAATTGAACCACTTTTCACACCAAATTACATGTTCGTATATACGATGAACATCTAGGAGCCTTTTTCCCAAAGAAAAAAGCTCAACTTTTTAGAGTTAGTGGATAGAGATTTCCCATTTGACTTTGGAAATAGCTTGTCTCACCGGTATTTCCTCATCCTCTAGTCAACTGCGATAGGATGGATAACTCCGTCAGAAGAAAATGATAGAATCGCCAAGACCACATGACCTATGTGGTGAGCAGTCCCAAACTCCATTTTTTTTTAAAGGTGGGCAGCCAAAGGTCGATCTCTCGTATCTTCTTTCCATATCGCATAACATACTTCTGATCGACTTTGCACAAGCGCCACCGACGATTGACAAGCCAAGTCCTGAACGCACTTTGTACAAGCAACGCCACTGAGTGGTGTCAGCTGACTAATGCAAAAAAGAAACAGAGGCCAGCTGCATGCCGAAGAGGAATAAGCATTCGGCAAGGTGCGGTGTGCCGATCGTTGTCTGCCAACTCGATCTACGTAGTATATATCACAAGGCAACGCATTTGCAGTAGACGACTCATGCCAAAGCTGGGGGCAGAACAAGCAACATAGGAACGAACGAGAGGAAAATGGGTCTCCTACAAATTTTGTTTCTCGGTCTCATCAATTTATAGCGACTTTTACATAGGAAGGTAGAGATGAAGCACTCGATTGTGCGTGCTCGACTGGTCGGCCTAATTTGCTAGGGTGAGGCACGGAAATGCATTTTTGATCTCATGTGCATATGCACCCTTTATCTAAAAAACAAATTTTGAATTGTTAAAAAATCCAGGGGAAAAATTTGGCATGTATGTACATATTCTATGTGCATACGCAAGGTTTCGCAGAAATTTGACATTTTTTATGCCTTGTGTAAAAATGACAAAACAATGTCTTGAAAAGTGCCTTATTTTAGCACCAAATTTTATCTTTTTTACACGGGATGTTCAGAAACTCGATTTTTGCTGAAACAACTCTGTTAGCCCATAGGATGTGAAGATATACATTCGACAATTTATTTTGTATTTTTTTGACTTTTCAAATGTGTTTAAAATGTATTTCAATAAAAAGAGTATGCACATGGGAGCAAAAACACCGCGTCCGGGTGAGGCAGGCCTAAATTAGGCTAGGTTTCTTTCATTTTTTCTTTCCTATAGGTAATATATGGGCTGGGCCAAATCTTAGGGCGTGGCCCACCTTCCACCCAGCCGCTACGGTCTCGGCTGGCCGCGCCGGTTGGGGACGCATATACACCGACCTGGTCGGTGTGTACGGGGCACCGCACACCCCAGCGATCAGGTCGGTTAGTTGGGCCACGGCCCATTAAGAGTAAGTACGTTTTTTCTTCTTTCTTTTTTGCTATTTCTTTTCTGTTAATTTTCCAATATCTAACTTTTTTAAAAATATTTTTGGAGAACAAAATTTTAAAATCTATTCAGATTTGAATTTTTCGAAATTTTAAAAATGTTCAGATATTGATTTAATATTTTTTTTTGAAAATTGAACATTTTCTGATATGGACATAATTTAAATTTGAATATTTCTAAAAATTTGGAAAATTTATTTCTCCAAAAATTTAACATATTTAGGTATGAATGTTTTTCAAATTTGAACATTTTTTCAAATTTGAATGTTTTATATATTTGAACGGATTTAAAATTTGAACGCTTTTATGATTTGATCATTTTTGTATTTGAAATTTTTTCAAATTTGACCGGTTTTCAAATTTAAACATTTTCAAATTTTGAACATTTTCTGAATTTGAACTATTTTCAAATTTGAACAAAAATAAAAAGAAACATAAAAGAAACAAAACAAAAAAAGAAAAAGAAAATAGAAACAGAAAATAGAAAAGGAAAAGGAAAGAAAAAAGGAAATAGAAAACTGAAATAACAGGGCCGACCAAGCCGGCCCATACCGCGCGCGGGGGTGTGCGGCGCGCGGTAGCGGCCAACCTGGTCGGTGTATAGCAATCGCCGCGCCGGTTTGTGTCACCGTTTCCCTGGCTAGGTTACGTGCATTGTCATTGCCTATCATGTTGTTGACATTCTCTGCGCGAGACAATTCTCCAATGTACTCCATGCATGTATGCTAGCATACTACTTCACTGCAAAATATAAGCCTTTTTAAAAGTCTAAAAAGGCTTATATTTTAAAATGGAGGTACTACCTTTTGTTACGGTATTATTGGTGGGCTTGGATAGGATTGGTGATCTTGTGTCGGGGAGGGTGATGTACTCTGTGCAGCGCCGCATGGCGGTGCACGACGAATGAAGGGCATGTTTGGTTTTCGGTACTTCCTCCTCCGTTTACATAATTTGTGTATTCTTCGATCACTATTATAAGATCTTTTAATTTTTTATCTTTCGTAAATGTATGTATCAAGAAGCGTTTTGGTTATTTTTGTTTTGAACCAGAAGGGCCCCAAAAGGCATGTAGTCAAGGTTTTAAATAGCGCACTATTTCATTTAGCAAGTTATAGCGCGGTATAACGCGCTATATATAAAATAGCGTTTTGCAAAAAGACATGCAAATGTTAAGGATTTCAGCAACTAAAATCTTGTCCAGCAGACAAATTGCATAACCGAATCATTCAAAGTAGATTCCCAGAACCAAATTAAAGACAACATTTTTTTAACACAGACTAACATTATGATTTAGAGTCAAGGAGGCAACAACAAAGGTGAAATCACTCATTTAGAATCGGAAGAAGAATGCATGGCTTCATCTACAAATCGCAGGATAGCTTGTACACTACCAATCTAGTCATCTACACATCAATACTTCAATACATCCACGCATCTACAAATCAGGATGAGGAGAACCTGGTGGGTGATTTTCCTAAGGCGTCTCCGACATCCGAGCCGGAGGAAGTAGCCGACGGAACCCTGTGGGAGGAAGCAACGGACGCCGGCGTCATGCTGGAAGAGGCAGCCGCCGCCGTCGCTTCCGTGCGGAACTGCTAAACTGGGATTTAGGCTAGGTTTTGCCGTACGGGCTTTAGGTATTTAGCTTTGTTGGGGAAATTGGACTTTTGGGCGTATGGGTTGGCATGCAGTTTTGGACCTTTGTTTTTTGCAGCTAAACGTTTTAGCGCCGCTACGTGTTATGTGTTTTAGCGCGATTTAGCATGATTTAGCGTGTTATTTTGTATTTAGCTCTGTAGCGACCATTTTCTGTCCAATATAGCGTGGAGGGTCCAAATCCGCTATTGCGCGCTAAAACCGGCAAAATTGTGCGCTATTTAAAACCTTGCATGTAGTGCATTTTTTACAGAAAGAACCTCCAAGAAATAGAAAGCTACAACAAGATCTATAATTTTTTGCATTAAGCATTCTAAAAGGCATAGTAGAAACACGACCGAGTACAAGGCCGCCGCCGATGAAGATATGCCTCTTGACACCGCCATCATTGCTTCCTAAAGTTACTGCACCAGTTGGGGACGCTTGGACTTGCATCGAAGCAAGGAAAGATCCTTCGAAGGAGGACGAATAACCTCAAGGAGACGGGCCTGAGGGCTGCATAGCCATCCGCATAGCCAAAGATAGTGGCTGCCAATTTGCGTTGTCGCTTGGAAGCTGCTGCAAGGGTTGTAGAATCTGCCGGCTCCCAGCACCTCCTCCACCTCACACAAGCTATTGAGCCTCTCAGAACCACGACCTTATTACTGGAGTGGAGCTCCATCTTGTGCCCACCATCACCTCGGCTCCGATTGAGGGAGCTTCGCTATGAGCGATTGAAGGAGAAGCCAACAACAAAACTAGCCGGCGAGATTGGTGAGCTTGTGTCGGGGGAGGGTGTTGCACCGTTGTTGTCCGTGCGGCTATGGCCGGCGGTGCACGATGAATTAAGGGCATGTTTGATTTTCGGTACCCTCCTCCGTTTAATAATTGTTGTACTCTCCGTTCTGTATTGTAAGATATTTTATCTTTTCTCCGTAATGGATGTGGCGGTATTAATTTTAGAAACTAATCCACGGTAAGAACTTTAAATAGAGAAAATATTTGATTGGTTCTCACCACATTTTAATATTTCCATAATTTATTTTCAATGCCTCATCAGTCATCTATTGATTTTGCCAAAGCTTTACAACATTTTATGGCGCCCTATTTTTGTTCACACTTTTATGGATACCACCATTATTAAATTTAGGCTTGGTAAACTGTGACCGTGAACTAAAAGTTTATCCATGCGGTTCAGCCACCTTAGTTGGTGCGGTTTGTTTTGGCTATGGCGCCATATACAATAGTGCCAGCTATAATTGTCAATTTATGATTTTTCTAGTGAGATTTTAGAATAATTTTCTGATCTGTAAAGGATAGTAAACTTTACCGTAAAGTTGTGACACTAACCTAGAAGATTGGAAAATCTCACACTGATTAAAAACCTTAAGTTGAAAGAAGCGTGCTTACACATCGAACTTGCATACAATGCATTATCGATTAAATCTACATTGATAGTTTAGTTGATAAAGTTTGACTTTCAATCCTGAGTGGTGTACATAACTATAAAGTCCAATTGACCGATTTTTTTTATATTGTAAACACAGGAAAACAAAAGTCTCACTCTACTACCAAACATACATTACAACATTATCATGTCATGATAGAATGATGCCAAATAAGGTGACATTAACAATTTGCAAAAAACATATGGATCTGAATGATTCTGGCTATTAACAAAACCTTGTTCCACGAGCAAGCATGGTCAATAAGACATATATGATATGTTATTATGATTAATAAAAAATGCAACTACATTATTTGTACTCCAGTGCAAGTTGGAGACCGTTGGAGATGTGCCATAAAGGCAAATAATAAAGAGAGTTTATTATTATATCTTATTAGTTCACAATAAGTCTTATGCCATGCTAAAACTGTATTAATTGGGAAAAAATATACACGTGTGGTATGTAAACAAACCAGAGCCCTAGTGAGTCTCCATGCAAACTAGCTCATTAGTGAACAGATGATTGAGGTTTCTTGATCATGGATATTATGTCAATTGACAATAGGATCATATCATTAAGTGAATTATACGATAAACATACCCAATATAAGTATTGCAACACAATCAAATCACAAAATTTCATCGTTATGAAAGCGTAGTAACCTACTCTTAGACCGTGAGATCATATCTTATCACTATCATCGGAAGTTGCCTTGACTACATTAACCGTCACACCATAACTGGGTGATCATAAAGGTGTCTATCAGGTATTTTGAAGGGGTAGGTTGAGGTGTATGTAAAAAAGATCGGGATTTGTTCAACCGTGTGACAGAAAGATACTCTTGGACCGCTCGGTGAGATTACATCCGTAAAGCTACGTAGCGTATGACTAGGTTATGAGGATGGCATACCATGGAAAAAGTTAAATAGAACTTGTCGTTAACTATACTAAACTAGGTATAATGATATCGAGGATTAGATCTCGAACAACCCTAGGATCGAATAAACAAAGGGAATATGACTCGACGTTTATGATTCAAATGACATATATTCGTGGAATGCACACGGGTCATTATGGGCATCCGGGTCGCACTGATGATCGTTGGTCGGAGAGGCGTCTAAACCATGTTTGTTGTATTCCCGAACCGCAGGGTAACACACTTAAGGGTTCATTGATTCTTAGATATGTTTTTAATGTTATTGGAAACACTAGAGAATAGAGAATAGAGAAGAAAGAACCGGAAAAGCAATTTTGCGTGGATCAAAAGGATGTTCGGAGTGATTCGAAAGGCGTTTCGGATCGCAAAGGGTTAAATAATATGTCTTATATATTTATTATTAAAATTAATATTAAAATATATTTATTATTTAATTTATAAGTTGCATCCCACTTTAATAGGTCCCTCACGGAGTGGAGCCCGTTAAGACTCCCCCCAATGGATAAGGATGGGGCTTAGGGTTGGGGCCATCTTGGAGCCCCTTAAGACTCCCCCCCCCCACCCCCACCCCCCGTATATAAGGAGGAGCACATGTGGGGAGGAGGACACACAATACGAGGAGAGCTCCTCTCCACCCCCCCTCTCTAGTTTTCTCTCGCGCACGTGAGAGGCGACTCCACCCCAGCACATCGTTATACTGCTAGTGCTCCAATCCAAAAGATCTACTTCCATACTCTCTACTAGATCAGAGAATCGGGAGTTGCGTGAGCGAGTCAACCGAGATGTTGGTATTTGTGGCGCTTGTTGTTGTGCGAGGATCAACGCGACCCTAAGGTCGGCGATGACGTACGACTACATCATCCATGTTCTAGTGGAACATTAATCCATTTCGTTCTACGAGGGTACGTCATCAAAATTTTCTTGTTATAACATTACACCTAGATAGATCTTGGCAATCAAAATACGGTAGTTAAACTTTTTTTTTTTTGCTGCGAACCCCTTCACTTTTTCGCTCATATTCAGGTTATCTACACTACTTAAAAAGGAGCAATGTGTTCCCTATTCTGCCACTACAACCATTTTCGTCGTACTCCTCTCCCCTCGCACGCGCGTCTAACTGGGCCAAGCCCAATTAAACTTTTCGGCGGTCGTAACTCCCTTTGGCTTTCTTCACCAGAGAGATCTCACCCATACGGTCGTGGATTTCGTCCACCAGCACATCCACCCATCGGCGGTCGCCTCGCATGTAGCTCCGCCAGCCAGCCTACCGATCCCGTGCTGGCCTCCCGCCTCCCGCCTCCACCACTCCCGCCGGCGAGCCCCAACCTGCTCCTCCTAGGGTTTTGTACCGTCCTCCGCGCCCCGGTCCCGCCGCCACCGCCCCGATCCCGCTGCCCACCACCCCAATTTGCGCCACCGTCATGCCGCTGCTGCTCGGATCTTCGCGGAGATTCTTCACATGCACGAGCCGCCGCGGCCAGCTCTGCTCGCCGTCCGATGGGTCGCCGCGACCAGCTCCACCTCCGTGCGGAGGGGCCACCACGACCAGCTCCACCTTCAGCCGCCGCTCCACTCTCCATCGCAGGGGCCGCCGAGACCAGCTCCACCTCCGGCCGAGGGGCTGCCTCTCCGCTCATCGTTGTAGGGGCCGCCGCGACCAGCTCCACCTCCGGCCGCCGTGCGCCCCTCCGCTCGCTGTCGTGGGGGCCGCCGAGACCAGCTCCACCTCCGGCCGCAACTCTGCTCGCCGTTGCGGGGGCCGCGGCTAGCAGTTCCACCTCCGGCCGACGCTCTGCTCGCCGTTGCAGGCGGCGCCACTCTTCTTGCCGTCGGTTCAACGACGGAGGTGACGCGCAGGAGATCGCTAGCATTCGCGAACACACGCAGGGGATCAGTGCCGTGTGCTCGCCGTCGCTGCAACGATGAAGGCGGCGCCTAGGAGCTCCGCCCTAGCCATCGTCTACGGCTCGCTGGCGTAGGACTGTATGATCTATTGCTCAAGTTCCCATTGTCTAGCAACCTGCAAATTTAAGATCAACAATGGGTATGGTGATATAAGGTCAATGCAATGTAGATCAACAAGGCAATGCATGGTTACAAGGAAATCCATATGATCTTTATCAAATTTTCTATGTTGAGCATATGATTAATTTTCATGGACTGCTGCCTCTTGACAAGGCTCTAAATACTTGTTGGTTGAGAGAAGTCACCTAGATTACTCCCAGGCATTAGCGAATTATTATGTAACATCATAAGAACATTGTTCGAGCATTGCATTAGAGAATTATGGCATACCTCGACAAAATACTAAATATGATTTAGTTCAAAGATGGGAGCCAGAGGCTACAAACAATGAGAATACACTTTGAACGAAATGTTTGTCCCAGGTTTGACAGTAGCTACATTACAGTCTAGAAAGTTAGTATTTCCGATTTTTGATAAGTTTGCCGCTTCATATTTGGGTTTAGGGAAGGGGCTCCGTGCCTTGTGCTCGCTGTCGCTGCAACGACGAAGGTATACCTCAACAAGATACTAAATAGGATTTAGTTCAAAGACGGGAGTTAGAGGCTACAAACAATGACATAAGAACATTGTTTGAGCATTGCATTAGAGAATTATGGCATGCCTCGACAAGATACAAAATAGGATTTAGTTCGAAGATGGAAGTCAGCGGCTACAAACAATGAGAATACACTTTGAACGAAATGTCTGACCCAGGTTTGACAGTAGCTACATTACAGTCTAGAAAGTCAGTATTTCCCTTTTTGGATAGGTTTGTCGTTTCATATTTGGGTTTAGGGCAGGGGCTCCGTGCCTTGTGCTCTCCGTCGCTGCAACGGTGAAGGTATACCTCGACAAGATACTAAATAGAATTTAATTAGTTCAAAGACGGGAGTCAGAGGCTACAAACAATGACATAAGAACAATGTTCTAGCATTACATTAGAGAATATTGGCATACCTCGACAAGATACTAAATAGGATTTAGTTCAAAGACGGGAGTCAGAGGCTACAAACAATGAGAATACACTGTGAACAAAATCAAATACATTTTGAATGAAATGTCTGTCCCAGGTTTGACAGTAGCTACATTACAAGTCTAGAAAGTCATTATTTCCCTTTTTGGATAGGTTTACCGCTTCATATTTGGGTTTACCACTACTCTAAAGGTATGTGCCTATTTCAAAGAGAATATAAAATTACAGGAATCTTGTTCCTCGTGTGATCTATCATTCCTAACTACCTTTTCCAGGTCTTCTGGCAAACACAGGAATCTTTTTGGGTTACCCCTTAATCCTGGGAATCATCTTAATATTCTTGATACCAAACTCCAACCTTAATTCAACTTGGTACTCCTAAGTTCTGAATGTTAATTTCCTTGTATGGTTGTCAACTGGGCAGTAATGTAGCAGGCATTAGAGAATTATGGAGTACACTTTGAACGAAATGTCTGTCCCAGGTTTGGAAGTCATGTGATATCCATGTTAACTTAACAATGCATTGAACATTCACACATCTAGAGGGGGAATAGAAGTGGGACTTGCTCAGTTGTATAACATTGCATACACGCAGGACAAACTTAGTTGTTAACACAGAAGTGCTATTGAAGAATATAGAACATCATTATACCAGTGCTTCAGGTGTACATAGCCAGTGCATGGCTTCAGTAATCTTCGTTTTCTAACATTGTCTTACAACTTCCAACCTCTTGACATCTAGCCAGTACATCCCAACATGTTTGTATGTTGCAGCGGATGCTATCTTAATTAACAGGTCTTTTAATTTTCAAAAGTTTAATATTGCAACCACTGATGAGGTGACAATCTAGATTGCAGAAAAGTTTAATTCGAGTAAATGGGCACCTGACTTGAAGGAGGCGGTCGAAGAGCTGCAGGGAGTAGACGCCCTCCTATAGGCGAGATAGACGATTCCGTATGATTTTTTATGCATTTGTGTCTTCAAAGTAACAAACAAGCGGATATAGGTGAATCCTGCAGTTTTTTCCACTCACACGGTCTAGCATGCAAATAAAAGCAATATGAATCTGTTCAGTTAATTAATTTTCCATATATAAGTAGAACGACCACTTTGGAGTAATAATCTTTTCAAACTTGAATATAGCTCTGTACAGATTTTCACTTCACGTGTTGGATTCAGATGTTCATCTAAACCTGAATTTATGCGTGTCTGAAGTGACTCATTCTCAATTCAGCCATGTGTTTCCCTATATTTATTCCTCACATCTTATTTGTTGTATATCTTTGATTGGTCCGAAGTACTTCCTAATCTGATCTGATGTGTGATAGCTTATACAGAATTGCAAATGACTAACTCAGCTATAAGCCAAAACAAAACCCATCAAATAGAAAAGTCGCTTTTCCTGAATTTATTATTTTCTCACTGAACTGTTGTATGTTTGGGTTCTCGTGGATACATTGTTGTTCTTCAATGATCTTTGCTTTATTTTTTTCATGTGCCTCTGGAATTTAGAGGTTAGTTCTTGGATGATGTTTTTTGCCGAATAGCAATGTTTCCCGACAAGAGCCTGAAGGCATACTGATAGTTTCCCTTTTGTTTTATAGGCTTAACTAATTTTCCTGGCATTTAGAGTGTCGAGGCTTGCTTTGGCCTGCCAAATTTCTGCGGCAGGTATGGCATGGATTCTTGACATCGCCAACCTTAGTGTATGATATTGTCTCTGTCTTTGTCTGAAATTTCGGGTTTGTATTTTGCTCTCTCTTACCTGCAGGCTATCTTCATGATGGAGCTTGCCGCGTCGAGTGGTTGCGGCTTGGATAGGGGTTTGTCTGTGCTATACGTAAGTTTGACCCCTCTGAATACAACTCGACATTTATGTTTCTGCTTGCATAGCCTTGTTTCTGCGGTTACTTTTGCTTCTTTGCCTGCTGACATTCTTATTAGTACAAGGGTATTATTTGTTGTGTAGCAAGGTACTGAGGTGATGTTTGCTTTGCGGTGCAAATGGTAACTTGGTTAAAATGCAGATGTTGTTTCCTGTTTAGCTTCCTTGCTTGAAAATTAGAAGTTAACTGCAAGGTACTGAGGTGATGTTTGCTTTGCGGTGCAAATGCTTTGGAATGCACTTAGTTGTTTTGCATATGTTTAATTTTTATTTGGTGGTTAGGGTCAATTTCAATCCATTGACTGAAACAATTACAAATGCTTTGGAAGGGAACTGGCATCCAGTTCATAAGCGATTACACTTCTAGCTATATTAGTCTTTCCAACAAGGTTTCTTCTATTTATTTCAGTTCTGAATAATGTTCTTTCCACATTCCTATATGTGAAACTAGAAGCCAACTATTCATTATCCTCTTGGAAAATAAAATTCATGTTATCTCACAAGTGAAGTGTTTCTCTTTCATATCATAGATTAAGCAGTCCAACTGCACGGGTGAACAATATCATCTCCGGGATGAGGGTGGCCGGAGCTCTTTCTAAGGGGACAGTCACCTCCTGGAGCCGATTGACATGGACCTCATGAAGACGGTCTACGTCGCGATCGATGAGGAGAAGCCCGAGCCACCGGTGTGCCTGGTGCGAGGGCTGTCGGTGCAAGGTACATTCCTGGATGATATTTTGCTCCGTGTTACGGGCATGAAGGCGAGTGCAGTGGTATGTGATGGCGGTGCTGAAGTCTTGGCTGAAGTGGCCAAAATTAGGTACATGTGTTTGATCTCATGTCGATGATAAATTTTAATTAAACCGCAGCAGTATCTCGGTGTGAAGAGGGGTGTGATAGAGATAAAACAACATCCATTCTCCGAGGGCGTGAACTGGGATCTCATCCATTGCAGCACGCCTCCTGAGGTACCAAGGCCCGTGGAAGCAGAGCTGCCCATGAAGTACATGATGCCAGTAGCCATAGCCAGTGTGGTGTTGTGATTTGATGTGGTTTTGTTTGTGTCACCACTGTTATACAAACTTCTTGCATCTAAAGTGGCCAAAATTAGGTAGATGTGTTTGATCTCATGTTGATGATGATTGCCTTTCTTCAAAGAGGTTTGATTATGTCAGCTGTGTCTTTGGGTTCAGAAAGGAACATGCTAAATTTATCATCATTGGAGTTACAATGTTATCTTGTTATTGCGTTTGGTATTATCATTCTTGGTATTATCATGTTGTAGTACATTATGATATCCATTATGATATCCTTGATTGTTGAATTTTCATAGTGAGTTGTAAATTATATATATGCATTGAGAAATGAAATTTGAGAACCCGTGGCAACGCACGGACATTTGTACTATCAGGTACATCTGTGTATTGTACCGTTGTAGGTAGTTCCTAGTCTAACGGGCAGCCCTAGTCTTACGCCGCCCGTGCACCAGCAAGCGCCCACGATCCTAATGGATCGCAAGTATATGTAACAGTTGTTGTTCATCAATGGAAATCATTGGCTCGTTCTCCCAACCCACCGAAATTGCTCCCCACACGGCCACACCTCTCGCTCTCGCCACCGCGGCTTCGACAGTGAGCCTCGCCGCCGATTCACCGTCACCGTGCATGTCGTCCCTGAGCGAAGACGACGACGATTTTGCTGAACTCATAGCCGCGGAGCTCGACCTCGCGTCTGCCGCCGACTCTGCCTCCCAAGGGGACCCCTCCGCGTCACCCGCCAACGACGACGAAGAGGAACAGGAAGTGGCCATCGAAGGCGACGCCGTAGCGCAGGGCAGGTACGCCAATTTGATCTCCCCGGCCCGCCCCACTCCCTACCAAATCGTTGGGCTTAGAAGCTTTGGGCTGTGCGATCACGAGCCTGTATTCCACGCTCTGCTCCTGTAACGATCAGTTTAGTCGATCTGGTTTCAACTTATTGGACCAGCAATGCTTGAGGGTTTGTGCTTCCGTTTTACTTGGAGTGTGGTGACTGGACGATTCGATTAGATTTGGGTGAAGGCCGAATCGCCGATGGTAGTAACAGATTTGGTGAACTAGGGAAAAAAATTCTAGCGCTTACTGTAGGATGTTAAGTGGGATCCCACCTAAATCCCACTTGTAATACATTTTGTTTTTTAGTGTAAATTTTAACATAAAATTTTAAACTAGAAAAAGACAAAATACACTAAAAGTGAGATCCCACCGGCTCACCCTAGCTTACTGTTGCAAGCATCGTTTGCAGGTATCTAGCGATGTCACTTGATTATATCTTCGATTATATCTTAATTTGAGATTCCGGGCTGAGAAATACACATCTAAACAACCTAATCAGTAAGACCGCTCCTGCCTTGAAAGTAATATCGAATGCTGAAACCCATAATCTTCAGCATATGGGCTTATAAGATGAAGGTTACATTGTAAATCTGATGCGGATTAACACAAGGAAGGTTCAGATAGCTTAGCATGCACTTCATTTTCATATAATTAGATTTTGTATGGTTCAATAGAAATATGGCCGACTGCCATTATCCCTTCAGGGTATAGGTAGAATCCATGATGTTAGACTTACCAATTGGTCTTATGTTGAGTAACATCTATGCAGATTGTGTCCAATCATTGATTCAAAAAAATAGTTCAAAGGAAAATGTGACTGTGCTAAGATTGTAGTCGCCCAGTACAAAAATACGGTGTAGGTAGTAGTAAAAAACATATTCATCTGAAAAGTTGATGCATCAAATGTTTTACTATGTAAGGGACTCAGCACTGAGAGAATAGCTATAGTATGCAAGTATCAAGAAGGACTCAACACTGAGAGAAAAGATGGAAGGGAGGGGAAGAATACATGATGATGTTGTGTTCTGAAGGAACCCTTGATGATTCGATATGTTTTTGTACTATGAACCTGACTGCTCTCAACTATATGAAATGCATTAGTAAAAGGCGTAGAGTGGAGGAACACAATACCAAGATCGAAGAACAACAGTAATGCCTGATGAAGATGGCATTGGTACGAAGGTTAGTCTCGTTTTACATACTATCATGCTTAATATGTTCAGTGCCAGTATACTAAAAATAATTCTTCCATAAAGTGTAGTTCATATGAAATTCCGGTTTTTTAATGATATCATAAGTTACAGGCTTCATTAGCATATTTATGTTGTTACATTCATAAAATTATATTTTTCTATACAAACAAATACGTTAATACTGACTCACAACAAACAAATCAACATAAATAGCCAGATATACGAGCCATTACAGTGTACAACACGCCAAAAATATGTATTTTAAGTGATATTTTTGTATGTCATGTAGGAAAATAATTGGGCCAACGAAACAAAACACAAGTCATCCCCTTGTTTAGTATTGTAAATGCTAGCGAACATTTTGCCACTTTCTTCCATACATTGAACTCTTACCATTCGTGGCTTAGCCCCCATCTCTAATTTTATATTAATTCTCCAATGACAGGTGATGTGATCCCAAACATAAAAGGTATAACCTACACATTTGAAATTAATATCAGAAAATGTTAATAATGGATTGTACTGGATCATAGATCTTATGGCTTACCAAGTCTTGGATTCTTCTGATATTTTGAGTACATTGATGAAGTCAAATGAGAACTCGAGCACACATATGTACTACGGATGTTTATAAACATTGCATAGGTCTGTCATTGTGAATTTTATCTACAAGCTAGCGCCAAACTTCTACAACAATAGGATTGTGATCTAGTGCATTTCTAGCAACCGAAAATTACATTGGATCCAGTGCTTGCTGAACCGTGGCCGAACAATGGAGCCCGATCTATTTTGAACAACTCGGAACGAGGTCTTGTACACGCTAAAGATAGGATTGTCATTCTTAGATGATAGCATACAATTGAAAATTTTCTTACATTGGCCTTATAATTTAATTCTTTTTTACATTGTCCTCGTTAATTAAAAAATGCCAAAGATGGTTACTATTTTTTTACATTCTCCTCGTTTTGATTAGTTCATGTCTGATTGCTATTATTACACTCTTTTGTATAGCTCCATACTGTTGTCTTATTTTCATTTCCTCCCCCTTGATGTAATTGCTACTTTGGTTCCATGCCTTGTGCATAGATAGATAAAAATAAAATCACACCTTAGGGGCTTCCCCTACGGTATCACGATAAAAAATATTATTAATGTAGAATCAAAATGCTGAATATCATAGCTACATATGAACTTATTTCGTTGTGGAGTGAATAATAGACATGTTCGGTTAATGTATATGCCCTTTATTCAAATAATATATCAATTTGAAAAAAACAATGCTTTTCTTCTTCACTTGATAGATGTCACATGAACAAACCATCAACTACCCAAATTTCTTAATAGAAGTTAAATATAGTTATAGTGATTAATCATCAAATGATAATTGCCTCTTGAAATCACACAAACAACACGATTTATCTCGTGCTTATGTTCTTAGGATCATTTACAAGCTAGAACAAGTAACAATTTTTATTATGTCTAATGTGCAAAAATTACAAATCATTTCATGAATCATAATAACAACATATCGTTCACATTCTAATTAGTTGCATGGCATAGTAGTACTAATCGGTATCGCATGATTCGTATGATTCGTATGACAATTCCCTATCTACATCATCATCTTCAACTTCTTCATCCATATCTTCTTGTAGACGTCATCGAGCTCTCCTGACTCCTTTGCCTTTCGCATTCTTTCCTTTGCCCTTCCTCTTCTCCTGCCTACACCGGAGCCACCAACCGCAAACGTTTGTGGTGGGTAGGGGCACCCTTGTGCACATTTTTTCACCCATGGGGCGATGATTGGTTTCGCTCCATCTTCAGTTCTAGAATCCTTTTGTGCTCGACTTTGGTGGGGCTTTAAAAATGATTGCCAAATGAACAGCTTGATCATCATTCGATGGCTCATCATGCACTGGCATCTCATCTACAAAATTTCTTCTAGCTTCTACCTAAGTTCTTTGAGGACTATCATGGCTCTTTCATAGGCTATTGTTGATCTGCTCCCTACTCGAATATTGGCATAAGCTTCTCTGATCAAGCTGGAATTCGTACCACTTAATGACCTGGTTCAGTTTGGACACATAGGGAAGCTTATGAACCTTCTCATTTATCAATACTATAATAAGGTGTGAGCTTAGCAGTGTGCACAATGAGACACATAATTAATGTAAATGTGGTCCCAATCACAGTATTTTTCATGTGTAAAATTTGAATGATCAATATTCTGGTTAGATGTGTGCTCCGACCCTCTGCACTCACAAATGTACTTCTCTTCATCTTCATTTCTAACTACTTTAAACTCATGTCGTGGCCATGAAAAAGTAGGGCCTAATCTATACAAAAACAAACTACCCTCTGGAACGTCAAATGAGTAGGATTTATATCCATGATGTATTATACAAATACCAAGAGGCCTATGTTGTTGGAACATCAGAGAAGGCCCTATTTTTTCATGGTCACAACATGAGTTTAAATTAGTTTGCAATGAAGAGGAAGAGAAGTACAATTGTGAGTGCAGAGGGTGGGAGTACACAGATAAATAAAATATGAATCTCTCAAATTTAATACATGGAAATACCATGATTGTAACCAAGTTTACATTAATTATCCGTCTCATTTTGCACGGTTTCTATGCTCACACCTCATCATAGTATTGATAAATAAGCAGATTTAGAAGCTCCCTAGCAAGTATGTGTTAAGAAGGTACTCGAGGAATGCGCATGTTGACCTTCCTTATGATAGCTGCCCAAACCGGACCCGATGGTAGATCATAAAGTGGTAACAATTCAAGCTTGCTCAGAGAAGCTTATGCAAAAGTTTGAGAAGGAAACAGGTCAATAGTAGCTTATGAAAGAACCATGACCATCCTCAAGGAATTAGGAAGCAACTCGAAGAAAGTTCTACAGGTGAGATGTCACTGCATGATGAGCTAGCCACTTATGACCAGGATGTCCATGTGGTAATCATTCTAAGCCCACCAAAGTCGAGCACAAAGTGTTCTAGAACTGAAGTTGGAGCGAAACCAATCGTTGGTGCATGGGGGAAAAATTGTGCACAAGGGAGTGTAGCAATTGTGGCCTTAGAGAGGGCCACAATAAGGCATTGTGCCCCTACCCACCACAAATGTTTGCGGTAGGTGGCTCTAGCTTAGGCAGGGGAAGGGACAGGGGAAAGAATGCATAAGGCAAAGGAGTCATGAGAATTCGATGCCCTCTACTGGCTTATGTGGATGAAGAAGGCGAAGATGAAGATGAATCGAAGAAAGATGATGAGGTAGATAATGAATCATCATATGAATCAGACGATAGCGATTAGTACTATGGCATACAACTAATTAGAATGTGAACGTTAACAATATGTTGTTATTCTGAGTCACAAAATGATTTGTAGTTGTTGCATATTTGAGAAAATAACTATGACTTGTTCTAGCTCGTTATAAATGATCCTAAGAACTTAAGCACGGGAAGAAAATCTTGCATACCCTCGATGCGATTTTTGTGTGATTTCAAGAGGCAATCATCATTTAATGATTAATCATTATAACTATTTTTAATTTATTATACACTGACATAAGAAATTTGGGCAGCTGATAGTTTGTTCATGCGACGTCTATTAAGTGAAAAAAAACATTATTTCTTTTACAAATTGACATATATTACTTGAATAAAGGACATATTCACCAGCCGTGTATGCGTAAATGCATATACAAAAAAATATTATTCACCCTACAACAAAATGACGTAAGTAGATTGGGTGTGAGTTCATGTGTAGCAATCATATTGGGCATTTTCATTATACCATTAATAGTTAAAAACAGGTCAACGTAAAAAATAGTGATCAAACATCAACTAATCAAAGTGACGTAATGTTATTTTTTGTAATCATGTTCTACCTAATTCTAATTTTAGCAGTCATATTTTACAATTTTAATTAACGAAGTGAGTGTCAAAAACATTAAATTAACAACATTTTACATTGTACACTATGATCTAAGAATGACAATCGTACAAGACCGAATGCTTGTTCTGAGTGGTTCAGAATGGACCAGGCTCCATTGTTCGGTCACGGTGATTCAGAAAGTACCGGATCCCGTGCAATTTTTGGTGGTTAGAAATGCACTAGATCACAATCCTGTTGCCATAGAAGTTCTGAGCTAGCTTGTAGATATCATTCATAATGGCAAACTTGTGCAAATATTTGGAGTACTAGTATGTGTGCTCTAGTCCTCATTCGATTTCATCAATGTACTCACAATATCAGGAGAGTTCAGGACTTGCATTGTCAGCTATAAGATCTATGATCCAGTACGATAGATTACTAACATGCTCTGATATTAAATGTGTAAGTTATATACCTTGTATGCTTGGGGATCACTTCACCCGTCGTTGTCGAAGTAACATAAAATTAGAGATGGAGCTAACGGGCGGATGGTATGAGTTCAACGTATGGAATAAGGCAAAATATTACCTAGAAGGGGAATGGAGGATGTCCGCTAGCATTTACATATTAAACAAGTTGATGAGTTGTGTTTTGTCATTGCCCAATCATCCACAAACACTTAACTCTTTGCCATATGCGCCGGTTGCAGGCGGTTTCAGACTGCCTAGATCAGGGCGGACCTAGAAGAAAGTTTGAGTGGATGCCAAATATATGAGTGGGGGCACTCTTCAAGAAAATTTGAATGATTCAAGATTTTTTCTTATAAATCTGCATAGATTTAAGAGAGATTTAGAAATTTGAGTGGGAGCTTATGCCCCCATTCATGCCTTCTTGGGTCCGCCCCTGCCTAGATGCACATTAGGTCAATTTTGTTGCGTCGTTACTTAGAAAATACCAAAACACTGTCTGGGTACTTATGATTTGTGCTAACTTTAAGGAAATCTCGATCTTTTTTCTTCAGCGGAATACGGGGCTGAACAGCAGTTGTGCGAGATGGAGGAATGTGTACATACAAAAGTTAACATACAAGTCATGCGTCATTCTTGCACTACAGGCACTTAAGGATGTGTACATTACTTGGACGACGCCAATAATATGACACTCATAATAAGCAAAAACATTACATGGACGTGGGCACTAGAATAGAAACATAAGTTTAACTTCGTTTTTTGGGAGAGGGTGCACAAGTGGATCTACGAAAGAGAACTTTTTACATATGGGTTAACATGGGCCTGAATTTCTCCAGAGAATCAGGTAAACGCCTGATTTCGTTCAAATCATGGAAGATGAGGCGGGAGAGGTCTTAGATGTGTACTGGTTCTCCTTTGCCTGCGGTACACAAACTTTCGGTGAGAAAGTGCAACACTGAAAGGATAAACATCATATGGAATTAAGTCCGTTGACTGAAATTGCCGGTTTAATGCTACAACGAAGCTGACTCTCTTTGCTATCCTAGTGGTGCAGGAGCTTCTTTGTGAATAATGCACTTCCTTGCTCAAATCGGCCATTCAGAAAAATCTTCGAGCTGTTGACTTGTCACTGTTTGAAAAGCATCACTCAGGCCTTCAATCGATCTGTAACCGCAGGGGTCATTTCGTTCTTCAAATGAGCCACCATTCTTTCTCCAGTCAATCAAGTCCAGAACATCACTGCGAATGTTGACTAGGTTGACGCGGTACATAGATAAGTGGTTGCTGTGGTGATATGTCCAAAGGATCTGAATATATTTATGTGGCAAGCAATACTAATTAATGTACTGTATAGAATAAAACGTCAATTGCATCTGAAGTTCTGAACAACCTAATCAGTAAGACTGCTCCGGTCTTAAAATTCAATTGGAATGCAAAGCCATCCATTCTGTTGTGCTATGCACGTTTCTATATTGGTTAAGCCTAGTTTCATATTCACAATATGGGCTCATAAAGTGAAGGTTACATGGTAAAGATGATGTGGTTTAAGTAACACAAGGAAGCTTCAGGTAAGTTTTGTATGTTTCAGCGAAAATAAGACTCGTTGCCATCATCGCAACAGGCCCAGCTGGAATCCATGAATTTTGGCTTGCCAATTGGTCGTCTGTTGTTCAGTATCTATATCCGGATCGTCCCCAATCAAGATTCACTAAAATAGTTGGGACGAAAATGTAATGTGGTAGGATTGTAGTGAGCCAGTGCAAAAATTCGGTGTAGGTAGTAGCAAAAAATTCATTCATCCCAAAAATTGTTGCATCAAATGTTTCAGATGTACCGAGGTAGATCCAGCATAAGGACTCAGTACTGAAAGAGCGGAGAGAAGGGGGGAAGAATACGAGATGGTGTTGTTCTCTAAAAGAACTCTTAGTTATTCCTCTTGCTTATTTTGTACTATGAATCTGACTGCTTTCAACTGCATGAATATACGCAGTACCAAAAGGCATAGAATGGGGAGCAACACGAAGATCTAGGAGCAGCAATAAGGCCTGATGAAGATGCTGTTGGTATGCCTCTTAGTCTCGTTACATGAAATTTTGGTTCTCGAATGCAATTATAAGTTACATGCTCCATTCCTTTAAGGAGTATATGTTAGGATTTTTATCAGTGATTTATGTAGGCGTGTTGGGACTTATGCGATCTGAACCTCTCAGCCTCCAACTAGCTTGTCTAAATAAGTCTTGCCACTCCATATAAAACACACATATGATTTTATATATGTTTGGTTATTTTTATTTTTTATTTTTGTTTGACAAGTATCTTGTCATGCATCCTACCATGATTCATGAGGTGTTAAAACTTGAAAGGAAATATTACTTCTACTGCATCCTTGATTCAGCTCCATTTATCATATCTTGAGCATTGAATGTCCATGGTATGGCAGATGGTATCTTTAATTAGTAAATTTATGATGTAGCAGGTTCATTTAAAGATGCTCAAGTCAAAATATGTCCTCCACATCCTGGGTTTATTTGTGGACTTTGCTTAATATGTGCGAAAAGCCAAAATGAAGATGTTTCAGGAGTTGCTTTTAGTTACAAATCTAAGGTACATAGACCTCTTAGCTCTGACCTCTCTCTCTAAACATGAGAGGGGTGATGGAGTAAATTAAGATCACCCTTTTCTTTAATACACTCTAGGATTAGGTTTTGAAAATTTTCGAAATTGTTTTTCTTTTCTAGTTGTCCTTTTGATGTACCATCAGTGCTTTACTTGGATTCTGAAGAACTATTTAAATGCAGGGATTGAGGCTAGGTACTTCAGAAATGGACAGGCTACGTGGGTCTGAAGTGAAAAATTTGTTGCGTGGAAGAAAAACTGGCGCTTGTTTTGGACTTGGATCATACACTGATTAACTCAACGACACTCCATGAGATTTCTCCTGCTGAGATGGACCTGGGAATTCAGACTGCTACGTTCAGAAGGTAAGTTTATCTATTTGCATTCGAAATTTGGAGAATTGTTAGCTGTTTCTATACACAGTTGATACGGAGTATGTTTGAGTTAGGACCACAAACATGGTGTGGAATCAGCTCACTTTGATTTTAACCACTAATATATATGAAATTCTTCGAGTTCCTCAGGGAAATACATAGTACTTCTGTTGTCCACCAGTTTCACTACAGAGTTTATTTTCAATGTACGGACAATCCAACATTTTATCTTCGAAACTAGGGGTAAATGTTGCTTCTTGCAGTGAATGACAAAATAAATGACATATAATCAGGGTTTTGCTAAATGTTACTCCCTCCTTGCTACAGTGTAGTGTATCTAAGATTTTTTAAAAGCCAAACGATATAAAGTTTGTATAACCAGATCTCTCTATCTTCACATGCATAGAGTATCTTTTGTATACATCTTCCATCATATAACAGATGTACACTACAAAATGCCCCCCCTTACCCGGCGGACTTTTTTTGGACGGCACAAGTTGCAATCGCTGGCAAAAAAAATTGGCTAATGTATGGGCATTCCCAGCGCCCAACAAGGCTGGCGCACAGATTTTCACCGTGGTTGCTTGCAAACCGGTGGATAAATATGTCGTGCTTGGTGGCAGGCAAGCCCAACACGAGGTAATGCCACGGTTGAGAAAGGAAGGCATTTAGTGTTGCGTCCTTATGTGAAAAGTCAGGCCAAAAATAGAGAATGGTCAAGCACGTCCCGCTGACTTGTCAATAACGTGTTGCTGACAAGCGTGGCCCATCTCTGCCAAGCCATGCATTGTCTTTATATTGGCAGTTTGTGCATACGTGGGCCAAATAGCTAGTCGCACTAGTTCTAAAGCCCATAAACAAACCCTAACCACCACTTGCTAGCCCAGTTCCGATATAATACAAGGAACTCTTAGCCACCACTGCCTACTCTCCAGTCCCCTTTCTATACGCACCACACTCATAGTTATTGACTCCCACTAGCTAAGACGAACCCTAGATACTATATATGTCCCGAACTAGGGCAGCCTCTCCTAGTCGCAGTCATACACCTTCGTTCAAGGTTCTGAAGTATGGTCTTCATTTCTTGTATAAACAGTATTGCTTCTTCTTTCACATGCATATCCGTTCCTGATTCTAATCGATCTCTGTTATCCTTTTAAGATCCAAGCATGCACCGAGGATGGCAGGCATCTAGAAGCCATCATCGGCGTTCGGCGCACAAAGGGACCGCACCCGTGATAGTACCGTGCGCGGGGGATACCGGCCATGTCACTGCCGTCGTCATACATTGCGCGGAGGATGCTGCCATGTTGGTACCGTTGTCATAGTGTTGTGTAGAAGCTAGCTGAATAGAGAGGCCCCCAAGATTAGATTAGGGAGGTTCCTCCATTTATCCTTAGGGTAAATGGAGAAATGTAGAAAGGACAAGTGAAGAAACTCTCACCACTTATCCTTGTTTTTTTTAGGGGACTTATCCTTGTTGTTCTACTTATTTTTCTTTTCTTTTGCATTGGATATTCATAGGATACGTGAATAAATCTATTAAATTAGTTTGTGTTGTAATATCATTGTAATATTATGAAAATAATATCGAAATTACTATCTTGATGAAATCAAAATTACTATCTTGATGAAGAGTTGAAGACACTTGATTATGAATTGTTGATTGTGATTATTTTAGGTGACGTAAAAGATGTACCAACGACGACATTATTACTTCAGGGCTGTCTAACAATGGACCGAGGAGTTTTTACTGTGGTCCCGCGTATGATAGAGCTTGGCGTATCATGAAGTACCGATCAGAAAAAATGTTGGCTCTGTAGTTTTCCCGGTGTAGTTATTTCTGGAGACCTTTTTGCCGTGCTAGCTCAAGCGTGACAATTACGGGCAGTCGTTGACGATAAAGTCGTTGCGGCCCGTGTGCCATATTGTAGTACTATCAAAGAGTAGGAAACGAGACGAATCAACTTCTCTATCAAGATACCATGCACGATCATCTCTTAAAACGGCAAGGCCAACACCTCCATTCTGCCCCTTAATAACGTGAAGTCTGCATTTTTTTTTTGGAACTCAATGCATTACGCATTAAACAGTGAACGAAGCAACATTGCCCGCCACAAGTACAGACACAGACGGATCCATCCCGTCAGTTACAGAATCAGGCATTCCTGCCATCCTAGCTCCCTTGGCAGCAAGGGAATCAGCTACAGAGTTACACTCTCGCGGACAGTACAGGACTTTACATTGGACAAAATTACTCCTAATCATCCACTAGTAGAAAATCTCTCATCAGTACCGGTTCCAGAGGGGCTTTAGTACCGGTTGAGCAACCGGTATTAATTATCCGGCACTAAAGCCCCCTTTCGCACCGGTTGCTTACGAACCGGTATAAAAGGGGCCTCCACGTGGGCCACCAGGAGAGCTCAGGGCTAAGGATCTTTGTACCGGTTGGTAATACGAACCGGTACCAAAGGTTCCCCGCGGCAGGGAATTTGCCCAAATCTCTGCAGAGAATTGGTTTTAGGGTTTTTGGAGGGGTTTAGGGATATCGGTTTGTTTCATATCGCGTCGATGCACCAAAACGCGTTTGGGTTTAGGTAGTACATGAAGATCAAGATGATGCATAGCAAGTTGGTGCATATAATATAACACATATGTTATTGCATAAGATCGCAAATTAAGTAGCACTATGCATGAAGATCGATCTTCATGCATAGTGGTACTCTCCGAGGCGTACTCTATATATGTCTATTACATGTAGCATAGTGGTACTCTTCGAGTCAACTATATATGTAACATGTACATCTTCATTCATAGTGGTACTCTGCGAGTGGTGGTATGACGTCCCGAAGGAAAAATCCCGCCAATTCCTCGCCTATTGCTATGAAGCGGTCATCGATTGAGAGCTTGTTCCGCTTTCTTGCCAACTATAAAAGAATAAGATACAAATGAATACATGAAACAACTATTACTGAAACTCAGCACAACTTATGATAACAAAACAAATTTGTGAAGATTGTTTTTGTACCTCTTTATTTCTTTCATTATTCGTTCTCTCGTTGACAATTCTGCGGATGTACTCGCAAACGAAGAATCCACAGAGATCGGTCCCCGGAGGTTGTTGCGGGCATTTCTTTACAAGAATATAATTCAATCAAACAATAGTCAAGTATGATAATTAAAAGGTGTGTGGACCTAGGTAGTACTACTTACTTTCGCACGCCATCGCAGCTTCGGTGTCCATTCACGGGACGTATCTTCCTTGATGAAAGTTTGCCATACGCTGCTCGACAAAAGAAAATGCATAAAAGAGTCATCAATTAGTTCAAAGCAGGAAATTAACGAAACAAACCGATAAGAATTAAAATTACCTTCTGAGCATTAAAAAACAAGACACGTATAGATCCTTTTTTTGCTTAGTGAGTCCAAGACTTCAACTTCTCCAATTTCCAAATTGATGACGAGAAGAATAAAGTGAAACCTACGCACGTTTCAATATGTAGTGTCATATATATAAGTCATTAGTTAAAATTTTGACATACGGTGAGCAAAATATAATGTGTTATAAGACAGTAAGACTCACTCGAAGTTGTAAGGCCAAAGTATTAGCTTTTTTTCACGTTGTCGCTTCAAAAACCTTAGCAAAGTCTGCGGTGTATCCTTGTTATAGAGGGGATTCTCTATGGTTTTAACATGCATTGTGTTCGGGTCAATGAACCCAAAGCATCTTCGATCTGCATAATATAGCGCACAAAAGATTATAATCTGCAGACAATGAACGACTTCTCAAATTAAATAAATAAATCACTTATAGACAATAGCAACTGATGATTGATTTGTCGAGGGCCCGGAGATTGTATAATGAAAGAGTTCGGCGAAGTCAACGTTCACACAGTACTCCTGGAAGTAGTGCTCTTCCCTAACTCGCACCATGATAGTCTCGATCCCTTCCTTTGAGGCCTTAAGGTACCACGAATGCAAGTTACGCATACATGTTGGTACCTTCCTGAGATTCTCGACCAAATCTTTCCCTTGAACAAACTAATATGCTCGTTCAGCTAAGGCGTAATCAGTTGCGTCTTGTCGAGAACTTTGAACGGTCTTCCCGTCAAACACCTTGAGAGGGGCGACCGATTGAACGGGTTGTTGTCCGAGCTGGTAGACATTGTGTATCCCTTTTATCTCCCTGATACCCGATTGAACGGGTTTTGTCGCCTCGATCATCTTGTCATACGACCTTTCAATAGAACGCGCATAGTCGATGGCGGCGATGGTACAGGGTCATATAGATTGTCAACGGTACGCACAACTTTCTCCGGATCTAGTGTCTTCTCGAAAGGTATCTCTGGCACTTTCGGTGCAAACCATTTCTTCAACTCGGCCTGAACGGCCTGCGTTTTCCTCGGAGTTTTTTCCCAAGGTAACTTCTCAGTAGGCGGCGGTTGTTTCTCCTTTCTAGCTTTCTTCCTAGGCGGCGTACCGTTCCGCTTAACGGACGCTGTCTTACGCGGAGGATCTCGAGATGGTGGACTCACGCTGGGGTCCCTCTCGTAGGTGTGGACTTGGCTGCTCACCGGACTGCCACCAGGAGGAGTCGATGGCATTTGCTCATGTGTAGGAGTCGGTGGCCTTTGCAAAAGGACGACGTACTTCTTCGGCCATAGGGCGAAACCGTGCTTGACATCGGCCAGTGTCCTCTCATCTTCACCTCTAGGAATATCAAGCTCCACTTTTTCAAAACCGAAACAACTTCATCCACCCCGACACGAACACAACCAGGTGGAATGGGCATATGATGGTGCATTGCTCCATCTTCACTTGGGTACACATAGCCGACCGCCACCTTAACAGACGCGGTCCTAACATATGTAGCTCGCAATCTGTCTTCTCCGTGACATAATCCACGGGTAGCTTCCTCCACATCCGTCAAGATGCGAGGAACCGACACGCTTGAGATGGGGCAGCATCGGCTTGTGGATCCTGTAGAAACAGCGGATCGGTGCCCTCTGATTTCTCTCAAGAGCCTCCACCCTAGTTAACAATTCCGTTACAATGTCGGCGTCTTCTTCTTCTTTCGCGAACGGCTTCTATAAGTGTCAGCGCTGTCCGGCCACGCTTCCTTCATGGTGAGACCTGGGCGAGCTCGTACCCGTCCAACATGTTCGGGTTCCCCAGAGCGAGTGTCAGCTCATCATTCTCTCGATCGGGAATGTACTCTCCTTTTCCGACCTTTTCAATTGCATCTACAAGCTTCGGTACAATTGCCTCAATTTTTTCCTTCCATTTTCCCTTCGCAACGATCAGCCATGTCTTTGGGTCCAACCCTGCCCCATGAGCGAACAACGAACTTGGACCGTTCGGGCCAGTCCCATGTCGTGGAGTGATTCCATGATCAATCAGTTTATTCTCAAACGCTGTCCACTTCGGAATGGCACTCTTGTAGCCACCTGACCCCAAATGATGCGGAAGTTTCTTCTTTGCAGCATTTTCGGTATTTTTCTTCGATCGGGACACAAAAGTAGACGATTTCTTATAATCCTTAAATGCGGCCTGATCTTTTATCTTCACTAGATTATCATCGAATACTGGATCTTCATTCTTATATTTGTCCCATAAATTTTTCTTGAAGGTCTGGAATTGTATGGCCATCTTCTTCCATGTCCATTCCTTGACTTTATTCTTGGCCTTCCGTCATGTCTTCCGGTAGGCTGAACTTTGTCGTAGCGTGTCCCAAAGAAATTTTTTCATCGTGTCGTTGACATAACTAGCACCACTCTCCGGGTTCTTCGGCTTATGCCACTCTTGAATGCTGATCGGTACATGGTCCCTAACAATAACTCCGGATTGACTTGTAAATTTGCGGCAAAACTCCTTGGGCTCCACTGGTTCACCATTATCCTTGAATGCCGTGAGGGCTAACCTGCCCTCGCCCTTTAGCACCAGTCGGGCCTCGTTTTGATCTAACAGACTTGCTCGATGATCCAGAAGGCTAAAAAATTATTCGTTAATAAGTGCAATACAAATAAATGAATGCATCTAGGGATGAACATATAGACTAATTGATACATAGATATACACCTCGCCGGAGTTTGTGATGGACACTTCGTTGTCTCTTCTAATTTGTTCAGACTCAAGTCATTCAGAAAGTCTTGGAAATCGTTGTCATCTCCATCGTCGGGTTCCGGACCACGGGCACTCTCATAGATCAATTTCGCACCGCTTCTTCCCCCTCCTCATCTCGGAAGGTGCCGTCCTCCATACCTCAATGTCACAAAATTAAGAAAGCAATTAGAAAACAATTCAAATGAAGAAAACAATAACCCTAACCCTAACACTCAGCGCTACACTCGTCTCGCTCTTCTTCTTCTCGACCCTAACCCTAACACTCGGCGCTCCTCCTCTCACAAGCTCACAGACGGCAACAACAACGGAGCGAGGCGACTATTTCTGCAAAGAAGGACCTCCCATCTAGGCGGCCTGTATAGGAGAAAATGCCCTACACTGCTCATGTTACCTGCATTTTTTCCTATCAATCAACAACAAAATTACCAATATGTATAAACTCTTTCCGTGCGCGAGGCGGTGCGAGGCGGCGTGATTGGGGGCTACTTGCAGCGTGTGCGGCGGCCGGGCAGCGTGCTTGGGGGCGGCGAGCACGAGGGCAGCCTCCCGTGCGCGACGTGATTGGAGGCGACCTGCTTGGGGGGGCGCGCGGGTGCCTGCCGGCGTGGCGGCCAGGCATGGGAGGGCGCGGCGGCCAGGCATGGAGGGCGCGGCCAGGCGGGGCGGGCGCGCGCGGGCATGGGAAGGGCGCGGCGGCCGGCATGGGAGGCGGCGGCCGGCGGGGATCGAGGCGCGTGGCGGCCGGACATTTCGTCGAACGGCTTGCCGCGTGCGTGAGGGGAGGGCGCCGGCAGCCGACGCGCGCGGGCTCCTCCCGGCGAGGCGCGCGGCGGCCGGAGGGCGGCGAGGAGCGGCGGGAGCTCACCTCGGGTTGGCGCCGGCGCGTGGCGCCGCCGGAGGAGGACGGCGACGGGAGGCGCGGGAGGGAGGCGGCGAGGGGAGCGGCGGGTGACGACGGCGTGTCCGCGACGGCGAGGGGGAGTGGTCTGGCGACGGCGTGGTCCGCGACGGCGGACAGCGCGGCGTGTTCTGCGACGGCGAGAGCTTCTGGCGCGCGGCAAGTGTGTGTTGATTTGGGAAATTTCTCCCCGCGCGGCTAAGTGTGAAGGAGGAGAACCCCTTTGGTACCGGTTGGTACCACCAACCGGTACGAAAGGCCTTTCGTACCGGTTGGTGGTACCAACCGGTACCAAAGGTTTTTTTTGTTTTTTGTTTTTCTTTTTCTGTTTTCTTTTCTTTGCTGTTTCTTTTCTTTTTCTTTTCTGTTTCTGTTTCTTTTTCTGTTTCTTTGCTGTTTCTTTTCTTTTTTTTTCTTTCTTTTCTTTTCTTTTTCTTTTTTGTTTCTTTGCTGTTTCTTTTCTGTTTCTTTTCTTTTTTAATTTTCTTTTTATTTTATTTTCTATTTCTTTTCTATTTCTTTTTTCTGTTGCTTTTCTATTTATTTTCTTTTCTGTTTCTTTTCTATTTATTTTTTCTATTTATTTTCTTTTCTATTTATTGTTTCTATTTCTTTCTTTACACTCCCGCGACGCCGTTCGCGGGAAAGTTTCCCGCCTCGACGTCGCAGAAACTTTCCCGCCACGACGCCGCGTGGGAGAAAAAGGCGAGAAAAAGGGCGGGAATAAAATTTTATTACGATTGAACTCGAATTAAAAGTACATAGCTTAACTGAAAATTAAAGATACATGGCCAAATTCTACGTTGGAGTCATTCAGTCATACTCGTGCTAGCCCTGTAGTAGTCGCCACTGTAGTCGTCGTAGTCGCCGTCATCATCGTCGGGCATCGGGGTCGCGGTACTCCCGGCGGCGGGTGACACGCGTGGGCTGGGACGGGTAGCGCAGCGGGGCCACGGTAGGCCATGACGCCCTGGAGAGTCCGGCCGCGCCACCCAGCCGACGGCCGGCCTCGTTGAAGTTCGGAGGCGGACCGCCCTCCTCATGCAAGCGCCCTCTCACGCCGATTGATGAAGAAGCTTTCCCAAGTCGGGCTGTAGTCGGGATGCCACTGGGATTCCTCCGCTGCTGGCGTGAGCTCGAAGTAGTAGTGGTTCGTGATGGCCATCTCGCGCGCCACACCTAGAGGGACCGGAGGGACCGGCGCCTCCGACGCTAGCAACCAGCCGGTCGGGACGCGTAGCCCGGCGGGGCAGGTAGTTCGAGGCGCAGCGCCTCCGCCTCCCGGGGGTTAGAGATGCGATGGAAGCCATGAGAGAGAATGATGAGGTTTGCAGATATGAGTCTAGATGTGATATGTAAATGGTGGCCAAGCCTACATATATATAGTGAAAAAATGGCGGGAAGACAAAGGCGGGAACCGGTGGAAAGCGTGGGAAGAAAATAGGCGGGAAGACAAAGGCGGGAACCGGTGGAAAGCGTGGGAAGAAAATAGGCGGGAAGACAGAGGCAAACCTTTAGTACCGGTTGGTGGGTGCAACCGACTAAAGCTGTCGGCAGGATAAGGACGCCCTGCTCGATGAGATAAAGTATGTAGCGCACGACGCCTGTCGGTGGGATAAGGACGCGTGGGTAACCTTTAGTACCGGTTGGTGGGTGCAACCGGTACTAAAGCTGTCGGCAGATAAGGACGCCTGCTCGATGAGATAAAGTATGTAGCGCACGACGCCCTGTCGGTGGGATAAGGACGTGGGTAACCTTTAGTACTTCGTGTCGCAAGGTACTAAAGCCGGAGGATAAGGACGGCTCGATGAGATAAAGTATGTAACACGCCCTGTCGGTGGGATAAGGACGCGTGGGTAACCTTTAGTACGGTCGTGCAACCTACTAAAGGTCGGCGAGATAAGGACGCTCGCCTATAAAAGGAGCATCGATACACCATGGGAAGCAGCTCAACAAGCCAACATGGATGGAGAGTTTCATCACCATGGATGGAGGAAAGGGTTGGGAAATCTCCCGTGAACTTGTCGAAGATGCCTTGGTGCACACGCCCTATGGCATCTTCGGAAGTTCCGCCTCGAAAAATTTCTGCAAGCCCGTGGAAGACTCCATCTCCTCTAACAATGTTGGGGAAAGGGTTGGGAAATCTCCCGTGGCGGAACTTGTCGAAGATGCCCTTGGTGCACACGCCATATGGCATCTTCGGAAGTTCCGCCTCGGAATTTTTTTCCTGCAAGCCCGTGGAAGACTCCATCTCCTCTAACAATGTTGCGGAAAGGGTTGGGAAATCTCCCGTGGCGGAACTTCTCGAATATGCCCTTGGTGCACATGCCCTATATATGGCATATTCGGAAGTTCCGCCTCGGAAAAATTTCCAAGCCCGTGACTTAACTAGTAAAACAAGCCAACCATCTCCATTGTTAATATCTTACATACAGTAACATCATTACACAAAAGTGATTTCCATATTGAGATACACAAGTTATACTCCATCTCCTCTAGTCTTGAGTTTTCTTCGCCCGTTTCCCTTTCTTCTTACTGCGACGCAACCATGGACAATCTTCATTGTTTAAGATGATGCTTGGGTCAATTTTTACCTTGAAGGGTGAAATATCGTCAAACTTATTATAATCTTCTGACATGTCTGTCTTGTCCTCTACTCCCACGATGTTTCTTTTTCCTGAAAGAACTATGTGCCGCTTTGGCTCATCGTATGATGTGTCCTCTTGCCTTTCTTTTCTTTTTTTCGGTTTGCTAGACATATCCTTCACATAAAAACCTGAGCCACTTCACTGGCTAGGACGAATGGTTCGGTGTCGTATCCAAGATTCTTGAAATCCACTGTAGTCATTCCGTACTGCGGGTCTACCTGTACCCCGTCTTTCAGGTTGAACCATTTACACTGGAACAAAGGGACCTTGAAATTAGGTCCATAGTCAAGTTCCCATATCTCCTCTATGTACCCATAATATGTGACCTTGTTTCCATTGCCATCTTCTGCATCAAAGCGGACACCACTGTTTTGGTTGGTGCTCTTTTTGTCTTGGGCGAAAGTGTAAAATGTGTTCCCATTAATCTCGTACCCTTGAAAAGTCGATATAGTAGAAGATGGTTGCTTGGCCAACAAGTACAGCTGCTCGTCATCGGTGACATTCATGAGACGTGTTTGCAACCAACCGCCGAAAGTCTTCATGTGTTCTCCATCAATCCAATCTTCACGTTGCTCCGGGTATTTAGAGCGTAAGATCTCCTTGTGTTCCTCTTTGTACGGAGCCACCAAGATGGAATTATGTAGAACTGTGTAGTGTGCTTGAGTGAAAGAATGTCCGTCCATACACGTTGCTGATTTCTTTCCTAGCGTGCCTTTTCCACGCAGTCTCCCTCATAGCGCGATTCAGAACACCGATCGGCTTAAGGTCGAATAAAGTCAACACAAAACTCAATGACCTCCTCTGTTCCATAGCCCTTGGAGATGCTTCCTTCTGGCCTAGCACGGTTATGAACGTACTTCTTTAAGACTCCCATGAATCTCTCAAAGGGGAACATGTTGTGTAGAAATACAGGACCGAGAACGCCAATCTCTTCGACCAGGTGAACTAGGAGATGTGTCATAATATTGAAGAAGGATGGTGGGGACACCAACTCGAAGCTGACTAGACATTGGACCACATCCTTCTGTAAATTTTGTAGAGTAAGTGGATTGATCACCTTCGAGAAATTGCATTGAGGAACACATAGCTTCACAATGGGTACTCGAACATTTTTCGGAGCCCCTCAATGCAACCGGAAGTAATTGTGTCATAATCACGTGGCAGTCATGAGACTTTAGGTTTTGAAACTTTTTCTCCGATATGTTTATTATTCCCTTTATATTCGACGAGAAGCCAGACGGGACCTTGATGCTACTCAGGACTTCAAAAAGATCTCCTTCTCCTCTTTGGTAAGAGCATAGCAGGACCTTGATACTTCTCTGGATTCAGGTTGTTTCCTTCGTGGATACTTTGGTCCTCCCGTGCATCCGGTGTATCTTTTGTCTTCCCATACACGCCCAGAAGAAGCAGGTTCACGCAAAGATTTTCGTCACGTGCATCACGTCGATTGCGAGTGAACCTCTAAGAATTTCCAGTAGGGTAGCTCCCAAAATATCGACTTCTTCTTCCACATGGGTACGTGTCCATCAACATCATGCGGAACAGATTGTCCGCCAGGACCCTTTCCAAAGATCACTTTTAAATCCTTGACCATATCATATATAACTTCCCCATTAGGGCGGGTAGGCTTCGTTCGGCTGCCTCACCTCCGAAATGCTTTCCTCTCTTTCTTACGTGATGTTGTTTTGGAAGAAATCGACGATGCCCTGTACACATTCTTGTTTCCCAAATAATTACTATCAGTCTCACCTAAACAGTGTGTGCATGCATTGTATCCCTTGTTTGACTGCTGAAATGTTACCAAGAGCAGGCCAATCATTGATGGTTACAAATAACAACGCTCGTAGGTTAAATTCCTTTTGTTCGTGCTCATCCCACACAGTACACCTTCGTCACGCCACAACTCTAAAAGTTCTTCAACCAATGGCCTCGGTACACATCAATGTCGTTGCCGGGTTGCTTCGGCCCTGGATGAGCACGGCATCATAATGAACTTCCGCTTCATGCACAACCAAGGAGGAAGGTTATAGATACATAGAGTCACCGGCCAGGTGCTATGGAGCTCTGCTCCCGAAAGGATTAAAGCCATCTGTACTTAGACCAAATCTTAAGTTCCTTGCGTCCTGAAAATGACTTGAACTCTCTGTCGATTTTTCTCCACTGCCATGCGGGTGTCTCAGCATCACATCTTTCTTACGGTCCTCTTTGTGCCATCGCAACAACTTGGCATGCTCTTTGTTGGAACAAACGTTTCAACCGTGGTATTATAGGAGCATACCACATCACCTTCGCAGGAACCCTCTTCCTGGGGGGACTCACCCTCAACATCGCCGGTCATCTCGCTTGATCTTATACCTCAATGCACTACATACCGGGCATGCATTCAAATTCTCGTACTCCCGCGGTAGAGGATGCGGTCATTGATGCATGCATGTATCTTCCGCACCTCTAATCCTAGAGGGCGGACAATCTTTGCTTCGTACGTGCTAGAGGGCAACACGTTCTCCCCTGGAAGCATCTTCTTTATTATTTTCAGCAACTTTTCAAATCTCTTGTCAGAAGTACCATTCTCTGCCTTCCACCGCAGCAATTCAGTGTGGTACCCAGCTTTTCGACCATTTTCGCAATTTGGGTACAACAGTTTGTTGTGATCCTCTAACATTTTCTCCAACTTCAACCTCTCCTTTTCATTTCCGCAGTTCATCTTCGCATCAAGAATGGCCCGACCCAAATCGTCATCCGGGTCATCAAAAATCGGCTCATCGAAATGGCTCTTCTTCAGCTTCGTCTTCCCCATTCTACTACCACCGTCTTCAGTGAATAAGGGATAGTTGTCACTATCCTCTTCTTCTTCTGTCTTCCAATATAACCCCTCTTTCTCCGTGCTTGGTCCAACAATTATAGCTGGGCATGAAACCATTCTCCACAGGTGGACGTGAAGGGTCTTCGAGGTAGAGTAATCCTTCATATTCTTACAGAACTACATGGACAATACATGAAACCATTCGACCCTGTTTGCCTCAGCCACGTTGAGAAAATAATGCATGCCAGTAATGAACTCGGGATGGCACCGGTCACCGTACATCCATTGTCGACTCATCTGCATTTTATATGTATATCAAAAATCATTAAAATCACAACATCATGGATATATGAGTGACCAACTTAATTAATATTCAAGTTCATCACATAAAACTAATTGTTTTTTATAAAAGAAGAGGGGCTCACCGAGGCGGTAAGGACGGGGATGATACTAATTAAAACCTACAAAACATACCATAATTTCAGCTCAAATTGCATATAAAAAAATAAAATCACTAACTTAGGCATTTCATCGAACACCTTGCTTGCACTACAAAAATAGTACGAGTTAAAACTACCAAAGAACTGAGCTAAATTAGGAACGCCGGAAGGAAGGATGATATTGCTAACCCTTGGATAGATGTATGCCGTTAATCTTGTTAAAATGGTGGAGAAAAATAAAGATTATTGGAGTGTGAGAGGTGCAAAATATTTGGAAATGTGAGGAGAAGTGAGAATGAGATATGTGCAGGGAGCTCGGGCGCTGCCGCGCGCACATATAGGGCACATACCCTTTAGTACCGGTTCCTTACACGAACCGGTACTAAAGGTGCAACCCTGGCCCCACCACCACCTGGAAATCGGTATTAAAGGTCCATAACGAACCGGTATTGATGTCCCACGCATGGAACCGGTATTAATTCCCCCTTTAGTACCGGTTCGTAAGGGAACCGGTACTAAAGGCTTAGATGGATGAGAGGTTTTCTACTAGTGATCTCCTTTATACGCTCAAAGACACATCCCAGGCTGGACATGTCAATCTCCCGCCTCTCCAGCGATGCTTTCAGCACCATGGAGTCAGTTTCGAGGTAGATCCTCTGAATGCCCAAATGAGCAGCCAAGCCAAGCCCCTTCTCGGCAGCGATGGCCTCAGCATGGACAGCACTTAGCAGGTGCGGCAAGTGACCAGCGGCGCAAGCAACCGCATCACCATCAGGATCACGCAGAATAGCACCCCAGCCACCTGCAGCAGTCTAAGAGAAGAAAGACCCGTCGGTATTCACTTTCACCCAGCCCGCAGCTGGTGCCTGCCAGCACTGCTACGCCTTCCTCAAGCTCTCCTTTGGTTGCACATTCAGGTCATAAAACGCCTCAGCTTGATGTGTGATTGTCCAAGCCAGCTCCTCGCATGTGCGGGCCTTATGTCCTTCACGAATGTTGTTGCGCTCACACCACCAGCACCACATCAATGTTGCGGCCAGTGCTCGTTTCTTTGCGCTCATCTTCATCAGCTCTTCAACCACCTCCAAAGCAGTTCTCGCCTCCATCAGCCGCAGTCTTTCCTTCTCCATATCACATAAAGCCCAGATCATCGTCACCCTCTTGCATTTGAACATCAGGTGCCCACCATCCTCCGCCTGGACTCTGCAGACTGGGCATTTTGGATCAATATCCATTCCTTTCCTGCGCAGGTTCAGGCAAAAAGGAGTAGTGTTATGACCCAGCCTCCAAATGAAATGTTTGATTTTATTTGGCACCGCCAGGTTCCAGATGTCCTTCCACGGCCTAGCTCGTTGAGCGTCAGATGCCGTCGTTGGTATGCCTCGGGGGCTAGCCAGGTTCCTGTTCATAATCTCGACCCAATACGCAGACTTCACCGAAAAGATACCTTTGTCATCAAAATGCCAGGCCGGCCAATCAGCATAGTCACCATTGATTGGGATAGCAAGGATATGAGTTGCATCATCTGGTGTGAAGATGTCCTTCACAAGGGCTTCGTCCCATTCACCCGTGGTAGGGTTGATCAAGTCACTGACTTTTGTCAAAAGGCTACTTCTCGGCGTGGAAGGTTGTCTGGATGTGCCACGAGGGATCCACGCGTCCTTCCAGATGGAGATAGACCTCCCGTCCCCCTCGCCAGATAAAGCCCTTTTTCAGCACAATGAAGCCTTTCAAGATGCTTCTCCAAGTGTATGACATGCCCGCAACCTCCTGAGCCTGAAGGCAATTGCCATCTGGGAAGTACTTTGCTCCTAGGACACGTGCACAAAGCGACTCCGGGTTCATCAGGATCCTCCAAGCTTGCCTGGCCAACATGGCTAAATTGAAGCTGTAGATTTCCCGAAAACCAAGCCCTCCCTCTGCCTTAGGTTTAGTTAACGTTTCCCAACTCAGCCAGTGTATCTTATTCGTCTTGTCTTGCTGGCTCCACCAGTATTTACATATGGAAGTGCTGATCTCATCACACACAGTTTTGGTCAGGTCGAAACATGACATGGTGAAGGTTGGGATCGCTTGCGCCACAGCCTTTATCAGGATCTCCTTCCCCGCCCGAGACAGCAGCTTCTCCATCCAGCCCTGGATAACCTGCCACACTCTGTCTTTAATATGCCTGAAGGTTTTAGACCTTGACTTCCCCACATGGATTGGCATCCCCAAGTAGCGCTCGTTCAGCGCTTCCTTGTCAATTCCAAGGGTAGACATAACCTCTGCCTTATCATTACATCCAACATTCGCACTAAAGAAAATGGCCGACTTGTCCTTATTGATGGTTTGTCCTGAGCTTGCCTCATAGACCTGAAGAATATGATTGAGCTGATTAGCACTCTCTTTGTTTGCCCGAAACAGAATGAGAGAGTCATCTGCAAAGAGGAGATGGGATATGCTCGGTGCCAACGGGCAAATCCTCACTCCCTGGATTAGGCAATCCTCTTCCGCCTTTTGCAATAGACTTGAGAAGGCCTCCGCACACAGAAGAAAAAGGTAAGGAGACAAAGGGTCTCCCTGTCTCAAACCTCTAGTGGGTATGATCTCGTCTGTCAGGTCTCCGTTCACCTTGACTCTGTACTTCACTGTTGTTACACACTGCATGACCAGGTCCACAAACCGCCTATTGAACCCTAGCTTCACCATCATTGCCTCCAAAAAATACCATTCAACCCTATCGTAAGCTTTGCTCATGTCTAACTCACAGCAGCAAAAGCCTCCTTCCCCTGCCTTTTGTTCCTCATGTAATGTATCACCTCATAGGCAAGCAGCACATTATCAGTCAGCAGCCTGCCCGGAACAAAGGCACTTTGAGCAGGAGAGATAATCTCCGGCAAGAGCACCTTGAGCCTCTTGGCAAGGACCTTGGAGATAATCTTGTAGACTACATTGCATAGACTGATGGGGCGCATATTTTTGATGCAGTCTGGGTTCTTTACCTTTGGAATCAAGGTAATGGAGGTATTGTTCCAATCATCTGGCATGGCACCCCCATTAAGGAAAGCAAGCACCTCCTTTGTGATCTGCTCCCCCACTTCTTCCCAGTAATGTTTGTAAAAGACAGCCGGCATCCCATCCTCCCCCGGCGCTTTGAGATCACCAATCTCCTGCAGAGCAGCCTTGACCTCCTCGGAAGAGAAATTCTCGAGCAGGTCCGAGTTCATGGCGGAAGTAACTTTGCACTCAACCGTGTTGAGAACAGCAGCATGGTCAACAGCCCCATCCGACCTGAAAAGCTGAGAGAAATAGTTAGTGATAAGGTCTTTCTTCTCCGCCTCCTTCTCCAGCCAACTCCCATCATCTCTTTTCCGCCTCCCAATTTTGTTTCTTCTTCTCCTGTCCTTCACATTGGCATGGAAAAAGCCGGTGTTTTTGTCTCCCTTTTGTAGCCAATTTGTGTGTGCCCTTTGCTTCCAAAAAGTATTAACTTGTTCTTCAAGACGTTCCAGTCTATACCGCGCCACCTCTTCCCCAGTCACCTTCTCCTTGCTTACTACCATCCTCCGCCACCGTTCCACCTCCTTTTTAGCCTGCTTTACCCGCTTTTCGAGGTTGCCAAGAACGTTTGTATTCCACCATTGCAATTTGTTTGCCACTCGACGCAGGCCCTCCATTGTGGGCAGACCTCCCCCATTCATTGCCTCCTTCCAAGCTTCCTTTACGACCTCATCAGAATTCTCCTCCTCAAGCCACATGGCTTCAAATTTGAAATTTGGCCTCCCTCCTCCATGCCTGTTCTCATCTCTTTCTCCGCTGGCCGCCTCCCCAAACGAGAGGATAACTGGTCTATGATCCGAGTGTCTATGATCCCCATTAACAACTCTGTAGTCAGGAAATCTATCTATCCATGCCTCATTTGCGACAGCCCTGTCCAACCTCTCTTGGATATATTTCTCCCACATGTGATTGTTGTTTCTCCACGTGAATTTGTCACCCTCATAGCCCAGATCTTCTAGGTTGCAAAACACCAATGTTTCACGGAATCCCTCCATGCATGCCTGGGCCTTGGGTCTTCCTCCCTCTTTCTCATGCCCATATAGGATTTCATTGAAATCCCCTACACACACCCAAGGCAGTGTGCCCTGGTTGTGCAGAATTCGCATCAACTTCCATGTCACCCACTTCTTTTCCGAGCTTGGCTCCCCATAGAGCCCCGTGAAACGCCACTTGAAACCATTCTCCTCTGTGATTAGCAAGTCCATGTGGTACCGCGAAAAATTCCGCAGCTCCACCTCCACCTCCTTCTTCCAGAACACCGCAACGCCACCACTCTTGCCATCACAGTCCCTCGCCACCATGCACGTCATGCCCAGCAGCCACTTAAACCTCTCCATGCGCTTAGCTGTCAGTTTTGTTTCGGACAAAAATAGAATGTCCGGGTCCTCCGACTTCTGGAGATCCAGAAGCCCCCTAACTGCCGGGGAGTTGCCAAGCCCCCGGCAGTTAAACGTCACAAGCTTCATTGATCCCTGCAGGGCTGAAACTGCAGCCCCGCGTCTAGGTTTGTCTCCACTACTTTCTCCACATCTAATTCCAGCCCTTTAAGCCTCTTTGTTTTCTCCTCCGCCACCAGCCCGTCCACCTCCATTGCATACACATCTCTCTTCTTGCCCGCCGTTTTGGTGTTGATGTTACTGGGCTTGATCTTCCCTCTTCCATTATTTCTTCTTTTAAAAGTTTTCCCCACCGCAGCCGGTTTTTCCAGCACCTTCACTACCCCTGTCTGTTGTGCCTTCCGAGATGTCATGTCCCCTACCATTGTGCTGCAGCTCCCCGCTGCCTGCACCTTCACCTCCACTAATCTCTCCCGCTCCCCTCCTTCCACCAACTCCTGCTCCCCCTTCCCATTGGCCACCACCACCACCCCTGCAGGCTTGTGTACAGCACCATCATTCCCTGCACCATCAATCAGCATGTCCGCTTCCTCAAACACAAGGACTTTCTGGGATGTTGTTTTTGGCTTTTCGGCTGGCTGTGGCAGTTTTAGAGGGCTTGTCACTTCCTTTTCCTCAACTGGCTTGTCCTTCCCCTTCCCGCCAAAATTCTCATCTTTGTTCCTCCATGACTCCGAGTCACTGCGAGACCAGAAACCCCTCCCCCCGAGCTATTGCTTCTTGCCGACGTACCACCCCTCCCTAAACTCCACCTTCCCCTTTCGTCTCCTCCACCCTCCCTTCTCATGGTATGCGACATATCAGCTTTGAGGTCTCTTGTATACATCTGTTTCTCCCCCTTCTTCAGTCTGAATTTGCATTCTTTATCATTGTGCCCGATGACGCCACAAGTGAAGCAAAAGTCAGGTAAGAACTCATAGGTGAACGTGCACCACTTGCTCGGACCACTACCAGCCTCCTCTTCCTCCTCCCTTCCTTCTTCTTCATCACCTTCCACTTCCCCATATTGTTTCCCCCTCCCTCCCATCTCCTCCTCATCCTCCTCCAGTCTCACCCTAATGCCCCTCATGATCGGTTCACGAACATCCAGCTTCACCCTAACCCGCAGGAACTCTCCAATTGCGAACCCTCCTTCGTCCACATCCACCTCCACAGATTCTCCCATTGCATTCCCAATTTGCTCCCCTGTTTCTCTGTTCATCCTACCAAGCGGTAGGTTGGAGACACGGACCCACATCTGGAAGAACCGAAACTCATACTCATCTAGGGTCTTGTTCTCGACAAAATCCTCCAGCACCAGCAAGTCTTTGCCGGCCAACCATGGCCCTCCCTCCAACGCCCTCCTCTTCCCCGACTCTTGCTTAAAAGTAATGAGGAAAACATTCCTGCGCAATTCCTTGCAGATCGTACCTTCCCTTGGGCACCATATTTTCCCGAGAGTATCTTGGATTCCCACGGCGTGCGCTAGCTTCTCCGACAGCACCTTGCCCACCACTTGGTTTGGATTCGCCTTCTTGCTCGCGCTAGGCCTGCCCAGCGTCACCACCTTTCTTCTTTCTGCAATCTGCAGCTTCTTCAGCATCCCCTCCACCCCTTCCACCTCCACTTCCTTCCCCTTAGCCTTCCCTTTCCCCGCCTTCGATGCCATTACTCTCAAAACTCCGGGACAGCAATGTTTTACGACCCCAGGACCTGGCTCCCAGGGAAGGCTTTTTGGTGGTAGGTTGTGGGGGAAAAGTTCTAAGCCGAAAAAACGAGCTCGCCCCCGCCGCCAGCCGCCGCCCACACCGCCGGATCTAGATAGGGGGAGAAGGACATGTGGACGGGAACACGAGCGTGAGAGACACCCCCACACCTGCCGAGCAGGGTATGCAGGTTCAGGGGAACACTCCGGTGCGGGCCTGGCCTAGCTTGGAGCCCAGAATAGCAAAACGACGGCAAGGAAACTAGATCTCGACCCGTCGCCCACGCGTCGCCGCGGGGTACCTTTCCGTCACACACGGGACGGACCGAAAGAGAAAAGATCGCACACGGGCGCGGCAGATTCACGCCGAGTGAAGTCTGCATTTGAATAAGGAGTAAAATCCACTCATAGTCACTAAACTTGTTGGCCTATTTCAATACGGTCATTGGACTTAGAAGTACGCTACTTACGGTACTCAAATACGGTTAAGTGTTTCATCTACGGTCACTGGCTCCGGTAGAGTTGTGTATTTGCTGACATGTAAGTGAGGGACCCATATGTCAGGTCAGTTCTAGCACTGCATTGTTCTTGCAAAAAGCCCCCTAAACTTACTGCCTCAACTTCCTCCTCTCCCTGATATCCGTCCCCGCCACCCAGCAGCTCCAGCGCTGACCCATACGCGGACGCGGAAGCGAATAGCAAGGAGCGCCACCGTCGTAGCTCATCAAACCAGCAGTGTGCCTGGCCGGTCGCGCCTCCGCCACCTCCAGCTCGGCCGTTGGCCATCATCGAGCACGGGCAGAGATGCGGGCGTTTCATGTTCACCTGCTGCCTCTTCAGGAGAGTCGTTTGCGCGTATCCACCAATCCACCGTATGGTTCGTATCTTCCGATCCACCGAGAACTACCGCATGATGCAGAGGCGAGACTGCAAGTTCGACCTCAGGGATGAGAACATCGTGCTCGACTAGGTGGACAAGCTCCTGGAGTTCACGAAGGGGACATGGATGACCCCCGGTAGAAACCAGATGCCGACGGCCTCGCGCGCGCCACGTTGACGGAGGCGTCGGCCATCGCACGCCCGTTCCCACGAGTCAAGGGGCGCCCTGCGTAGTCCTCCGTCGAGCCCTGCCGTCCTCTCCAAGCACGCCACAGCCTCCCTCTCCCTCCCATGCCGTGCACCGCGAATCCACCTTTAGCCCCAAATTCGGCGCTGCCACCGTCGAATTAGCACGCGGGCGCCTGGAGTAGCAGCCACCGCCGTCCCAAGACGTCGGTGCTCAGCCACCGTTCCCGCGCCACCCCTCCTTGTGCCGTTGTAACTTGTGTGCCGCCGGGAGCAACTTGGCGACGCCCCTCGCCGCGACCGGCATGCCTGGAGCACGCATCAGCATGCTCTGGACGCAAACGCCGGCCCCAACTCGGGAGGAGGGCCTTCCGAAGGCGCGTGGTGCCGATCTCGGGGGAGGATGCTAGTGGCCTGCCGAAGGTGCGTGGTGCCGGTCTCGGAGGAGGATCTCCTCCGTCCTCGCCATCTCGCTCCTTGCCCTTTCACCGCACGGCGGAGATCTCGTCAAAGGCGGTATCCCCCGGGGTGAGCTGCGGCGGCGAACGGGGTAGCTTCCAAGAGGGCCGGAGAGGAGCGTGGTTGCGGCTTGGTGGCCGGGCCAACGCCTACAAGTCACCGTGCGGGTCAACGCCTACAAGTCACCGGCTTGGTTGTGTATTTGCGTGTATTTGCTAAAAAGATAAGACCCGCTTTTTAGTGATCTTTGCTGTTTAGCCCATTTTTGATGTTTTTATTTTAAAATAGTTCCAGATGACGATTGGGGGCTACCTGACGGGGTTCACAACGTGTCACGTCGACGAATATTATGCTCTACCGCGAGGAGTGACCGTAGATGAAACACATGCCCGTATTCATGTACCGTAAATAGCGTATTTCTGAGTCCAGTGACTGTATCGAAAAAGGACGACAAGTTTGGTGACCGTGGATGGATTTTACTCTTGAATAAGAGGGTAGCACTAGCAATCGGAGCCCGATAGATGTCTTCCAATCGGACCAGTCGTGTGCCGTAGGATTCGAAGCATTGTGGTCGTCCGATCTGTTTTAACGATTCACGTTTGTAATAACTGCTGGCAAATACAGCTCTGGTTGATTGCTTCCTAATAAATGCTCATAGAAATGGATCCCGTAATTGACGTCCGTACATGTCGCTGACTACATTTCTTCCTCCTTAGAGCAACTTCGTGCCCAGAACAATAGAAAATGGACGTATGAGTCTGAGTTTCATGAAAATGTTGTGTGAAGCGCAAATTTTAATGTAAGAAGCATGTCATTGTTACATTGGTAGCTTTGTAATTTCAGACGATGCTATGATTTTAGCTTTGGGAGCAATTAAATTCTAGTAGGAAGCGCAGATGTGATGCTAGTCGAATCCATGGCCTTGGAAGTGAAGGAACATTGGATTTATCGAAGCACGTTCCTTGGTTGAAGAAGCACACAGATGTACGTTTGAAGCTTTGTATATTTATGCCTCCTGCTCCTTTTACGAATGAAGCAAGAAAAAAAATTGGGTTAGGAAGCATCGATCTCGTGCGGGCATCAGCGGTAGAGGCGGCGGCAGTCGACGTCTCACCACGATGCGATCTAGGCGAAGAAGGAGGTGTCCCGGATGAGAACCATGAACTACATCGATCAGGCGCAGTGCTTCCACGTCGCGGTCACCGTCCGCTGACGTGCAGTCGTTGCAGTCGTTGACTCCGCTCCTTTCCGTCCGTCCTGGAGTGGCTGCCCGCCTAGAGCTTTGCGCCACGACATGCAGAAGCTCGACGAGCTCCGCAGAGAAGGCCCGGAGAGGGCCGGGCACAGCGGACAACGAGTCGAGACGGGGGAGAATCGACGGTAGTGGCGACAGCGATGTGGCCTTGCTGGGAACAAGCGTTGTTGCGGTCCGGTCGTTATATAGGTCACGCATGGGGCGGTGGATGTGTCGTCCGAAATGAACGAGCGGATGCTAGTCCGTTGTTTTGTTTCATATCGGACCATGATAAGTAGTGTTTACCTTTGAATAAACCATCATGCGTTTATTTCGGACACTCTCTGTTGTGTTGTCGAATGCAATAAGATATGCAAATATCGTCACCCAAATTAAACACCTCCTATGAGAGTTGTTGGACTCGATTCATGAACCAATGCCTTATCTATCAATTACATGGATGCAACTGAATCCCATCTGCGTGTTTCTAATGAGCATCTTTGTACTCCTACGTGTGCAGTGTTCGCTGATATCCAAACAACTAAGAATTTTTGCTTATGTGACAATTGTGGGTGAATGATCCACTAGGTTTGTTGGAACAGATAATGATCCCTTTGAACTTAGTCTGGGAACCCACGCCATAAAAGTTTGCACGCAAATGTATCCTTGTTCTTGAATTGATTCAAACTAAGAGCATGTCTAACAGGCCCCGTATAACCCGTCCACCCCGTAAAATTCCGGCGGGATACGGGGCCCGCGAGGATTTCTAGGGCCCCGTATTCGGGCCGGCCTGTTTGGCGGAATACGGGGCCCAGGAAATCGGCCCCGCCGCCCATACTTATAGGCGCAGGTGCGAGTGAGGGTTAACCCTCACTCGCAACCCTAGCTCCGCCGTGCGCCGCCGCCTCCTCCTTCCTGCCCGGCGACAAATTACTCGCCCCCGCGCCGCATTCCACCCGATCTTCGCCATGGATTCCCGCCGCCGCAGTACCGCGTCGCCGGCGAGCGGATCGAAGCGATCCCGCTAGCCGGACACCATAGAGGAGGCTTGGCGCCTCAAGTGCAAGAGGTCCGCCGCCGCCGCGCGGCGTGCGGCACGCCGCCGCTGTTCGTGCCGGATGCGCTCCGAGTACGCCGGTGGGCGGTGGCCGAGAAGACCCGCCGCTCAAGCCGATGAGCGGCGGAGCTTCGAGAAGTGGCTCGCCGAGTGGCACCGCGACCGCGTCCAGGCGGCATGGCGGCGACCATCGGCAGACTAGCGGCGGAGGAAGCGGAGGCGGTGAGGAGGAAGAGGAGGCGCAGAGAGGAGGCGGCCTTCCGGTGTGCGGTGGCGAATCCGAGCGGATGCCGCCGAGAAAGCTCGAGAGGTAGAGGAGGAGGCGGCGGCCATCGCCGCCGTGGCGGAATTCCAGCGATGAGGCTGCCGCTGAGGGAGGAGGAGGTCCGCTGTGGCGAGGAGGAGGCTGCCGCCAGGGGGCCTTTTGTGCCATTCATCATCCTCGAGTAGCTAGGATCGCAGTAGATCACTATGTATATGTATGATCCAGTGTATGATCAATGAAGATGAACTATGGTTTAATTTTCCCGGGGTTTTAATTTTAAAAAATACAGGGCGAAATACGGGGTCTGCTAGACGGAATGGTTCAGCAAGACGCACTTTTGGGATACGGGGCGAAAAACTCGCGTTATACGGGGCAGAAAAATAAGGGGCCTGTTAGACATGGTCTAACATGGTTGGATACAATCAAGAATGAAGTAGCACACGACCGTGTAGACATGCTAGGATACCGCAGGGTTCCATATATCGTCCCATCATTGCCATTGTCAATCTCACCGAGATAGTCTTCCACTACGGAACCAGTTAAGGTGCCGATGGCCAGATCATGTGCCGATGGCAAAATATCGGGGCCGTCGGCACAGGACTCGTTCCGGTAAGGCTAGCAGGTCAGCCGTCGAACACAGATAAACCGTCGGCACATGAAGGTCTGTGCCGACGGCAACCATCGGCACCGTTTCGACCGTCGGCACAGCCTCTCCGCCATGACGGCGAGCTAACAGTGTCAGGCCTGTGCCGACGGCAACATATTTCAGCCCTGTGCCGACGGCAAAGCCGTCGGCGTAGCTATTTTCCATTTTACCACGTTAATCTTCAAAAAATCATAACTAAATCATTATAATTCAGAAAATACAAATAATATATTAAAATTTTCAGAAAAATAAGTTTTATCTTGGAAAAATATCAAACTTGGAATATTTAAAATATCTCAAAGAACCATCTCAAAAATGTACATGCACTCAATGGCCGTAGATTCACTCATGCGAAGGTAGTCGTCATGTGTATCGGCAGGTGCTCCGTATGCAAGCATCCTCATGGCGGCGGTGCACTTCTGAATCGACGATAACCCGATAACGCCTATAGCGTCGTGCTTGAGCTTGAAGTAGGGGTCGAACTCTCGAACGTTGTGGAGGATATTCATGAACAAACCCTTTCTCATCCTGTACCGCCGCCGAAAATTGTCGGCATGTGTTTCATCATCTGCGAAGTAGTCGTTGTGCAGCATGGTACCCTCCATCCTCTGCCGAGGCTTCGACTTCTTTCTCCCCGGCCTTGATCCTCTGTGGCGCGGCCTTTTCCTCTTCTCCGCCTCGGCGTCAAGCATGTCCTGGAGGGACGCGATGATCAACAAATTCTCCCAGAGGTCGTCGTCGAAGGCTTGCTCGTCCTCCAGCCGTAGGGCAAGCATCTCGTCGTCGCTATCCATGTCTGAAGCAAAATCAATGGTTAAAATTGCGCCACGGCAGATGAGGCAACGAACAACGGCCAATCGCGCCTACCTAGCAAGTCATCGAACACATTGTGTGCGCGGAGGTGGGGCGGATTAGACGCCGCGTTCTGGGACGCGCTGGCGACTCTCAGAAAAGATCAGCCGCCGAAACGATTGGCAAATCCAGCGGTGGGGAAGGGGTGGGAGGCGCGGGAGGGAAGGCGCGACGAAAAAAAAGGCGCGAACCAACGGTTTATGTAAATAGTCGCCGACATGTGGGAGCCCGTCTCGCTTTTCGTTATGTCTGACGTGCCCGGAGTGTCCTCTGTGTAGTGGGGACGGACTCGGGGAGCCGGACACCGTATCGAGCCCTAAATTTCTTTAAGAGATGATTTGGGGACGCGCGTGGAGATGCTGCAAGACCATCGATCCTGATCAACGGTGTACAAGAAATATATTTGGACCAGGCTTGCACGGGCCTGGGCCTTAGGCCTGACCTATGTTGCGGCCTTCTCTGCGGGTGCCGACTCGTATTCCAAGTCAAGTCCCCCCTTCCCTTCTTTCTTCCAAGTTCCCGACCCACCCAAAATCGCTCCCCACGCCCTTCGCCCGCCCCTGTCCCTCGCCGTCGCGGTTTCGATCATGAGCCTCGCCGCCGACTCACCGTCGCCGTCCCTCTCTTCCCCGAGCGACGACGACGACGACTTCGCTGACCTCCTAGCCGCGGAGCTCGAGCTTGAGCTCTCCTCCGTCGCGGACTCCTCCCCCCAGGGCGACCCCTCCGCGTCACCTGCCAGCGACCACGACGAAGAGGGGGAGGAGGACGTGGTGGTCGAAGTAGATGCCGTAGAGCAGGGCAGGTAACGCGCGCTCACTCCCTTCCTTCTTCCTAACAAATTGTTGGGCGTCCAGCCTCGTTCTGCGCGATTAGGAGCCTGTATTTCACGCTCTCCTACTGTTGGATCGCTATTTCGGTGTGTAGCAGTCAGCCGAGTTGATTCGGTTTCAGTTCACCATGTCTACTAGATGCTTGAGGGTTTCTGTTTCCCTTTTACTTGCAATGCGGTGACTATAGAGTTCGATTTGATTAGGTGAATGCCGAATCGCCGATTGTAGTAGTAACAGATTTGGTGAACTAGGGGATATTTTTCTAGGGCTTATTCGTGTCAGCATTGTATTTGCGGGTATTTCACTTGATTATATCCTACTTAGTGATTCGGGACTGTGAAATACACACCTGAACAACTTGTTCTGTATTGGTAAGATGGAGGTTACATGGTAAATCTGATTTGTGGATTAACACAAGGAAGCTTCAGATAGCTTAGCAGACATTCCAAACAGGGTACAGGTAGAATCCATCAAGTTAGGCTTACCAATTGGTCTTATGTTGTTTAACATCTATCTATCTATCCAGATTGTGCCCAATCATTGATTCACAAAAATTAGCTCGGAGGAAAATGTGACGTGATAGGATTGTAGTGGGCCACTACAACAATATGGTTTAGGTAGTAGTAATAAAAATATTCATCTGAGAAATCGCTGCATCAAATGCTTCGGATGTACTCAGGTAGCTATAGCATATAACTGTGAATGGAGAACCCAACACTGAGAGAAAAAGATAAAAGGGAGAAGAAGAATACTGGTACTGGATGATGTTGTGTTCTATAGGAAATCTTGATGGTTCTTTATATTGACTTTGCACTATGAATCTGACTGCTCTCAACGACATCAAATGCAGTAGCAAAAGGCGTAGAGTGGGGGAACAGCACCAAGATCGAACAACAGCAGCAGTGATGCCTGATGAAGATGCCACTGGTATGTCTGTTACTCTCGTTTTACAAACTATTATGCTTAAGCAGCTCAGTGTTGTATACTACAAATAGTTGTTTCATAATATGTTGTTCATGTGAAATTCCGTTTTTAAATGCAACTATCAGTGAGTTATGTTGGCGTGGGGACTTGTGCGATCTTAGGCTCTCAGCCTCCAACTGACTTGTACAAATAAATCTTGGCACTCCATATGAAACACAGAGATGATTTGACATCTGTTTGGTTATTTCATTTTTCTTTTTGTTTCACTAGTATCTCGTCATGCATCCTACCATGATTCGTGAGGTGTTAGAACTTGAAAGGAAATATTACTTCCACTGCATCCTTTATTCAGCTTCATTTACCATATCTTAAGCATTGAATGTACATGATATGGCTGATGATATCTTTAATTATTGAATTTGTGTTGTAGCAGGTTCATTTAAAGATGATCAAGTAAAGATATGTCCTCCGCATCCTGGATTTTTTGGTGGACTATGCTTTAGATGTGGGAAAAGCCAAGATGAGGAAGATGTTTCAGGAGTTGCTTTTGGTTACGTCCACAAGGTACATAGACCTCTGACCTCTCTGTGTAAACATGAGAGGTGTAATGGTGTTTCCTTATTGCATTTACCTTGCTTAAATCTAAGTCACCCAGTTTTTGAAATTAATATTATCATTATGTCTCTAATACATTCTGGGAATTCAAAGTTATTTTTTTCGTTTCTAGTTGTCCATGAAAAGTGCCTTCAGTGTTTTCTTGGATTTTGAAAAAATATTTCAATGCAGGGTTTGAGGCTAGGTACTTCAGAAATGGACAGGCTACGTGGGTCTGAAGTGAAGAATTTGTTGCGTGACAGAAAACTGGTGCTTATTTTAGACTTAGATCATACACTCATTAATTCAACCAGACTCCATGATATTTCTGCTGCTGAGATGGACCTGGGGATTCAAACTGCTGCATCAAAAGGTAAGTTGTATCTATTTGCATTCATGTTTTGAGGACTGGTAGCTGTTTCTATACACAGTTGTTATTTTATGACCATGAACATTGCATAGTATCTGCTCATTGCGATTGTAATATATTGAAATTCTTTGAACTCTCTCGGGAAAAGTGACATAGTACATTTGTTGTCCACGAGTTTCACTACAGTGCGAGTTTGCAATGTACGGATATTTTATGTTCTAAACGAGGGTCAAAGTTGCCCCTTGCAGCGAACGAAAAAAAGACATTGCTGGGGTTTGACTAAGTGTCACCACAACTTTGAGAGAAAAACTAACAATGTAGATTCATCAGATAGGTATCTGTCACCATAAAAATGAGAAGCTAATGTCACTGTTCATGGTGATTCTCTCTGAGTGTTTGTCTACATAGTATCCTATATGGTTTCATTTAGAGATCAACATTTTCCAGGACAAATATCTCTGGTACGCAATCATTGCTTACTCAGGTAGAATTAGTGTGTTCAACGCAGTTTGCACTTCACACAACTCAATAGTACTATTGCCTATATCAGGCAACCTTCCATTTGTTTTTTTGGTTGACCTTAGCTAGTAGACTGATAGTGATAGTATAAAATCAACACCCTTTATATGGTAAAAATAGCGATCATGCAGTACTAGTTTGAAGCATGTCAGGATTCCATTTAAATGGTTATTTTCTTCCACCTTAACTTGTTGGCTTTCAACCTTGTTGATACGTTTTGTTGCTTGTCAAGTAATATATCACTACAATTGTGGTTAACCACTAACATGCCCTAAATGCAGATCTTCCGAACAAAAGCTTGTTCAATTTACAGGGAATGTATATGCTTACAAAGTTAAGACCCTTTGTCCGTAAATTTTTAGAAGAAGCAAGCAGTATGTTTGAGATGTATATATACACCATGGGTGACAAGGCTTATGCAATTGAAATAGCAAAGCTTCTTGACCCTGGTAATGTCTATTTTGGTTCAAAAGTGATTTCAAACTCTGACTGCACTCAGCGGCACCAGAAAGGCCTTGACGTGGTTCTTGGAGCTGAAAGCACTGCAGTGATTCTTGATGACACTGAGCACGTAAGTGATTTTTCTTTGGTGACCATATTTGATGCACATTTAATATGTTGCAGGTTTTCAGTAATTATTATTCAGCATGAGTTCATTGCTTGAGCTAGGTCTTGTTGTGTTATTCCATTGTCAATTTGTCACCACAAGCTTTCCTGGGTAGTGGACTTCTTTTTATATTCTCTTTGACCCGAAGACTTCACAGTATAATCATTCATTCTTTTCTCTCAATAATTACAAAAAAATATTCATTGTCTTCTCTCGAAAAAGAGAACCCATGTATTGCCTTGGTGCCTCTTTTTGTACCCCTGGGTTTGTGTCATTTTCCTGTTTAAGTAGATCATTGATTTCATTTTGCTGACTGCATGAGCATATTATATAGCTAACCTAAATGCTACTGATTTTTCAGGTCTGGCAGAAGCATAAAGAAAACCTGATTCTGATGGAGAGATATCATTATTTTGCTGCGAGCTTGCGCCAGTTTGGTTTTACCGACAGATCTTTGTCAGAGTTGATGCAGGATGAAAGGGAGAGTGACGGTGCTTTGGCTACGATTTTAGATGTCCTGAAGCGCATACACGCAATTTTCTTTGACTCGGTTGGTTACTTGCGTACATGGTTTTATCACAGTTTATCATCCTGTTGCTTCACGCCGTCTTCTCCATGTGCATAACCTCTGATAAGGGTTCTTTGGGATCTACTCATCATTTGCTTCTTCGCTATCTCTTCTGTAGGGTGTTGAAACTGCTCTTTCTTCGCGAGACGTAAGACAGGTAGGATTGACATGGGCTGATGATTTGTCTGTAGATATAGTATGCTGGCTATGTTTTTCCGGTGCTTACATATATCCTCCATTAGGTAATCAAGGGGGTGCGTCAGGAAGTGCTGCAGGGCTGCAAACTAGTCTTCACTCGACTGTTCCGATCGGATTGCCAGGCACAGGATCAGATAATCTGGAAGATGGCCGAGCAGCTGGGCGCCGTTTGCTGCTCTGAAGTGGATTCCACTGTAACTCATGTGGTCGCCCTGCACTCTGGGACAGACAAGGCCCGCTGGGCTGTCAAGAACAAGAAGTTCCTGCTCCACCCCCGCTGGATCGAGGCCTGCAATTACCGGTGGCACCGGCTGCCGGAGGAGGGTTTCCCCGTACCTAGCTCCAAGGAGAAAGGCAAGGAAAAGGTTAGGGAGGATGCTCAAACTGACTCGTAGGGTATGCGCAGCTGATTAACCGATCAACTACAGGTTCGGATGCCGTGTTTATGACTAACTTAGTTCTGTAGCTACGCAACACTGCTTTTGGGAGACTACCTTAGGATACTAGTCTCCATGGGATAGAAAGTTTAGCTTTTGGGGGTCTGATCTCTTTGTGATCCGCGGTGTTATCTATGGAACGTGTGGCATTTTGTTGCTGGCATGCATTACATATCGGCAATACAAATTACTCGGTCTGCAGCTTTCTAAAGTAGTTACTACAGGCCTACAGTTCTTTCTGTGGAAAAAAACGCCAAGTTCTTGACCTATGATAGTGACATGAATTTGATTTCTCGACCTGAATGCTGCGTAAAATAGGTGCTGGGTTTGATAGCATCGGATTGAAAACTGAAGACGCATGATATAGCCAGGTGAAAAGTAATATACTAGTAGCATTTCTGTTTCTGTCTTCTGAGTGGCGCAGCACGGCACGCGCTGGTGGTTTGTTCCTGCCCTCCTTTTATCGTCCAATGTGCAAGAACCTCAGTTTTCCCGTGAATTTTGCGATGGTGACATCAGATACAAGAGTTAGCGTTATTATCCTAATTTCTGAGGCCTCTCTAGACTCAAGCTCGTCCCATAAATTATACTACTAGATACTAGTTGGACACTGTAGTTCACATCAGGCGAAAAATCATCAGCTGGCCTCTTTCCACTTTGGTTGGAGTTCGAAAAAGAAATAAAAATAAAGTAAATTCAAGGAAGAGCTTTCTTTTTTTTAAGGGTCCCCCAGGGGGGAGGTCGTGGAATGCTTTTCTTCTCCTCTTATTCCATATGAAATACAACCCAGTTAAAATAAGAAGGAATAGGGGAATATTTGACCCTTCACTCCAAAAAGATGATCCTATTGAAAAAGAAATAATCCAAAATAGAAATAAGTTTTTTTTCAAATTCAATTGTTTATTTATCTCTTATATTATTCCAAAATTCACCTGAAAATCGAATGATAGTGGAGCTAAGATATGAACATCACCTGCCGAAGCATGGAGAGCACGGGCAGTCAACCAGAGCCAAGGATGCTCAGAGTGTGAATTTGTGACACCACCAATCGAAGTGCAGCCTCAAAAGAAAGTACATCTGGTTTTTCCTTTACACATGTGAACAAAAATCCAGGCATTAGTAAAACATCACCATTGTGATTCCTCGCATTCAGCCCCCAAAATACACATCCAGAATGATTTCCAATATACAGAAATGACTGGTATAGTGTGACTCGCAAAAGAAATGAGAGTTGTAAAGGTGAACTTGCAGTATTTCTCTCTATTTATAAACAACAAAAGTTCTAACAAAACCAGTTGATATTTGACTGGACAAGTCAACAACTAACAATGAAATATTCGAGAGTAATAAATTTGTATTACTAAGATCTCACAAATTTTGCTTGAGGTGATCTCATCATTTTTATTTAGTTCCTTTCTTGTGTGTTGGTTCTTCCTCCTTAATCCATTTGTTCTCTCTGAATTCTCATCAGGTCTCTTTCTCTCCAACCCATTGTTGTTCTCCCTTTCTTGGTTCTAGTCGCAGTGCTGGTCTGCAAAGGGGGTCCTCTTTAGATTGAAGAATGCACCCACCAATCTTAACCTTGTGGCAAGGCCACTCAAATACTACTCCGGGATAGATCATTTCTCCTTCCTTGAGATAATATGCATCAATGACCATTTCTTCGGCATCGTGGAGAACGATGCAGTTCACCTCTTCAGCATCGAGGAGAACAGGGACGGAGCCAGCAATGAAATATAAGGGGGGCAATCTTAGTATGAGGAAGGCAGAACAAGCTAAAATCACAGAAATAAGGAGCTGTCATGACTTGTGTTCAAAGGAAAATCATGAGCATCGTCCCCCCTTGTCTCCGTCCCTGGAGGAGAATTGAGCCCTTCACCACTTTAAACAGAAGGCCTCTACAACAGCTAGCAAATTAATGGATTTGTATCTTGTCGATCATTGCACCGTCACACTCGCCCGCTGACTTGTCGCGCCACTCAACTGCTGCTCTTTCTTGACTTGCACAAGTTCACTTTTCTTTTCTTCTCTTTGTTTTTTTTTCAACTGCTGCTTTTTCGAGGCAGCATCTTGTATTGCAAGTTTGCAACATCCAGCAAATGGACTCCGTTTCAGCCGGCACCTGTGTCTTCCTAGCTTCTTCCCAGTTTCCTACCCACCCAAATTGCTCCCACCCACGCCCTTCGCCCTGACTGCCCCTCGCCGTCGCGGTTTCGATCATGAGCCTCGCTGCGGAGTCACCATCGCCGTCGATGTCTTCCCTGAGCGACGACGGCGATTTCGCTGACCTCCTAGCCGCGGAGCTCGAGCTCTCCTCCGCCGCTGACTCCGCCTCACCCGCCAGCCACGACGACGAAGAGGGGGAGGAGGACGTGGTGGTAGAAGCAGATGCCGTGGAGCAGGGCAGGTACGCGCATTCACTCCCCTCTTCCTAACAAATTGCTGGGCGTCACCTTCCTTCTGCGCGACCTACAGGCTCCCCTACTGTTGGATGGCAGTTTAGGTGTAGCAGTCAGTTGAGTTGATCTGGTTCCGATTCACCGTGTCTGGTGACTCGAGAGTTCGATTTGATTAGATCAATGCCGAATTGCCGATGGTAGTAACAGATTTGGTGAACTAGGGGATATTTTTCTAGGGCTTATTGGCGCTGTTAGCATTGCTTGCAGGTGTTCAGCGATGTCACTTGTTTATATCATAATTAGTGATCCGAGAATGTGAAATACGCATCTGAAACACATAATCAGTAACTCCTGACTCGAAATTCAAATCGAATGCTGAAACCCATTCATTTCGTTATGTTGACCTTGTACTATGAATCTGACTGCTCTCAACTACATGAAATATGCAGTAGCAAAAGGCCTAGAGTGGAGGAACAACACCAAAATCAAAGAACAGCAGTGATGCCTGATGAAGATGTCATTGGTATGCCTGTTAGTCTCGTTTTACAAACTATTATGCTTAATCTGTTCAGTGTTAGTATACTACAAATAATTCTTCATAATGTGTTGTTCATATGAAATTCCGGTTTTTGAATGCGACTATAAGTTACAGGCTTCATTCCATAAGGAATCAGTGAATCCTGTCGGCGCGGGGACTTGTGCGAGCTTAGGCTCTCGGCCTCCAACTGGCTTGTCTACCTTAATCTTACCACTCCGTGTAACACAGATGATTGTACATCTGTTTGTTTATTTCATTTTGACAAGTTCTTCTACTGCATCCTACCATGGCTTATGAGGTGTTAAAACTTGAAAGGAAACTAATTCTACTGCATCCTTTTATTCAGCTCCGCTTATCATATCTTGAGCAATGAATGTCCATGGTATGGCAGATGATGTGATGAATTGTTGAATATATGTTGTAGCAGGTTCATTTAAAGATGCTCAAATCAAGTTATGTCCTCCACATCCTGGGTATTGTTTTGGACTTTGTACTAAATGTGGGAAAAGCCAAGATGAAGAAGATGTTTCAGGAGTTGATTTTGGTTACATCCACAAGGTACCTGGACCTCTGAGCTCTCTCTTTAAACATGAGAGGTTATTGGTGTTTCCTTATTGCATTTACCTTGCTTAATTAAAGTCGCCCAGATTTTTGAACTAATGTTCTCATTATGTCTCTAGTACATTCTGAGATTTCTAAATTATTTTTCCGTTTCTAGTTGTCCTTGAAAAGTTCATTCAGTGTTTTCTTGGATTTTGAAAAACTATTGAAATGCAGAGTTTGAGGCTAAGTACTTCAGAAATGGACAGGCTACGCGAGGCTGAAGTAAAGAATTTGTTGCGTAAAAGAAAACTGGGGCTTATTTTAGACTTGGATCATACTCTGATTAACTCAACCAGAATCCATGATATTTCCACTGCTGAGATGGACATGGGGATTCAAACTGCTGCATCAAAAGGTAAGTTGTATCTATTTGCATTAAAGTTTTGAGGACTGTTGCTGTTTCTATACACAGTTGATATTTTAAGACCATGAACATGGTGTGGAATCAGCTCATATCGATTGTACCACTTGTTAGGGAATATGCGTGTTGTATTACCAGGGGGCCAAAGGCCACAATATATAGTACATGCAAATAAAGAAGCCCCTAACATATGGGGAAACTACAATATACATATATCTACTCTCCGCAAACTCATGGTGGATCCACAACACCGAGTTTGAGAGTAAAAAGTCATGCTGCGCTCGAGTTTGTGCCTTTGTAAAGAAATCCGCCAACTGCAAAAAGGCACATAATGAACCGCAACAACCTCATCCTGCACCTGAGCACGTGTATAAAAAGCATCAACACCAATATGCTTGGTCGCTCATGCTTAACCGGATCACGTGCAATACCGATAGCACTGTATCAGACAAAGTGGAGGTGTCGTAAGAGACCCCAAAATCTGCAAGCAACCACCGTAACCAAGTCACCTCGCAATCAACAAAGCCATAGCCCGGCTCAGCCTCAACACTCGAACGAGAAACCGCTACCTGTTTCTTCGTCTTCCAAGCAACAAGCGAACCACCAAGAAACACACAAGAAGGAAAGTGAACGACGATCCGTAGGATCACTCGCCCACGTAGCATCCGAGTAGCACTGCGGAGAGAGCTAGAACGAGGAAAGAAAAGGACGAGTGATCGTGCCACGAAGGTAACGAAGAACACGGAGGAGATGACCGTAGTGAACAGGGGTAGAGCCGAGACAAACCGACTAATATGAACAGATAAGAAATATCGACGAGTGACAAGATAAACAAGACTCCCAACAAGATGACGATAACGTGGGATCGGGAAGAGGATCACCATCGTAGGACGAAGCTTAACATTAAGCTCCATAGGAGTATCAACCGTGCGCTCATCCCCAAGAGCAGCACGAGCAAGAAGATCCTGAATGTACTTTTCCTGAGAGATAGAAAAGCCATCGAAGTGGAGGAAACCTCAATCCCAAGAAAATAGCGAAGAGGACCAAGATCAGTCATGAGAAACCGATCACGAAGACGAGCCTTTACAAAGGCAATATAAGATCATATCATCAACATAGAGAAGGAGAAGGGTGTGTCCACGAGGAGAAGTGTGAACGAAAAGTGCGGATCATGAAGACTAGGAGAGAAACCACAGCACCACAGAGGCAAAGCTCAAACCAGGCACGGGGCCTGTTTGAGACCATAGAGAGAACGTCGAAGACGACAAACCATCCCATCGGAAACAGAATACCCAGGAGGAGGCTGCATGTAAACCTCCTCACTCAACTCGCCATTAAGAAAAGCATTCGAACATCAAGCAGGGAGACCAGCGGCGAACAGAGGCAACAGGAAGAAGGGTACGCACAGTAGTCATATGAGCCACAGGGCAAAAGTCTCATCATAGTCACGGCCGTGCTCCTGCTGAAAACCACGAGCCGCAAGACGCGCTTTATAGCGCTCAAGAGATCCATCAGCGAGTCTTAATTTTATAGACCCACTTACACGTGATGGGACGAACACCGAAGGGGAGAAACAAGATCCCAAGTGCCGTGCGCTCAAGCGCAGCGATCTCTCTCCCATGGCAAGCTGCCATTCGGATGACGCTCGGCATCCCGATAAGAAGTCGGCTCGGAAACGACAGAGAGACCATACCGACTAGGAGAGTAACGAACGGAGCACGACGGCGCAAAGCGAGAAGGGGAAGGTCATCTCAGAAGACAAGTCATCAAGAAGAGGAAGAAGGGACAGACCTGAAGGAGCCGGCGAGAACGAGGAGTACTAGGTGGACTAGACGAACGAGAGGATGACGTCGAAGGGAGCGCATCAGAGGAGGGAGAAGGGACAAAGGGGGCATCCGGAAAAGAAGAAAGAGATATCATCCACGGGTAAGTACCCGAGGTGGGGGATAGAAGGGACGCGTCTCATCAAATGTGACGTCACGAGAGATGCGCATCCTACGACCAACGGGGTCCCAACAGCGATAGCCCTTATGCTCATCACCGTATCCGAGAAAACACACTCAACGACGAGCGGTTAGTTTGGTGCGCTCGCAAGGAGGAGAAGGACATAGAGACGCAACCAAAAGAACGGAGAGTCGAGTAGTCCGAGAAACACCGAGAGACGCTCGAGAGGAATGCCACCTCGAGAGCAGGGCTGAATGTTAATAAGGTGGGCCGACGTAGCGACACCCGAAATGTGGCGGAAGAGAAGAGGCAATCATCATAGCACGGGTGGTCTCAAGAAGATGACGATGCTTACGCTCGGCGACGCCATTTTGAGCATGCGCGCGGGACAAGAAAATCGAGCGAGGTGCCCTCCTCGCAAGGACACCACGAAGGTGCCGAGAGATATACTCACAGGAATCGCACGAACACGCAAATGGGTGAGGAAGACTGAGCGCGGACCATGGCCGCAAAACGCCGATAAATAGAGAGCACCTCACTGCGAGAGTGCATGAAAAACACCCGTGTACCGTGAAAATCATCAATGAATAAGATATAGTATCGATGGCCCCTTTCGAAGCGAAGGGAGCCGGACCCCAAACATCCGAATGGACTAAATCGAACGGTCGCCGAGAGACAGACACACTAGTAGGATAGGAAGCTGAATCGTTTGCCTAACCTACAACCCCGACAAAGGTAACGACCCATCTCCAGAGACAGACCCAGAAGGCCACGATGAACCAAAGACGACAGCGAGAGTCACAAAGGTGACCAAGACGATGATGCCACTGAAAAGAGCCGGTGACAGAGGCAACAACCGAGGAGAACCGGGCAGATGAAGGGGCAGGAAGGAACACGGCCGCCTAACTCCCAAAGCCCCGAGATCGACGACTACGAGGGCCAGCTCCAACCAGGGCCTGTGCGACGATCCCGAACCGCACAAGACTTCAAGAATGACGCGACAACCAGATCGGTGAGTCAAGCAGAGAAAAGGTTCATCCGAAGGCGAGGAACATGAGAAACATCGGGACAGAGAAAGAGGGAGTAGAAAGGGTGCCCGTACTAGAAACGGGAATAGAGGTACCATCAGCCGTGACAACACGGACAGAGAAATAAGAGACCGAAGAGCAGACAGATAGAAGACTCAGAGGTCATATGAAAGGAAGCTCCTAATCCAGACACGGGACGCACCGATCAGATAGAAAGTGGTGGTCGCCAGCGAAGAGCCAGAACAGAAGAGCGCCCGGCGAGAAGAGTCCGGAGAAGAGCGTGACCACGAAGACCCCCGAGAATGTCCTCCGATCGAGAATGCAACCGAAGATCCCAAGAGCGCCCCGACGATCCCGAACCGCGACGAAAGGATCCCCGTCCAGAGGGAGTGTGGCCAACCTTGCCACAGTAGGTGCAATGAGGACGAGGGCGGTGACTCGGACCGCGAGGCTGCCGACGTAAACGGAATCCCAAGCATCAAGCAAGGAAGCTGCGCTATCTCATGCGCGGAGCGCGGAGGTCGAGTACAATCAGTGCCGACGAGGAGCTATCATCCACACGCACAGAGGCCACCAAAGGGGGTGACGGAGAGCAACACGCCGATGAAGACAGAGTCGGCAAAGCGCGGTCATAACCACGTGAAGAGGCCGCGAAAGTCGATGTAGAGCGGCATGCCGACGCAGACGGAGTCGACGAAGCGCAGCCATAACCGCGGGAAGAGGCCGCAAAGTCGATGTAGAGCGGCAGGCCGATATAGAGGAAGTCGGCGGCGCGGCAGAGCCGCGTGAAGAGGCCGCAAAAGTCGATGTAGAGCGGCAGCCGACATAGGCGAAGCGCGGGCAGAGCCGCGTGAAGAGGCCGCAAAAGTCGATGTAGAGCGGCAGGCCGAGGGAGACAAATCGGCGGCACGGCCGTGAGCCGCGGGAAGAGGCCGCGAAAGTCGGTGAAGAGCGGCGAGCCGACGATAGACGGAGTCGGTGAAGCGCGGGCAGAGCCGCGTGAAGAGGCCGCAAACGGCGACGAAGAATAGCTAGCAGTCATGCACGGAGGCAGCGGACAAATACCAAGTACCGAAGGTGGGCCCAAAGAAGGGGCGGGATCAGCGGAAGACATAGCTTTTTTTTTGCTTTTTTTTTTTTTTTTTTTTTTTGCTTCAGACGTAAGTCTACAGGAGGTAGAAGGGAGATTGAGCGGGCAGGGAGATTGAGCGGGCAGGGAGATTGAGCGGGCAAGATGGAGAGGAATCTCACGCGGGACGGGAATCGCACGCGGGACAGGAAACCAGCAGCGGCCACGCGCGGATCACGGGAGCACGCACAGATCGCGCCACGCGCGAGCTTTCCCGGAACAGATCGGCGCGACGCGAAGAGCGAAGCGGAGCGGATCGGCGCGGCGCCAAGACCGATCGGCGCGGGAGCAGGCAGATCGGGCGGGCCGGGGATGGAGAAGCGGCCGAGAACGGAGAAGCCGGGGCGGATTCCGGCGAACACGTACTAGACTAGAGAATCAATTTTTGGCTCTGATACCATGTTAGGGAATATGCGTGTTGTATTACCAGGCGGCCAAAGGCCACAATATATAGTACATGTACAGGTGCAAATATGCAGGAAGCCTCCTAACATATGAGGAAACTACAATATACAGGTATATACTCTAACACCACTAACATATTTGAGATTCTTCGAATTCTTCAGGAAAATGACACATTATATGTATTGTCCACCCCGTTTCACTACAGCGGCATACATATATTTTATGTTCTAAAAGAGGGGTGAAAGTTACTTCCTGTAGTGAATGACAAAAAAAGAGAGACATTGTTGAGTTTTGACTACGTCATTACAACTTTGAGAGAAAAACTAGAAACGTTGTGTTATCGGATAGGGTGTCTGTCACCATAAAAAAAATGAGAAGCTAATGTCACTGTTCATGGTGATTATCTCTGAGTCTTTGTTTAGATTGTACTATCTCTGTTTGTGTAGATACATCAGTATCTAGACAAAGTTGCGACGCTTATTTTGGAACAGAGAGAATATTCTATATCGTTTCATTTAGATATAAAAAAAATCCAGGATAATAGTCATCTCTGGTACCTCATCATTGCTTACTTGGATAGTATTTAGTGGGTTCAGTCCAGTTTGCACTTCACACCACTTATAGTAATATTGCCTATATCAGTCCACTTTGCAATTAGTTTTGTCGACCTGAGCTAGCAGACTGATAGTGATAATAGAAAATCAGCACCTTTTACAATAAAAGTACTCCATCAAGGACAGGAGGGAGTAGCATTCTTGCAATACTGGTTCGAAGTATGTTAGGTTTACATTTTAAATGGTTATTTTTTTTCCACCTCAACTTATTAGCTTTCAACCTTTCATTGCTTATCCAATAATTTATCGCTACAATTGCGGTTTACCACCAACATGACCTAAATGCAGATGTCCCGAACAAAAGCCTGTTCAATTTACAGGGAATGCATATGCTTAGAGCATGTCTAATAGGCCCCGTATTTTTTCGCCCCTTAAAACGCGAGTAGAGGGCCCTGTATTCACTTTTCGCCGGCCGAAAACTCGGACGAGCTAGCAGACCCCGTATCCCACCTCAGAATAACACCCCAAAACAGAATTCTTTACGGGGTGGGATACGGGGTCTGCTAGCTCGTCCGAGTTGTCAACCCCTCAAAACAGGGTTTTCTGACAAATTGCATATTAGAACCAACACACCATTCACATAAAATAAATGTTTTACATCACACAATAATCGTCTTAATTATTACAATAATGTTTTTCGGAAATGTCAACAAATGTTCTAATGGAAGAATTAAACAAATAACAAATGTTTCACACATACAACAAATAGGAAATGAATGTTTCACACATACAACAATGGGAAATGAATGTAATAAATCTTTGGCCATGCAACTGCCAATGGTGTTCAATCAAATCTTGGGTGAGCTGGTGATGAGTCTCGGCATTTTCAATGCCTCGATGAGCTGCAAGAAAAGCTTCAAGCCGATCAGGGTTCCTCTCGGGCTGCACTCGGGTGCCAACATTGTCATAGAAACATGGCAAGTTTAAACCTCTTTCATCTTCAATGATCATGTTGTGAAGAATCACACAACATGTCATGACATCAACAAGAGTTTCCTTGTCCCAAAACCTAGCAGGACCCCGACAATTGCAAACCTTGCTTGCAGGACACCAAAAGCTCTCTCAATATCCTTGCGGCATGCCTCTTGATTTTTGGTGAAGCAAGCTTCCTTTCTTGTCAAAGGCCTGTCCTTTTTCTCTTTTATGGACTTGACAAGGGTTGCATAGTTAGGGTAAATACCATCTGTGAGATAGTACCCCATGGTGTACTCATTGTTCATAACTTTGTAGTTACAAGGTGGAGCATCACCCTTAACTAGTCTTGCAAACAAAGGGGATCTATTCAAGATGTTGATGTCGTTGAGTGTCCCCGGCAATCCAAAAAAAGCATGCCAAATCCATAAGTCTTGAGAGGCCACAGCTTCAAGAACAATGGTAGCATCACGGCTTTTGCCACAATACATTCCATGCCATGCTTTTGGACAATTTTTCCATGTCCAATGCATGCAATCCAAACTACCAAGCATCCCCGGCCACCCCTCTTTTCATTGATCTCCATGAGCTTTTTTGTATCATCCTCATTTGGAGCTCGGAGATACTTCTCTCCATACAACTTGATCACCATCTTGGCAAACATACGCACGCAATCCGTGGTTGTTTGCACACCAATGCGAAGGTACTCATCGGTATAATCTGCTGGTATACCGTATGCAATAACCCTCATGGCGGCAGAAATTTTTTGGTATGGGCTAAATCCCATGACTTGGGCAGCATTTCTTCTTTGCTTGAAATAATCGCAATTTGCCTCGCAATCTTTGACGATTTTCTCGAACAAAGTCCTACGCATGGTACCGTCTACGGAAGAGGCGAGGATAGGTCTACCTCGCGAAATAATCTTGCATCACTGTTCGTGGCCGAGCGCGGTTCCGCGGAATGCACATACGCCCATCACGGATCCTTTCCGCTGATCCAGCAGCTTCATGCGGTCCTCCGTTTGCTTCAAGCCGAATAGGAGCATCATCTCCGTCTCGTCGTCATTGAGCAACTCGTCGATATCCGAATCGTCGAATCCGACGACGACCAATCGGTCGACGTCGCGTCCAAATCCGCCATGTGCACATCCTCCGAAGCCATCTACCACGGTGTACCATACATCAGCCCCAAATCCGACCAATTTACCGGCGACAACAAAGAAGAACGCGGCGGAATACTCACCGGCGGAGAAGACCACGGCGGGAGGGCGGGCGGCGCGCGCGAGGACGCGGAACTTCGGCGTGGGTGCGGAGGTGCGGCGGGCGCCGACGAACCTCGACGCGCTCGGCGGGACGGCGGAGGCGCGGATCGACGGATTGCGGCGCGGCGGCGTGTGGCGCGGCGCGCGGGAAAACGGGGAACGAAATGTCCGCGCGCTTTCGGAATTGGGATTTCCCACTATCCCAGCTCCCACCCCGCACAAGTAGGGGCGACGACCCGCCCCGTACTCGAAAACAGCAAAAAACGATTCGGGGGCCGTTTTTACGGGCGTGCTAGACGGCCGGGTAGAGCCGAAACCCTCAAATCGGCGGTTATTATACGGGTTTGCCCCTTTTACGGGGTCTGTTAGACCTGCTCTTACAAAGTTGAGACCTTTCGTCCGTAAATTTTTAGAAGAAGCAAGCAATATGTTTGAGATGTATATATACACCATGGGTGACCAGGCTTATGCAGTTGAAATAGCAAAGCTTCTTGACCCTGGTAATGTCTATTTTGGTTCAAAAGTGATTTCAAAATCTGCAGGGCCGAGCCGGTAAAATCTGGGGCTCTGTGCGAAACTGTTAAAAGGGCCCTAACTTCTACTACTGAAAAATATTACTTCAGGAGCTCCAGCAGTAGTATTTTTCTCTTTGCTTTCTTTTGCACTTTATGTAACCAAATTCATGCTTTATATTCACTATTATTGTAAATGGAATGGATCAAAACTCACCATGTTTTATTCATGGGAGTATTGGTATAAGAATCTTTTACCATGTTTGGTTCAAGAATAGTATTCTGATTAGAATGGTTAGCACAAAATTATTCAAGAACAGGGTAGATTGGATAGAAAATTCCGAATGGGGCTTATAGATTAATACTACTCTGTATATCAAACAAGGTGCTCCATCACCTGAATTAATGTGCTCATCAGATCTATTGCCTCCTCAAGTCCCAATTTGAGCCCACCGCCCCGACCATGGAAGGAGCCGATGTTGTTTGCACACAAGATGCTCTGCCTGCGTCGGTGCAGAAGACATGCTCAGCCACTCAATTCAACGCGGCCGGTGGTGGTGCTGCTAAACGATCGGAATCTTGCGTAGCTAATCGCTGAAGATAGACGGAGTGGCGGCGCCCCGCGCTCGGACGCTCGATGTTCCCTGCTATTTTGTTTCTCTTAAACGGTGACGAACTGCCTACTGCTATGGGCTAAATCAAAAATTTGGGGCCCTCTAAAATTTGGGGCCCTGTACGGGCTGCACGGTCCGCACATCTGGCCGCTCGGCCCTGAAAATCTGACTGCACTGAGCGGCACCAGAAAGGTCTTGATGTGGTACTTGGAGATGAAAGCACTACAGTGATTCTTGATGACACTGAGAGCGTACGTGTTTTTGTTTGATGACCATATTTGATACACGTTTAATGTATTCGATTTTCGGTAATTATTACTCAACATGGTTCAGTGTTTGAGCTAGGTCTTTTGTGTTGTAATATTGTGACCACAAGCTTTCCTGGGTAGTTGACTTTTCTGTACTCCCTCCATGACATAATATAGTGCACATTGGTTTCCGCAAAAGTCAAACTACACTAAGTTTGACTAAGTTTATTGACAAAATTATATATATCTACAATACCTAATCTATACCATATTAAAATATGTTTATGATGAATCTGATGGTATTGATTTAAGATTCTAAATTTTGATTTTTTTGTATAAATTTGGTCAAAGTTTATCCAGTTGACTTCAAAAAAATCTTATAGGCACTATATTTTGGCATAGAGGGAGTATTATGTTCCGCACGCAAGACTTCACAGTATAATAAATTTTTTTCTTTCAAAAAAAGGAAAATCATGCATTGTATTCTCTCGAAAAATAAAAAAACTGTGCATTATCTCGGTGCCTTTTTTTTGTACCCCTGGGTTTTGGTCATGTTCCTGTTTTAGTAGATTTATTATTGATGGGCATAATATGTCTAACCTAGATGCTACTGTTTTCTCTGTTTTGCTCAATTTATTAATATTGATTTCATTTATGTCAATGGATGAGCATAATGTAGGTAATCTCAATGCTACTATTTTTTTCAGGTCTGGCAGAAGCACAAAGAAAACCTGATTCTGATGGAGAGATATCATTATTTTGCTGCGAGCCCGCGCCACTTTGGTTTTAGGGACAGACCTTTGTCAGAGTTTATGCAAGATGAAAGGGAGAGCGATGGTGCTTTGGCTACGATTTTAGATGTCCTGAAGCGCATACATGCAATTTTCTTTGAATCGGTTGGTTACTTACGTACACGGTTTCCTGCTGCTTTATATTCTCTTCTTGCTGTGCATGTGCATAAATAAACGTCTGATAAGCGCTGTTTCTAATTGTTTTGCTTCTGTGCTCTCTCTTCTGCAGGGTGTTGAAACTGCTCTTTCTTCGCGAGACGTAAGACAGGTAGGACTGACATGGGCTCATTTGTCTGTCTGTAGTTTTTATGTTCTTCCGGTGCTTACATGTTTCCTCCATCAGGTAATCAAGAGATTGCGGCAGGAAGTGCTGCAGGGCTGCAAACTAGTCTTCACTCGAGTGTTCCGGTCGGATTGCCGGCCACAGGATCAGATAATCTGGAAGATGGCCGAGCAGCTGGGCGCCGTTTGCTGCTCCGAACTGGATTCCACTGTCACGCATGTGGTCGCTTTGCACGCTGGGACAGATAAGGCCCGCTGGGCTGTCAAGAACAAGAAGTTCCTGCTCCAACCCCGCTGGATCGAGGCCTGCAACTATCGGTGGCACCGGCTTCCGGAGGAAGGCTTCCCCGTACCTAGCTCCAAGGAGAAGGGCAAGGAAAAGGTTGCGGAGGATGCCGTTGCCGCTGCTGATTAACCGAGAAGTGCTGATGAGCTGATCAGCTACAAGTTCAGACTCTGTGTTTATGATTAAACGTAGGTCTGTAGCTAAGCAACTCTTCTACATATCGTAGTCTCCGCGCGATAGAAAGTTTAGCATTTTTGGATCTGATCTTGCTGATCCGTAATGTTATCTATGGAACGTGTGGAATTTTGCTGTTTGGTCTGAAGTGTAACTAAATCTTTTAGTAAATACATGTATTTAGATATATTTCAGTACTCTCTCAACTTTGTCTAGATACATTTGTATATAGATAAAGTTAAATCGATTAATTTAGATTGGAGGGAGTATATAAGTATATTAATTTTGCGTTGTAACTAGTTTATATTGAAATGTGTGAAGTACTAGTATTGAACAAGGCGTTTTTACCCCAGGAGCATGCTTCTGAAAAAGGAGTTGAAAACATATTTTAAAATGTCAAAAAAATTGACCAAAAATGTTAAAGTTATATCTCGATGTTCTATGTGCTTGGAAAGTTATTTCACGAAAATACGATATTTCTTGTGTCGTGTAAAAAAAGATTAAATCTGTGCTAAAAAAAGCTCCTCGTGATATTACGCAAACCGGACGTAGAGGACCGTGTGTAATCGTTCGATTGAAAAATATGTTGCACCCAGGCTCACCGGCTCGACGGGGCTATCTGTCAAGAGACAACACAGTTTAAATTTGCGTCGTATCTACGTCTACGTGGACTCTGAGTGACCGCGTTGGTAGTATCCAGACCCGCTGGGCCGTGATGAAGGTAATCAAAACAGTTTACTCGTTACTATTAATTGGCTAAAATGACCATCTTTATCGAGATGGTTAGTCGAGTTAACCTAAAACTACAATGCCATCGCGTGGCCTACTACGGCTGGCATTACTCGTAGTCGTGCAGTCTACTACTGGCAGCCGGAATGGTCTGTGGGGCCGACGCGCGCCCATACGTCGTCGGCGATTTTTGAAGCCCAATAGAAGCGCCGGCAACCCCGTGCCGACCCCTTGGCCAAGGGCGCGAATCGAGCGCGCCGGCGCCTCGCGAGGCTGCCTGTCAGCCACACATTCCCAAAATATACATCTTCTCCCCCAAAACCCCGTCCACTCCGCCGCTCATTTCTTCCGCCCGTCACTGCATCTTCCATCCAGCTTCCAACCCGAGAAACCCTCGCCGCCGCGCCATGGCACCAAAGAGAAATGCTCCGGTGAAGGCACCGAAGGCGCCAACGAAGGCGCCGCCGAGGCCGAAGCCACGCACCGTCGCGCCGAAGGAGAAGCCGGCGGCCATGTCGCAGGAGGAGTGGGACAAGGAGACGAAACACCGCTCCTTCGTAACGGCCGACCGCAGAAGGCACCGCATCACCGCTAACGACGCAGCGAAAGCAGCGGCCACTGCGGAAGCGTGCCTCAGCTTGGGCAGCGGCTTCAGCAACATCTCCTCGAGCTCACAGTCGTCGTCGGGTTACTACGCGGACGGGCTGTCGATCTCGCAGATGCGGCTGTCGCAGATGGACGGCTGCGCCCGCTACGCCCCCGAGTACGGGTACAACGACATGACCGTCGACCACAACGCGCCGTTCTCGCCGGATTCAGCGGCGAGGGGCAGCGGCGCCTTTCGCTTCCCTGACCTGAACTCGTCGCTGACCTGCGCCGCACCGAGGGCCACGTGACGACGGCACCGGGCTTCGACGACGGGAGCACCCACCAGGTGTTCGGCAAGTCCGGCGTGTCCATGGGCGAGGACGATGTGTGCTTCCTTACTTTTTATGTGTTATGTGCATTGTAGACATCAGCGGCGACTGAAAGTAGGTAACTTGTTGCGTAGATTACCGCCGGGGAGGAGATCTTCAGCGACTTCATACGCGGCCATGGCTACGAACCCCCCGTCGACGAGTATGAAGAAGAGGCCGAGGAGGACGAAGGTGAGGAGGAGGTCTAGGAGGAGCTGATCGACGCCGACACCGGCGTGACCACGACGACGACGACAAACAGGCGGACCGCCGGTACTCGTGGTCCGAGGTGGAGATGAATGTCTCATCGAGGCGTGGAAGCAAGTGAGCTTTTTCCCCATCACCGGCGCCAACCAAACCGGAGGCAAATATTACAAGCGCATCCTCGATTCCTTCAAGAAGAAGAACTATGGTGACTATGCCACCATCAACATGAACCGGAACGAGGGCGCCCTCTCCCACCGTTGGAACTTGATCAAGGCGAATTGTAGCAAGTTCCATTGGTACTATGAGAAGATTAAGGCCCGGAAGGAAAGCGGCAAGACGATGGTGGATTGGGTATGATCTACGGTCATCTTGTTCATAATGCATTATAGTGTATCTATTTGATTATCCATCTTGTTCCATATCTTATTTTGCATCATGTATATGACCCAACTTGTTTCATATCTTGTTTTGCATCATGTATTGTTAGATGCTCCAAGTCCTCGACATGTACAAGCACCAACATGACGACAAAGACTTCCCCTTCATGCATTGCTACAACAAGCTACAAGGTTGCAAGAAATGGGATGACCTCCTCCACACTCTAATGAAGGACGGGGAAGATGGGCCGGTCGATCCAGCTGGCACCTCCACAAGACGCCCCATTGGCAAAAAGAAGGCCAAGGCCGAGAGGAATGCGGCACCGTTATTTGCAGCCGTGGACGCCTCCCTCGAGAAGATGATCACCTCATTCTCGATGGAGAACAAGGAAGCGTCGGATAGGGCCGCCGTCGTGTGGAAGGCAATCCTCGACAAGGAAGACATGAAGATCGCGTTGGAGAGGGAGAAGGTGGAGGCGGCAAAGATGGAAGCTCACGCCGCCACCATGAAGGCCACCAACGAAGCGACGCAGCTATCGTTGGCCAAGATGTCTCAAGAATCCAAGATCTTGGTGGCTGACATGGAGAAGATGAACCCATTAGCGCGGGTGTGCCACGAGATGTACGGCGAGCGTATCGGCCAAGAGGTGATGGCGGCGCGAGCTGCGTTGGCGTCTCCCCCGGCACCCTCCACGTTCATCTCTCCACCGGCACCGTCGCCGTTCATGCCTCCCTCGGCGATCGTGGATTCTGTTGCAGCGACGGAGCTGCCGCCGGGGCTCGCCGCTGATGAGGAAGTCGTCGAGGTTGAGCCGATCGTGACCTCGTTCATCTGATCAGCTAGTTTGGAAGCCTTTTTTTGCGCCAAAGACGGCGATTTGGTGGCCGTATGTTGGCCCAAACTTCATATTTGAAAACCTATTCAAATTTGGTGGTCGTGTGTTGACTCAAATTTTAAATTCGTAAACTTATTCGACTTTCTATGCTTTTATTTGAGTTTTTAAATTCAAATCATCTATTGGATCCGTCGTATGGAGCACGCCGGTGTGGTAGTAGCTCCCGTAAATGGAGGATGTTATACCGGCGTTTCTCATACGATAGTACCGGTACCCCTATCGGCGACTATTTGGAGGATACCGGTGGAGATGCTCTAAGAGGAACGAGTGGAGATGCTCATATCCCGAGGTTCCGGCCGGCGACACCACAACGAACGCCGCGGTTTCGGACGTACGCCGACGGGTTCGGTCGCGCACATGCGTGTGTGCGCTCTCCGGCACATGGACGCGGCGCGAGGAGAGCATCTCTCGGGTTCGCGGAGTCGCGGTGGTTGATGCGCGCGTTTCACGTGGCCAACTGTGACAGGCGCCACCGATCGAGGCGAACGACGAACCTAGTCGTTTCGGGCCACGTACCAAGTAGACGGGCCATGGGATCCAACGACGATTTTGGTCGGATACTCATCCGTTACTGATGTATATTTTGTATATACATACATCTATATTTATAATAATTATTTATTTTTTTAAAAGCATAGAGGGAGGGAGCTTGCTTGGACTGATTACAGTTGTATCATAAATATGATGATTTCTAGCATCTAAAATCAAAATTGTGTAAAATATCTACTTGAGATTAATTATTCTAGTTTTACATGCTATGATACATTATCTACTACATGCAATATCAATACGATCTTCCTTATCATTACTTACGTGACATATTAACATTTTACATGCATTAGATACATGATATACCACATACAATACTCATATAATGGATATTCTTAGCTCAGCTCGTCTATGATGAATCTATCATTAAGCATTCAAGAATCATCATTTAAACGCACTCCTCAACATAGTACTGCAACCAATAAAGAGGGATGCATAGCCTGAAATTAAAACTCGAGACTCACATGTTAAGCGAGTAGCTCACGATTTGACTTGAACTCTGCGTACAATAAGACAAGCCATGTTTTAATTTTTGTCATTAAACGATTCCAAACTAAACGCGTTGAGTTCACCAATATTCTAGCATGTTTATGTTGGAATAGATCAAAATTTTATTCAAAGGTCTTGGAGTATGGGTCTGATAGTAGTAATAGGAGTTTTTTGAGTTGGCAAATTTTTTTTAGATATGCTAAGTGTGTTTCAGAGTCACCTACAAGAGAGACAACTACAAATTATTTAGGAATAATTGTATCATACATTTATACAGGTTACTTGTTGATAATGTTTAACCAGCTACTACTCATGAGCTACTCGAGTTTTGTGATTCTCGTTCTAAATTCGGTTAGAGCTTCTTTGGTTTATAAGACATGGAAAACATAGCATTAGAATGTCATGATTGGTTGAATTACACGAAAATATGAGTCTTCTTTGTACGAAATAAAATTTTCATTAGATACGATCTAATGCCTTTTAATATAGGATTTACACTACAAAATTGCTATATAATTAGTTCTACGAAATATGTCCCTATAAATCAAACAACTAGTGTAGATGCATTATTTTTAGAACGAGCATTAGTGAGTCAAGCCGAGATGCCTCTTCACATGGATGACTTCCTAGTGGCGGGCTTATCATGTTCAGGAGTGGACTGGGTTCCAAAAGTTCCTCCTACTATTAAACAGTGTGTCCTTGTCGTTTGTTGCACACATGAAGTGAAGTTTATGCTCTTGGTGGATGGTCGCTCTCTTGGTTCCTTATCTGCTCAATTTGTCATTAATCTTTGTCGAATAATGATTCCATGGTAGCATGATTCTCTCCGATAACGCCAACACCAAATAAACAAACTGAGTAGAAAACTATATGTGAACGCTTATAGTACGCGCCGGTGCCCCTGTGACAAATAAACGACCATCGCGTAGCTCATTAGCTCTGGGTTCGAAACCAAGATGGAAATGGATGCCTCCGTCCTGGCAGCTCTAGCAGCAGTAATCCTCGTTTCCATCTTGCTGCTGTTGCCACGCCTGAGAAAGCATCACGACGGTCGTCGGCTGCCTCCCGGCTCCCTGGGGCTTCCGGCCGTGGGCCTGTGCCAGACGCGGGGCCTACGCCGCGCCCTCCGCGGCAACACCGCCGAGGCATGGCTTCAGCGCTGGGCCTCCGCGTATGGCCCCGTCTCCAAGCTCACCCTCTTCGGCTTCCCCACGGCCTTCCTCGTTGGGCCCTCGGCCAACAAGTTCTTCTTCGGCAGCACCGCACTCGTCACCAAGACAACCATGTCTTTCAACCGAATGGTCGGCTGGCGGAACATCCGCGAGCTGGCCGGCGACGACCACCGACGCGTCAGGGCCATGATGGTTCAGTTCCTCAAGCTGGAAGCCGTCAAAAGCTACGTCGCTGCCATGGACGATGAGGTCAGGCACCACCTCAGCAAGGAATGGCGCGGCCACGCTACTATATCTGTGATGCCGTCGATGAAGTCGCTCACCTTCGACATCATGTGCACCGTCCTCTTCGGGCTTACGAGGGCAGACCACGGCACCGCGATGCGAGAGCTCCGTGTGGAGTTCCAGCAGTTGCTGAGGGGCCTCTGGGCAACCCCCGTGGACCTGCCCTTCACCACCTACGGCAAGTGCCTCGCAGCGAGCCGGCGCGGGCGGCGCATAGTCGCCAGGATCATCGAGGAGAGGCGCACCAGGCTGGGACGCGGTGGGAGCTCGCCGTCCGACGACCTCATCGCCCATATGCTCGCCGAGGGCCTGGCTGACGAGGACATCATCGACAGCGTCATGAGCTTAATGGTGGCGGCGCACGACAGCACGGCCAGCCTCATCACCTTCCTGATCCGCTACCTCGACGGCAACAGGGACGCCTATGCCAAGGTCGTGGCCGAGCAGCAAGAGGTAGCGAGGAGCAAGGCTCCGGGTGAAGCTCTGTCGTGGAAGGACATCAGCAATATGAAGTACACGTGGTCGGCAGCGATGGAGACGCTGCGCCTGGTACCGCCTGTGTTCGTCAACTTCAAGAGGGCGGTCGACGACGTGGAGTTCGATGGCCACCTCATCCCTAAGGGTTGGAAGGTGATGACCGCCGCGAGCATGACGCATTTGGACCCGGCCGTCTTCCAGGATCCCGGCAGGTTCGAGCCGGCGAGGTTCGACAAACCGATACCTCCCTACAGCTTCGTAGCGTTCGGCGGCGGCGCGCGCATGTGCCCAGGGAACGAGTTCGCGAGGGTGGAGGCGCTGGTAGCCATGCACTATATTGTCACGGGGTTCAAGTGGAAGCTTTCCGCCGGCTGCGACGGCAGCTTCTCCAGGCACCCACTGCCGTCCCCGGCTCACGGACTCCTCATCGACATCGAACCAATAGACACGGGAGGCCTGCTCCGGTGCTCCACCTAAATGAAGTTGAGGGGTCATTTTTTTCCAGCATTGGGCCCGCCGAAACCCATATCCAGCCCATGTATATCCGTATGTATGGATACGGTATATGTATGTCGCGTTTGAAAAGAAACATGAGGTCACGTGAGCAGTTAAGATCTAATCCGCCTAAATCCCACCGATCATCGTGCATGGTGAGCGTTTTGGCACTCCTCCTTGAAACCATAGCGCGAGCCAACGCATCGACCGAGCTGGTGGGGGTAGGGTTTATCTTCCTCTTGGCTGGGATCTGCCGCCGGCGCGCCGGCCATCTCAGTCGTCGCCGGTGATCAACAAAATTCGCCAATCCCTGTGGTGGGGGTAGATTTACTCCTCCGGCGCATCGAGTGCTCACGTGGTGTGTGGTTTCCTTCTTCTGGTGCTCACCTAGGTGCGTCTATGATCACCCACCTTGTTGATCTACGCGAAAATATGATCATTTTAACTTATGTTGGAATGTCATGCGGATGTACCGAAGTTGTGAATTGTTGTAGCTAGAAAATAGAGGAGTCAAGGTCTGGTGTTTATGAGGTAGAGAAGGTTCCTGAAATTGAGGTTCAAGGAGACGAGTCAGATGATTAACTGTTCGGAATTGGTGATTCAAGGTCAGATAATGCCCTGAGCTCAGAGCATGTGAGGGAAGCATATATTAAATGTAAGTGGATTTGATATATTCAACTATTGTCATGGAAAGCAAATGCATAACGTAAATGTTTTAAAACTGTTATGTTACCATTGAATACATAGATGGACATTGACAATGATAATGAGAGAAATATTTATGATGTCGTGTCCGAGGAAAATAGGAATGAGGTACATGCAGTGTAATTGTTATTTGATATGCAATGAATGAGATTACCATTAAATAACTGGAAAACAGTATTGAGGTACATGTAGTGGTTGTCATCATTTTTTTGCAGGAATTATATGGACATGAAAATTGGTATGACTACTACGGTGAATCCGATATGGAGAGTGGTATTTTGATGAGTCGGTAGGTGGCAAAGATTCTGGGGAGTCAAAGCCGTCGAACCACATGGAGGTATGTTTTGGATAATTATTTGTGGATAGCTATTTTTATGAACACATAATTTTGTAGATTTTGATTGCTATGTTTTTCATGTGCAAGCCCATGCTGATGATGTTGATGATGCGAACAGGAATCTCAGTCTGGTTTGTCAGGCATAGGATATGATGGACCTGTACCTGATGATAAAGGAGATGACTTTTCCTTGTGAAGACGCTGCATTCATATTCTACAGCAGCTATGCCAAAGATAATGGATTCAGCATCAGATTGGATAAGGTCAGATATAGCAAAAATAAAAATTGAAACACCGGCATTACATGTGTTTTGTTTGTTCGAGGGAAGGTGAGCGTGATCTGAAGTTGATGACCGAGGAAGGACATAGCCGGAGGCTCAGACCTTTGTCTCGATGAAACTGTGAGGCGCAGCTGACTGTGAAGCTGAATGAAAAAATTGGTATTTGGTATGTTGAAAATTTTGATGACAACTAGAGCCATACGTTAGCAAGACCGGATGAAACACATTTTCTTTGGTCGCAAAGAAAAATCAAAGATCATCAGAAGGCTAAGATATTAGCTATGTGAGCTGCAGGTATTAGGAAGCACACCATAATGGATTCCATGATTAGCAGAAGTGCATGGTATGGCGGTGTTGGGTATGTCCGACGAGATTTGTACAACCTTTGCAGCAAGGAAAAGAGGAAAGTACTTGCAAAGGGTGATGCTGCCACGATCATAGGCATTATGGCGAGCAGAAAGGAGAAGGATCCAAATTTTTATTTCGACTACGACTTAGATGAAGAAGGATGGTTGAAGAGAATGTTCTGGTGTGACTCGCAGAATATACATGACTATGGGGATGTCCTTGTGTTTGACAACACATACAAGATGAATCGCTATGGTATGACATTCGTACGTTTTGTTGGTCTGAACAATCACCGTAGGATTATGGTTTTTGGTTGTGCCATAGTTTTAGATGAGACAGAACAAACTTATGTGTGGCTGCTGCAAACATTTCTAAAGGCAATATGTTAGAAGAAGCCTTTGAGTGTAATTACGGACGCTGACTCGGCGATGATTAGGGAAATCCTCAACGTACTTCACGATGTCTGGCACTGCATATGTATGTGGCATGTTGAAAAAATATGAAGATCCATCTGAGTCACAAGTTGTTAGGCGAGTTCTGGTCTATGTTGTACTATAGCACGTCCCTAGCCATATTTCAGCAGAGATGGCAGGCTTTTTTAAAAAGATGGAAGACGGAGAGAACTGAACTTAACTTGGTTGAGGAGGATATACAGGAAGATGAACATCTGGGTTGCAGCTTATATGACAAAGGATTTTTGGCTTGGTATGAAGAGCAACCAACAGAGTGAAAGTCTGAATTCCTGCCTTCACCTGCACCTTGATGGAGAAATGACTTTAGTGTACATGATATTGCACTATGAGAATTGCATTACCCGCATCCGTGAAAACGAGGCGCATGATGACTGCACGGTCTCACAAATATTACCTGTGCCCATAACAAGCTGCAGGGAACTGGAGGTATTTTCTTCCCATGTGTTTACCCCGGCAAACTTCTATATATGTGACCTTTGTAATCAGTTTCATCAGGGGTCACTTTGCTTGGAGAGTATAAATGGTTGTTTTATCACACTTGTGCTTGTGCCCAAAACGAAGGTGCTACCACAACTAATGACTTGAGGCATATCTCTTTGCTGAATTGCGCCCTAAAGTCAATCACCAAACACTTTGGCCAATAGACTTCAAAAGGTTATAATGCAACTCAGTCATGAGAACAATATGGTTGTATCAAGTCAGGAACTATCCAAGACTGTTTATCTTGGGCATATGAATATTTGTATCAGTGTCACAAATCTAAGAGGGCCATGGTTATCGTTAAACTAGATTTTAAGAAGGCTTTTGATAAGGTTGAGCATGAGTTCATTTTACAAGTCCTTGAAGCAAAGGTTTTTGGAATCAAGTGGTGTAATTGGATCAAGTCGCTTCTAGCCTCTGCTACATCTTCAGTCTTACTGAATGGGGTTCCTGGTTCAATGTTTCGTTGCGGAAGGGGAATTAGACAAGGGGACCCTCTTCCCCCTTTACTTTTTGCTGGTTGCTGATTTTCTCCAAACAAATGAATGATGACATGGTCCATGGGCATCTTACTAGGCCTTTGCCACTCACTTGTACTCCTGATTTTCCCATAATACAATATGCAGATGACACTCTTGTCATTCTACTAGTTGATGTAAATCAGTTGCTTCACCTTGAGTCACTTATTATCAACTTTGGTGCTGCTACTCGATTGAAGGTTAACTATGGGAAATCAAGTCTGATTCCTATTAATGTGGGGGAGGAGTTTCTACAGTTGCTCTTGGACACTCTAAATTGTCAGCAAAGAGGTCTTCCTTTTACCTATCTAGGTCTTCCCTTGAGCACTACAAAGCTTAGGAAAGAGTTCTTCATGCCACTTCTGCTCTCTTCTCAGAGAAGATTATCTTCATGCTCCATATACCTCAATTATGGGGACATGCTCAGGATTATTAATTTCGTTCTCTCCCTCATTGCCCACCTTCTATTTGAGCACTTTGAAAGTTTATGTCTGGGTCCTCAAAGAGTTTGACAAATATAGAAAACATTGTCTTTGGAGAAAGAGGGATATTGAGGAGAATAGTGTTCCTTTGGCGGTCTGGAATTAGTCTATCGTCTTAAGACACAAGGGGGACTTGGCATCACTAATTTGGCAGAGCAGAATAATTATCTATTGATGAAACGTTTGCACAAGTTTTTTACCGTGCGAATTTGCCCTGGGTGCAATTGGTTTGGGAGACATACTACTCCACTGCTTTGCCACCTTCCAATACAAGAGATATGTATTTCTGGTGGAGGGACTGTCTAAAATGTCTAGCAGTTTTTAAATCCTTGGTTCAATGATCAGTTGCCTCTGGCAGCTCTATCCTTCTGTGGCATGATATGTGGACACAACTGCCCCTAAGTTCATAATTTCCGCGCCTATTTTTCCTCTCAAAGAATACTGAGATCTCAATTGCTTCAGTTCTTGAATTGGAATTTCTTCATAGCCATTTCCATTAGCCTCTATCTGCTGAGGCATTTGCTCAATTCCATGAGCTTCAGGACTTGCTTCAGGGGTTGCAGGGGACTCAAGATCATGATAAATGGTTGGCCTTTGGTAGTGACACAGTGTTCAAAGTCTTTCTGGTTACTATCTTACAATTGGCGATCTTATCTGCCCGACTCTCAAATGGGTTTGGAAGACTTGCTACCAATCAAAACATAAAGTTTTTTCTGGCATCTTGTTATGGACAGATTGAACAGAAGATAACTTCTTCAGCGGAAGCAGATTGCTCTTGTTCTATGTGCAATACTCATCCTATGCAATCAAGGAACCATTTGTTCTTCAGTTGTACCTTTGCACAGCTCTGTTGGAGATACCTCTGCCCTTCTTAGACTCATGCACCTTCAAATGCTCCTATTATTTCCTTCATTGAGAGTCTTAATGCTTCATTCAGCAGCCTTTCTTATCGAGATTTGGTTATTCAAATCATTTATTAAAGTTGGACACGAAAAATGATGTGCTCTTGTATTCGTGAACAAAGTTAAATTTTGCATATCGACAAGACTCTAGATTGTGAACGTCTAAATTTATATTCAGAACATTTGAAAACTTGAAAATGCCATTTTTAGGTTTTCATAAAAGAAAATGACCTAAGAAAATCCACGCTCAACATCGTCCCGATTTCCGATGCTTTCTAAACTGTAGCTCGTTCCATTAGGGCATCTCCAATGACGTAAACGGCCGCTGGGCGCCCATTGAGCGACCGTTTGCGTCCGTGTAGGCCTAAAATGCATCAGGAATCAGGTCCAACGGTCCGACGCATAGTGATCGGACCATTCGCGGAGACGCAAATACAGCGCATATTTGCGCCTGGGACGTGTCGCGGCAGAAGCGCCAAGTGATCGCTCGCTTTTTCACTGGGCCCGCCTAGCAGCGAGCCATAGGGATGTATCAAGCGCATCGCTTCCGCGCCTGCGTGTAATGTCCCAGGTTTAGAGACGATCGAGGGGTAGATTTTAGAAAGGGATGTGCATTGCATCGTAAATTCTGGGGAGATTTCGTGCTTTTAAAAGAAAACTGCATCGAAAGGGGGACAAGTTTCTCTCTCGACACCTTACAGGGTTAGGGTTTCGAGAGTGCGATAAATTTGGACCTCACTTAACTCAATTAGGGTTTTTGAGAAGAGAGAAGGGGTTAGTGCAACACAACTTTAAGTTGCATGATTGAATTCAAACAACTTGTGTTTGAATTGCAAATTCAAACATCACATGATTATTTCATAATTCAAATTGAGGTAATTCATTAAACAAATATAAATAATCAAGAATATAAATAGTACATCTATTAAGTAAAGCTCATTAGTGAAACATTGAGCTTTATTGATAATCACACAAGATACAAAGTCGTTTACAATATCCAGAATTGAATTATGAAATATTACAACACATTACAAGAATTGAATAAATGGAAAAAGAAAAAGGAAAATTACAAATAAATGTAATGTCCTAAACTACACAAGATATCTTCATGAAAAGCTTGTGCTTGATGATCTTGATCTTCATCCTGATCATCTCATTGATCCCTGCAAACACACACACAAATCAAACAAATTGATTATGCCAAGTGGCATTGCCACTTGGCAGGTTAGCAAAAGAATGTAGAATTGAGTGGATATGACACGAATCAGCCGAGCTGATCCACTCACTGGACCAAGTACCAACCAGCAACCACACAGGCAGCTCACCAGGTAGAGTGCATGCACACCAGCACACATAGCCTGGGAGAGTCACCAAAATGACCAGGCCCTGTTGTCGACTAGAGAGGCAAGGGTAGGGCATATATAAAATTTTCACAGCCCAAACCCTAGCCATTTCATCGGCAACAACTCAAGTGGTAAGAACACAGCAAGAACAGGTGAACAACTAGAGCTGCTCCACCTATTCCAGTAATCACCAGAAACCAACCAAGAATCACAAGCTTGCAAGGAGGAGCAGTGCAAGCAAACCAAACCAACCAGAAGCAATCCTCTACACCAACAACTCATTCTAGGAGCTGGAGTGAGGTATACACTGATGAACATGAGCAAGCCAAGGTTTTGCTCATAAAATAAGCATATGCATATATCCCAGCAACAGAAAAGGGTAGAAACCCTGTGTGAGTCATCATTTGGCTACTAGCCAATTGGTGCAAGTAAACAGGAGAGAAACCAATAGGAAATCACCAGGGAACATTGATTAAGCCAAACCAGTGGCATAACCAAAGACATCCAGCAAGGAGATGATCCTATTTACTCAACCAAAGCCACCTAGCACCTAAAGCCTAGCACACCATCAGAAAGATAGACAAATTGTGTCTATTCTTGTTTGTCAACATCAAAGATCACTGGAAATCCAACAAGGAATTATCCAGTAATGCATTCACTAAGCCACAACAAGCCAACAAGGGTGGGAGCTACCTAACAAGCAAAGAACTGATGTCAAGGTCACCTCAACCACTGAACCAGCCCAAACTAATAAGCCATGCACAGTTATCATCACCTAGATGAGTTCAAAAGAGGGCTAGGGTACCCAACCAAAGGTTGGCATCCATCTAGCCCTGCCAAATTCAATAAAATGATCATTACTGCAAGGCAGTTGACATCAATTATCCATGTGATCAAGCCAAACTAGATAGATAATTGAAATACACAAGCAACTAGTGGTATAGACACTTGCAAATGACCCAGAGGATCACTGCAAGCAATAGCAGACACTTGATCAGGCAAGGCCTGTACCAGCACAAGGCATGGTGATACACAATCACCAGGATAAGCACCAGACAGGCACAGGCAGTAAGTTAAGTAAGCAATAAACAAGCAGCTGATGATCACTTGATCAACAGAGCTTGCTAAAGCATGCTAAAGCATGCTAGAATCAATTCTAGCATCAACACATGGACCAGATAATTAAATTAGCCACAGGACATGAACAAATGTATCATAAATAAGCAAATGAGCTAAATATAATTGTATCCAGAAGCACACCATCACTGGATGGTGCTGTCTAGCCAACAATAATGCTCAATGGAGCATTTCCAGGAATTATAGCACAAGAAATAGCATATCAGGAGCACTGGCTCTTGCAAATTGCAAGGCTGACACACAGTCATCAAGCCAGGGGCAAGGAAATGCACACACAGGAGAGGCATGGTACACATAGCAACAGCAGGAACAACTTAATTGAGCATAAGCATCACAGTATGCTCATGAGCAAGAGCTCGTGAGTTACAACAGCAAGACATAGAATAGAGCAGCAACAACTAGAATCCATGGCAGCAGCAGAGAGCACAGCAGCATACGCGCATCCACAACAAGCACCGCAGCAGAGCACATAGGCGCAGGAGCAGCAACAACACAATCAGATGGATGCCAAGGCATCCAGAGGAAGGAGAAGAGGTAGAACAGGTAGCAGAGTAAGAAGGAGGAGAGAAGAACTTACAGGTGAAGCGGAGAGAAGCTCGGCCATGGCGGCACGGCGCACACGCCGGCAAACGGCGCCGGCCTGCCAGGCACCACTCGCGCAACGCCGCAACACCACGTGGCGCCACGGCGCGGGATCGTCACGAATCGCCGCGGATTACCACGGCCTGGCGAGCAGATGAGTTGGGGCGAAAGAGGAGGCGACGAGGACCGATCGACGCGTGGATCTGGGTGCGCATCGAGCGGCTCCTTTGCACCGATTCGGCGGGAATGGCCGAGGCGGCCGAGTAATGAGGGCGCGCGACGCGTCGCGAGAGCGTGAGGAGCTAGGGTTTCGCGAGAGAACGGAGGAAGGGGACGGGTGCGTCCGACCGAGCCGGACGGGCGGCTCGGTTAGGACCGCGGCACACGTGGGTGATACGTCCATTTTGCATCACTATTTTATATCATAATTTAATGTTATTCATTGATATATTTCATATTTGGAGATGATACTTATGTTATTTCATCTATTTTGCATGTTTCACGATTATTGGAGAATTGCGCATCGGAGTCGGGATTCGCTGAAAGCACCGCCGAATGCAATATTTCGGAAGATCAACAATTGACGGAATTGGAAAATATTTTTCCAAAGACGAAGCCAGCCAAAAGGAGGAGCCGAGGAGGGCCGCCCCCCCATAGGCCGGCGCGGCCCAGGCCTGGCCGCGCCGCCTTGTGGGGAGGGGGCCCACAGCCTCTCTGGCCTCTCTCCTTCGCGCATATTCATCTCGAAACCTAAGCTCCAGAGGATAGTCGCGAAGAGTCACAGCCGCCGGGCGGAAAACACCGGAGAGAAAAGAGCTCTCCGGGCTGAAATCCGGGGGAAATTCCCTCCTGGAGGGGGAAATCGACGCCATCGTCACCGCCATCGAGCTGGACATCATTGGGATCATCATCACAATCATCTCCATCATCATCACCGCCATCTCCACCGCTGCACATCGTCACCGCTGTAACATCTTGGGTTAAATCTTGATTGTTTGATAGGGAAACTCTCCCGGTATTGATTTCTACTTGTTATTGATGCTATTGAGTGAAACCATTGAACCAAGGTTTATGTTCAGATTGTTATTCATCATCATATCACCTCTAATCATGTTCCATATGATGTCTCGTGAGTAGTTCGTTTAGTTCTTGAGGACATGGGTGAAGTCTAAATGTTAGTAGTGAATTATGTTGGGTAATATTCAATGGTTTGATATTTAAGTTGTGGTGTTATTCTTCTAGTGGTGTCATGTGAACGTCGACACATGATACTTCACCTTTATGGGCCTAGGGAATACATCTTGTATTCTGCCAATTGGGGTTACCGGAGTGAGAAACTCAACTCGTTGGTATATCGATGCGTGAGGGATAGCAGGATCTCGAGTTTAAGGTCTGGTTAGATTTATCTTAATTACTTTCTTGTTGGATGCTTGCAAGGGGTATAATCACAAGTATGTATTAGTCCTAGGAAGGGTGGTGCATTAGCATAGGTTCACCCACACAACACTTATCAAAACAATGAAGATTAATTAGCTATCACTAGAAGAAAAGTTCTGATAGACAACGTCTCAAAATCGTCCGCTAAGGGGTATTTTTCGTCGCCTATGGGCCTAACCCGACGATATGGGTTCTGTAGAAACTGGGCAAAGTCCTATCGATTTTTTCGGTCCGTCGCGCTTGGGCGCCCTTCGCCACGGAAAATCGGACCGCTGCCCAAGTGTTTCCGGAGCCCGTGGACGCCGACGCATGCAATCGACGTGCGCATTAACGGCGCTTAACGGCGTTAACCGCTGAAACTCCGTGGTAGATGGTAGGCCCACACGAGGCCTGCCACGTTTAAGCGGCCGGCCCATTAGTTTGGGCCGGGTCACCACTTAGTTTGACCGGTCAATATAGCCGGGCTTGTCCATTAGTTACGTGGGCGGGCCTAACCTCTAAGGTTGACGGTCAAAACTTTAATGGGCCGGCTCAACCATGTGGGGCCTGAATGCACTCATTGACCGGTCAACAGCAAAAGGCCGGCCCATAAGACATGTGGGACCCACTTTCTCGGTATCGGCCGCCCATTTACAAAGTGGGGTCCACATTAAAGCAATGGGCTGGCCAAGGGTCGGCCAAAGCACGTGGGTCCCACTTTCTGTAAAGGGCCGGCCCATTTAGTGTGGGGTCCACCATATAAAGTGGTGGCCCAACAAGCCAGCGGGTGGCCAAAAACACAGGTGGGTCCCACTTTCTCTTAAAGGGCGGCCCATTTAGTATGTGGGGTCCACCATATAGCAAGGGACCAACAAGATAGCGGGCCGGCCAAAAACACCGCGGGTCCCACTTTCGTCTTAAAGGGCCGGCCCATTTAGTATGGGGTCCACCACAAAAGCAATGGTGTCAACTAGTTAGCGGCCCCGTAGAGGGTGGGGTCCACCAAGCAAGTGGGCCGGCCCAATTAGAGTGTGGGTTCCACCGTAAATCAAGTGGGCTGGCCCAATAAGTAAGCGGGCCATCGCGTTTAGTTGTGTTTATATGCCGGCGTAAGGGCGATTTAGGGCTTTAAGACATATGTGATTTCGCTTAATTGGGCCGTTTAAGGGATGGGAATTCGTGATTTAGATACTGAGAATATTTACGCAAGCATTGATTTCTGTCGGATAGCCTCACTTACCACAAGCACCAAAGAAAAAATGCGCGAAAGAACTATAAAAACTAACTAAATATTACATCAGCTGCAAGGCTTTGAAAAAATATTACAGAACCCAGAGAAATTGAATGGTCATTAAACCTAGCAATACAATGAAGCGATCCGGCAATCTTTTAAGTTGTCCATGCAGCACCTATATCTGAAACAAAGACATTACAAGTTAAGACAACAACTATGGAAAGGCAAAGACACTACAATATTGTTTGCCAAAGAATTTGGAACTCATCATTTCGTCATTATAACAAGATCATTGTAATGCGCACAATAAGCAAACAAAGAGTGCATGCCGCATACCAACAGCCAATATAACAGAGCATGTTAGAATGAAACAGCAGACTTACTACTGTCGAGTCCCATGCAAACCAACATGTTCAGGGAGTACAAAATTGGCATGAACAACATAGTAGCAGGCTATAAATTTTGTAACAACGACTGAGCAAGATGAAGTTATGATGGCTACATCTACAGAGCAGGGAATGTAAACCAAAAATAGAAGTTACGATGGCAAAAGCTAAAGAGGAGGGAATGTGAACCAACATGTGCCAAGTGCAATTACTTCATTTTGGCCGTGAACTAAATAATACTCCTGAACTTATAGTGAAGGGGATGCAAATCAAGATGTTTCGGGATATAAACTTGTAATGAGCAACACATAGAGGATAGTTAATGCTGGAGCTTAGGATGGACCAGATACATAATATAGTGGGATCACCTGTGAACTTGTATAAGAGGGAATGCAAACCAATATGTTCAGCTTTCCATATGTGAGCGTCATGCCAAGTCAGAGAAACAAGTCAATAATGCAGCTTTTGAAGAACAAGATGGCACGCAAAATTATTATCTAGTAGTATGACAAGTTTATTTGTACTACAGGCTAGATAGCAGAGTGATAGCATGCCAAACTAAGTCCTTACTTTGTTAGCTTACAATGAACTAGATACAAAACAATGGCATCACCTGTAGTACAGGGAATGCAAGCCAACATGTTCATGGAGTAAAAAATTGGCACAAACAACATAGTAGCAGGCCATAATTTTTGTAACAACGACTGAGCAAGATAAAGTTATGATGGCTAGATCTACAGAGCAGGGAATGTAAACCAAATATAGAAGTTATGATGCCAAAAGCTATAGAGCAGGGAATGCGAACCAACATGTGCAATTACTTAAAATTGTCCATGAACTAAATAATAGCAGGATGTTACTATAATACCTATAATTTTTGTAACAACGACTGAGCAAGATAGAAGTTATGATGGCTACATCTACAGAGCAGGGAATGCAAACCAAAATGTTCAATCGCTTAAAGTTAGCAATGAAGTAGAAAATAGCAACGTGTTACGGTCATAGCTAGGAATGAACTAAAAGAGCTTCAGACAAACAAGCATCTGAACCCAGAACATGGCGCTAAAACAAGGGACTTACATTAGGAGAAGCACTCTGTGGGAGTCACAACAGATCTTCCTGGGGTTGATAGATCCGGTGATGAAGTACGCTACATGTGCTACTTGGGGTTGGAGAGACGGCCATTACACTTCATGATTACTCATCTCATCTGCAAAAACGTAACGGCGCGTCGTTAGCACAAACAGGTTCCCCCAAGATTAAACAAGAACTTGCAGGCAAGCAATAGAAAAGCGACAGTAGAAGAGTTTAGATCATGCAAGGCGCCGGTGAAGCAGATCCGGTTCATGCACAGCGGTGTCGGTGAGCTAGATCCGATGCGGTGGACGATGGATCCGGCGAAGCGGCTCCGGTGGGGTGGACGATACCGCAGCTGAAGCGACTGCGGTAGACTGCTGGATGAGTATATGGTTTCGAGGTTCGGCGGGGATGATCCAGTCCGGTTGATGACGGCGTCGATGAAGCGGCTCCGGCAGGCAGCCGGATGACGAGGCTCGGGTAGGCCAGGGAAGTCCGGCGGGGATGTTCCGGTGCGGTGGTCGTGGAGGTGGGAGAGAGAGGGACTTGGGAAGTTCCGGTGGGTGGTCTCAGAGGAGAGAGTGAGGGAAATGAATTTTTTTTCGGGGAGTTTCGGAGCTAGGGAGGTGGTGATCGAAAAAAATGACGGGTAGACCCCCCACCAACCGACTTATGCATGGACATTGTTGTCATCTTTACGAGGGTAGAATGGGAAGTTAGAGGCGTGTGAAATATTTGTATTTTTCGGGCGGGAAGTTTTGCCGCTGGAATGAGATTTCGAATTTGGCTACAGTCCAAGTAATACAAAAATATGAGACCGTACTAGTACGGCCAAGTGTCACATCAAGTCATCATCACGTTGAAAATCGGTTACCACGATCATAATCATGATATATCTTGAAAATCAATTTTGAAAAGCCCTTCTGAAATATTTCGGGATTGGTACTAGGAGATTTTGCAGCTTGACTAAGAATTGATTTTGAATAAGGCTATGGTCTAAGTAATTTTTTTTCTTCGAAAAGGGGATATGACCCCAGCCTCTGCATCGTGGTGATGCACACGGCCTTTATTAATAATCCAGTCGCAACAAATGTATGTTTTTTTTTGCAAGGAGCAACAAAAGTATGTTGTACAGATGGTCCAAGTAATATACTCGTGATTGTAATATAAGGCCAGGGGTAGACCGGAACCATATCCTCTAACGTAGAGATGACAAGTCAGGTAAGCACAGTGCTTAAGTAGTGCAAAACGTAGAAGAAAAATCAGGAAAATGTAACAAATACTGTACGTATTTACTGTAGCAATCACTGTATATTTTTACTGTATAAAAAATCGTATAAATATTAAAAAAGATAGTCATAATTTTGATTGTTACTAATTATCGTAAATGCATATGGCTTACATATATTATGGAAGTTAATTTAGATCAAATTAGACTTAATCATGTAGATGTGGAGAAGGAAAATTAGAGAGGTGTAGCTTACCCGACTTGTCTGTTGCACGTTAGAGGATCTACTTCCGGGGTAGACCATGCTACTTAGACTACTCATAGTGGGAGTAACTAAGGAGTATTAACATAGAGCTGGTTGTGGTAACTAGCTATGTTACCATAACACTTTTCAAGATAGAATGAGTCTACATACTAACTAAAACAATCATGCATGATAGTACTACATCTAAGTTACTATGCATTATGAAGGTAGTAACATAGAGTAGTGTCATATGCATGCGGAAATTCAATTTGGCTCCCGGGTGCATATGCTCCCTCTACCAAAAAAATCATATTTTAAAATGTCGAAAAAATTAGCAAAAAATTTACATGTACATATTCATAATATATGTTCGTTCGTCAAGTTTCACGAAAAACCAATATTTTTTGTGGTCTATGTAAAAAAGAGAAAACTTATCTTGTGAAAAGCATTATTTTTAGTACTGTATTTTATCTTTTTACACACGTCACATGACAAGTCGCAACTTTGTAAGGGCGTAGCACGAGAAGATGTACATGCGAATTTTTTGTTTCATTTTTTTGAAATTCAAAATATGTGTAAGATGCATTTCAAAATGGAGGGAGCATATGCTCCTATGTTTCAAAACACCACTCCCGCATGCGCATGACACTACTATACGGTCACATCAAGTCATAATCACAACCAAAATCAGTTCCCATGTACTATCTCCTAAAAAAACTTAAATTTAAAAACGCGTAGCGAATATTTTGGATTTTATTGGCGGGAGATTGTAGCGCTTGACAGATATTTTCAATTTAGCTGGCGCTAAAAAAATACTGTACTAGAAAAATTGGTAGCTTACTGTAGTACTGCCTCCTTTCAGGGATACAAGGACAAGGACCCATCAACTAAAATAATGTATGAAAATGGTCACCAATGGGCCAACTAATAGTTATACTTTTCCCATGCAGCGCAATATAAAAAATACTACAAATCAGATTAAACCTTGATTAAATATTGGTGCATCCAATCCATTCAGTTTTCATTTAATCCACATCACCAAGGAAACAACCACCAGGTACATAACAAGTGCAGATAGAAGCACCAACAAAATAGTTCAGCATCACAAACCCTTTCACACAACCAAGGGACACCTTTGACTGTCAGTGTTCACTGTGGTATTCAGCATCTCCCACACTTTCTCAGGATGTTGCCCAGGTGGGCTTGACTTGCTTCTAATCCTGCAGTTATACGGTGGATGACTACTCTTTGTGCAGCCACTATTGCTCGTTCCTCTTTGAGTAGTTCCTCGAGAACATAAAAAGACAATGACTTGGACCTCAACCTGCGCTTGGGCTTTGACTTGGACTTGGACCTCGACAAATTAGTTGTGAACCCAGCATTACGCAGGAATGTGTTGTTGGCTATACCATGACATTGTAGTACCTTGGAAAATGAATTCAGACATTCTTCCTGGGTTTTTTCTATACCATCTTTCTTTGGTTTTGCCAGCTCCACTTTCATGTCAGACTGAGGAGTTTTCAGTTGTTACACATGTGTAAGAGAAGAGATTATAATGTGAAGACATGTGTATGAACTACCTCTAATAATCCTACAAACTGGCATGGCTGATTACCGCATATACATTTTAGTAAGAGCATGTTACATCATATTGACATGTCTTCTATTGCTAACACGTAATAGCAGGACTATAAAAATATGCATGGATCCATGTGTAGAATTCGTAATGTGCATGATATTGCTGAGAAGTATATAAGTGAATTGTACTAGCCCTTTCCACCAGTTCGGACATTTGGTTGTGTTGGCTAGTGCATGAAGCTTGACAAATATGACAAGATATTTCTGCATACAATTGAAAACCATAACTGACATTAGTAGAGAATACTTACAATAACACTCTGTGCAAAATGTCCAGTCAAACCATTTCTGCTCGTCTGGCACACCTTGAATTGCTCAAGTAGACTCATCTCTCTGTCTGTACTCTCACAGTATGCTTGCCTTGCCTTCTGATATTTTCGCAAGAGAAAATATAAATTAGTTTCACAACCACGTCACATGCCGACATGCGACAATTGAAAGTTTTCAAAAAAAATATAAATAAAACAGAGACATCAATTTACGATGTATATTGTGCATCTATAAATTCTAAATGATTTACTAATTTAAATATAGTTGTACAGATAACATTCCTTACCATACAGTAGAGGTGTCCAATCAAGCTACGAGATCCTGTACGCTGTTGTAAACGTACATTATTACGAGCACGCATGTTACTTCGAGCGATGAACTACAAATGAAGACTTGTGAGACACATGCTTAAAAAGGAATCAGTAATGTGATCTTGTCTCACTGTCTTCACAGAACATACCAAATTCTTTTGAGCAGACCAATACTCAACAAGATCACACCATTGATCATCAGTCATCTGTAGTATAGGAGAGGTTGTTGGAATATCGCTAGGAGTCCTCCCAGCAAAGTATCTCATCTTTAGCCTATGGCGCTCCTGGCGCAACGCTGAAGAGAATATGCTCCTGATAACAGTGATTACATTCTTCATGTCATCATCAAACTCAAGACATGTCTGTTTACAACAATGGGAACCGTTCATGTGTTAGATAGCTAGCCAACAGAAAGCTAGAGGGAATGTGAACGAGCAACATGGTATTGTTTACGAAAATGACTTACATGTAACATGTGCAGTAAACCTTCAAAATGGGAAGGGGTGTTTACGTGTTGTTTCCATGATGGAAAGATAGGAATTTGAGTCCTGACAAAAACGCCTGTGATCGATGCTATATTAGATGATTCTTGTGGATCCAGTGGCCTTCTGATACCTGCTATAACTGATGTGATGGGAAATCTTGTTCCCATTCGGGCAATCTTATTTTTAAGTGATTTCAAAGTCGTTGGCCCCCTTCGTTTTCTTGGTCGTGGTGGAACTGCAAATTTAAGCATTACATCAAGCTATCAAGGTATTTATGTAACGGAGCATGTAAGGGAACACGTACCTAATTCGGCCCCACCATCATCTTTAAGGAAGAAGTTGTCTCTGGCAGGACTAAATGTCAGCGGGCGATCGTGATTAGTTAGGTGTTGAGAACCTGCTGTTGAAACTGGGTCTGCTGTGAATTGTTCTTGGGTAACTGGATTGGCAACAGGTGGCTGGGGAACATGTGGTTTGGTATTTGCTCCGTCTACAGCTTTTAGACCAACCGATGTGGGGTTAGGTCGAAGCTTTTTATGTTGGTGTTTCGCATTACAATATTTTTTTGCCTGGTCATCATTTTCAACTAGATTAGAGTGACTCTGAGTCTGAGACCTTGTTTTTACTCTGTTCACTGCATTTGTTTGTGATCTGACATGACCAGCTTGAACCCTTTTTATTTTTAGGTGAGCTGTCAGATATTGATCTTCCTGTTGAACTATGTTCTTCACCTTGTTGGTATTTGAAACGTCCTTACGTGAAGTCCCTGATGCCTGCCAGAGATAAACGGTACTTCAATCAACAAAATCATATACATGCTTGATACGATTATGGAACATAAGAACAGCAAGCCAAGACATGATGAAACATATGTTATTATTATGTGTTAACTGAGCAGATGATAATGCTATAACTTGGGCTGGGTTGGACAGATACATCACAGTTATTGAAGATGCAACAATAATGCCAATGAAAAGAGCGAGCAATCACCTTGGGGGGTGGAGTAGGGTGCTTGACAAGGGCATCCTCTTTACTCAGGTCTCCCTCAGACTCTTGTTCAGTAGGATCAAGTTCTGAATAAGAAAATTGATTGTTATCGATGGAGACAGGAGAGGTGTTTGATTGTTCACTGGTGATGCCTATATTTTCTCTCCGGCCCTCTTTGTACTCTACTACAGTATCTTTAGCATGCATTAGAAAAAAATGCTAACGAGATTTATCATGGAACTTTGAGTAGAGCAGTAGAAGGGCAAATTAGTAGTAGCAAGTAGATGATAGCTCAAAAAGGAATAAAGCGTAGATCAAAAATAAATGATTTCCCTGTGCATGCCAATTGATGATTACAAGATTTATAAACATGCAGTTTAATAATGTCGACTAATCACTCTGCAGGCTTGACTTCTACTACAGTCATACCATAGGCATGTCACCGATGAACAGTGCCGTAACATGCACTTTCGGCCGTTGGATCGAAAATGAGTAGACAAGATCAAGCACTGTAGTGATGTACTGTAGATGACCCTGTAGCAGATGTACTGTATCGATGCACTGTAGATTTGTCCCTGTAGCGATGCACTGTGGATTGTCCCTGTAGCGTCTACTGTTCATGTTGATCTGGCCCTCCATTTTCAGTCCAACGATCAGAACATGGTCGCATGTCACAACACTGTTCTCAGGTGACATGCCTATTGCATGTCACCTGATCTCTGTCCAGTGTTTTAGTGGGGATTAGTGGGGATAATACTCTAGAGTATTGGGTGACAGCAGAATTCACCCAATACCCACAAAACCCCATCCCCAATCCACTAGGTAGGGGTAGAGTATTGGGGATTGAAAAAATACACTAAATTTTGCGGAAAAGTAGGGACAAGTGGGGATTAAACTCGCTCATACTCTAGCACCAAACATGCATTGGGGATAAGTGGGGATTTAAAGTTTGGAGCGGATTATCCCTGCTAATCCCAGTAAAACTCTAGTACCAAACAAGCCCTAAAACAGATCGCACGAAACTGATGTTCGGAAATGAAATGCATAACGGAAGCGGCTAAACACCAACCTTCGCATGGGGAGTGGACGGCTTTACGCTTTGGTTTCGCGCGGTGGACCGGTTGGGCGCGGGGTCTACCCATTTCACCGTGCGGTAGACCAGGGAGTCGGGAAGCAGATCCGACGCAGCGGCGGAGGTGGACGGCGTCCCTGAGCAGGATCCGGCGCGGTGGGCGTCGGCTACGGTGGAGCACAAATGGTGCGGTGTGCGCCTTCGTCGGGGAAGCGGCTCCGGCTTGCTTGACAACGTCTTCTCGGACACTACAGCGTCTGGTCAGGAGGCTGTGGTGGCGAGGTGGGACGGTGGTGCACTGCCGTCGTCGGGCGAGATGCTCCGATTCGGTGGGTGACGCGTGAGAGATGTGGGATTCGGCGCCTGTGCCGGTGGTATGTTTTAATGGCTGGGGTGAGATTGGCCTTGGCCCGAATAAGAGAAGAACCGCTGGGGACGTTTTTGATGAAAGGATAAGATGGGAAATTCGAACATTTGAAAATTGGAGGCGGCAACCCGAGCTATTTTCGCCGGTGTTTTGGCGCTTCGTTGAAATGGTTTGGTGGATGCGCGAAAAAAAATGGACGCGGTCCGACCCCATCAAGGTCTCATTTGTAAGCATGGGCGGTACGGCAGCCATCCTACCTTGATTTTTAGTGAATATCCATTCATATATATGTGTTTTTTTCTGAACATTTGAGTACTTAAAACGGACTTCATATGACAAAGTTGCGCCTATTTTAGTGAACACTGCGTGGAGCCGATTTCGAAAACAAAACATGGACTAGGTACCAAAAAACATATATAGACTCGTTCTCCGCATTAAAAAGATTGATGTATCATGGATCTTAGTATATGTAAAATAACCTTGAGCTATTCATTATCATACGCGTAGAATTGAAGACTTCAGATATTTCTTTATATTTGAAAGAAACGCCATGTTTCATCCGACAACATTTATCATCTCATTGAGTTGGCGCTGATTTTATATGTGGTGACGAAAACAACTGAGGCTCCTTTGATTTATAGGATTTAGATCCTACGGGAATTATTCTACACTATTGGTTATATTCATAGGGAACATATCCCATATGAATCTTGTACTACAAATCCTATATGAACAAAACATTAGGTCATCCCTCATGGAAAAATCCCTTTGGTACAATCAAAGAAACTCATATTCCCATAGGATTCAAATAGACAAGATGTACATACGTTTTTCCTATCCTATGACTTAAAGGACTCCTGAAATGGCTCGACAACAAAGATCATAAATTCCGAGTTGTGCATCGAGCAAAAGATATTGAAAAAATTCTTGATCGATCGAATTACAAAATGATTTTCAAAAGAACTAAAGTTTTGCCATTGATCACATAATTGGTATGTATATAGGTTCTACTTATAATAAAATATGTTTTGGTTTATTGGGATTGCGTTAGAATTACATGCATCACAATGTCTCGGGACTATTTCGGTATTTACCTCTTCTTTTAGAGTTCGCCCTATCTAAGATTATTTCCGACATTCGCCAATGTTTGCAAGGAATGGCATGCAGTCGATTCCCACCCTGTTTTGGAAAAAATGAAGAAAAAAAAGTGAACTTGTGGCTATAAAATGATAAGCTTGAATTTTGATATGTTTTTTTTAAAAAAAACTAGCTTCAAAATATGGCCTACCATTTTATATAAAAAACCATGGGTCTTAACGAAAATGCCCAAGGTAAAATGTGCATTACCATTTTGGGGAAAGGTGCAATAAGATTTCATTTTATTGTGGGAAACAAATTGTTGTTGTTTTTTTGCCTTTTCTGAATAGCTAAAAAGGTGTCATCTTTTTTCCATACATTCCATAATGTCATAGAACATAAGCATCCGGTGTCCAGATATAGCAACAATTCAGTATAAGACAATACTAACATAGTTTCCATAAAGTACTGCTAACACATAAGAAAACAAAAGATCTAGATGATGACCCAAGAAACAACATCCTTGTATATAATAACAATCTATTGACCATATGGCGGCTTTTGCATCACCCTATCAAAATCATCTGCCTTCAAGCACGAGAGCAGAATGTCGACACGTGCTTCAACATGTTCCAAGATCCTCTTGATGATCTCATGGATATCTGCATCAGCCGAATAGGAATCAAAGTTGTCAGCCACTAGCTTCTGATGAAAAAGAAACATCAGTGTTGAAGGCGTCGATCTTAGGAGTCCCCACATTTCATTACTTGCAAGACCAAGATGATCAAATTCCCTTTACTTCATAAGAATGTCTGGATCGCTGACACGATCGAAATCTTTGCTAGTACCCTCCTTTGGCCGAATTCAAATTTGCATCAGATCTTGGTGCCCATGCCTTTGGTACATGCGGGTAATTTTTTGCCAATATGTCGTGCATTGCACATAGCGTCCTACTGTACAGGGGTACTTCTACATATCTTCTTCCAAATATAATTTAATTTATTTCGGGTTGGATTCAATTTGTTTCAAAATTGTCTGATATACCATTTGTATTGGTAGGAGATGCAGCTTTGAATTTTAATCATTGTTTCTAGGTGCCACACTTGCAGGGTACAGTCAAGGATTTTATCCAATGTTTCATGTCTTGACAAATCCTTTTCGTAATGGAAGTTGAGACCCCCAGCCTCTGCATCAAAATGATGCACATGGAATTTTTTAGTATGGTATTCAACAAAATATGATAAGATGCAAAAATCAAACCTTGGACAAATATGACACATGCTCACTTGGGTAGAAAGCCAATCAAACTGATACAAATTACATTGCAGAGTCCTTGCATGTTAAACTATATATTGCCAAACACCACATATATTAAGGGATACATATTAATTTCGATACTACTACTTTTATGATAGAAGATTTGTAACTACAAACGTTGTGGGTTGTGGCTGCCCTCCTCAATCTACTCACTTGTCTCATCGGCAACCGTCTCCACCTCTCTACATGCACATATGGGTACAACTTCTTCACACCCGAAGAAGATTACTTGTTTCCTGTCATGCTCCGCCACTTGTAGTAGGTGTGCTCCTTTTTCAGAGATGAATTCTCTTTTAGGATGGAGATGTTCTCCTTTTTCAGAGATGAGTTCTCTTTTAGGATGGAGATGTTCTCCTTCGTTAGAGACCCGTTCTGATTTACCATGGAGAGGTTCTCCTTCGATAGAGATGAGTTCTCCTTTGATAGAGATGAGTGCTCATTCAAGAGTACGGCATACTCATTCCATAGCTTCATAGCACGGTTTACCAGATGTGCGTTCACATCTCGGAGCTTGGACGCATGGTCAATCAACTCGCGCGACTCATCCAGGAGCGACCGCCGGATTACTTGCAGAGACGCTTCATGTTGTCGTCCTTCATTAGATGGTAGATTCACAGAGCGACCCTGTGTGACACATGATATTATACTAATAAAGTGCAAGAGTGTAACTTCAATAGTAAAAATATAGTACTCCGAAAGTTTGCAGGACTTAAACTTCAATACTCATAGTAATATGTACAAGACTAACTTCAATAGTAATTGTAATATGTATAAATTTCAATTGCAATACTGTAGTAATATGAGTACTCCGGAGCTTGGAGTAATAAAGTTTCAAACTAAGAACGAAACATGAACTAATAAAGTTTGCCCTATGCATCAATCGATGGAGAGGCTGGATCTCAAGTTCGAAAGGGGGAAAAAGACTGCAGTGAAGTTTCAAGTTTGCATTGAAGTTCGAAAGTGGTAATGCAGCTAGTATTAGTGCAGTAGAAATCCCTTGTGCCTTGTTTGGTTGACGTGTTTTCACATGGTTCAGTGAGTAATATCTGGGTCTTTCTTAATAAGAACACATTTTATCTGTTTGGCAGAAGAGTATTGGACAGGATCAGAGTCGCGGGGATCCTCAGGAAACACTTCCGCGCACGTCGGGTGGACGTGGAACCGCAACACCTCTATGCTCTCGCGTTTCTGGTCGTTCCACATACGTGCTCCGATTGCTGCTTCTCCTTCCAGGCATCCACCCCGTTCTAGCATGGATCAGGCTGAGGGATTGATTCCAATGCAAAATTACAAGTCCTGAGGCCTGCTGGCATGGATTACGTGAATAGAAATTGGACGCTTCACTAATAAGGCCCGAGGAACCCCTCAAAAAAAAACTAATAATGCCCCAGGACAGGCTATCTCTCAGGTTGTCCTGATCTGCCGCAAATACTCACGCCAAAACATGGTGAATGAAGTATTTTGCATCAAATCCCCTCCGAATAATACTCAGTAGGGGGCTAACTAGTTTTAAACCAATGATTAAACTACATTAACCACTGACCTCGAAGCTCTCCTCCTTGGAGAGGACCGACTCCCCGGCGACGGCGAGGTTGTCTTGCAGCTGCAGCAGGACTGTCACGTCTGAGCCCACGGAGAGGTCGTTGATCCGCTGCCGCTTGGTGGGCACATCAGACTCAACGGCGAGGCCGCCATGCGCCTGCTGCAGCAGCTGTAGGGGGGCGTGCGAGTTGGCGGCGAGGTCCTGTAGTTGCTGCTGGGGGATTACGACGGTGGGCCGCACACCTAACAGGCCCCCTTGTCCACTCGTGGGATTCATCGCCGGAAGATGGGGGTGCAGGGAGGCGCTAATACAGAGGTTGTGGATGGTACAGCCGCCGACGAGCACTGTACAGGTTGGGGCTATAGGATTTTGAAGATGAATGGGGAGAGGCGGCAGGGGCCTATAAATCGAGAGGGCTATAGGTTGGGACATGATTTTTTCGCAATATTTAAATTTAGATTTAAGCCGCATGTCACCAGGTGACATGCGAAAGGTGCATGTCACCTGATCTCTATCCGTGAAGGACACAGGTCACTCGCAACACTGTCCATGGTGTACTGTAGGGACGCGAAACAGTATTGTTCACTGTTCGTAGTGTTTTTCATTTTTCTGATTTTTTTGAATTTTATGCCCATTTGAATCTTTTGGTCAAATCCTAGGTTTGACAAAGATTTAAACAAGTTTAAAATATATGAAAAGGTAAGCATGGATCCTTCTTAGTCACTCTAAAATGAAGCTTTTGGGATGTTCTTGAAATTTCCATGCTTGACTTCATAAGACAGAGTTTAGGGTTAGGGGTAGATATATACATGATTTGTTTGGTTTGAATATGTCTAGACCTTGTTTATCAACTTTAATTCTTACTATATGACATAAGAAAACTATTTGCTTTGGTTTTTCATTTTTCTGATTTTTTTGAATTTTGATGCCCATTTGAATCTTGTCAAATCCTAGGTTTGACCAAGATAATTTAAACAAGTTTAAAACATGGAAATGAAAAGGGAAGCATGTATCCTTCTTAGTCACTCTAAAATGAAGTTTTTGGGAGGTTTTTGAAATTTCCAAACCCAAAACCACTTCTCTTCATGCTTTACTTCATAAGACAGAGTTTAGGGGTTAGGGGTAGATACATGGTTTGTCTAGTTTGAAACTTTGAATATGTCTAGACCTTGTTTATCAACTTGAATATGCTTACTATATGACATAAGAAGACTATGTACTTTGGTTTTTCATTTTTCTGATTTTTTTAATTTTCTGCGCATTTGAATCTTGGTAAAATCCTAAATTTGACCAAGATTTAGACAAGTTTAACACGTGAAAACGAATAAGTAAGCCTGGATCCTTCTTAGTCACTCTAAAATGAAGCTTTTGGGAGGTTCTTGAAATTTCCATGTTTGAAACCCAAAACCACTTCTCTTCATGATTGACTTCATAAGATCGACAGATTAGTTTAGGGTTAGGTGTAGATATATACATGATTTTTCTGGTTTGAATATGTCTAGACCTTGTTTATCAACTTGAATGCTTACTATATGACATAAGAAAACTATTTGCTTTTGTTTTTCATTTTTCTGATTTTTTGAATTTTGATGCCCATTTGAATCTTGTCAAATCCTAGGTTTGACCAAGATAATTTAAACAAGTTTAAAACATGAATATGAAAAGGGAAGCATGTATACTTCTTAGTCACTCTAAAATGAAGTTTTTGGGAGGTTTTTGAAAATTCCATGTTTGAAACCCAAAGCCACTTCTCTTCATGCCTGACTTCATAAGATAGAGTTTAGGGGTCAGGGGGTGTAGATACATGTGGTTTGTCTAGTTTGAATATGTCTAGACCTTGTTTAACAACTTTAATGCTAACTATATGACATAAGAAGACTATGTGCTTTGGTTTTTCATTTTTCTGATTTTTTTGAATTTTATGCCCATAAATCTTGGTCAAATCCTAGGTAGAAAAATCGATATACGAATCTATAATTAAATAGGTTAAACTAGGGTTTTGCCCTGTACTACAGATCAAGGTTCAAAAAAATCCAACTACGGGGTTCGAACAACACGATTCTAATCCAAGAATTTTTTCGACCTCATCCAAATGGCCTCAAACTATAGGGTTAGGGGGTATAGATACATGATTTGTCTGGTTTGGATATATCTAGACCTTGTTTATCAACTTGAATGCTTACGATATGACATAAGAAGACTATGTGATTTGGTTTTTCATTTTTCTGATTTTTAGGAATATTGTGCCCACCCATTTGTATCTTCATGAAATCCTAGGTTTGACACAGATAATCTTTACTATTAAATCCGAACCTGTTGGTACGTACGTCGTCTCGCCTCGATCGGTAATAGCTAATACATCTCGATCGAGTCAGCTCCGAGTCAGCTCCAGATCAAATAGACGGCCCGAGTCAGCTCCAGATTCAACAGACGGACAGACGGCCCAGTTATCAAACAAACAAGCCCAATTATCTTAACTATTAAATTCGGATCCAATGTGAGCCTATGCCAAACAGTCGACCCCCAAGCACGTCGAGGAAGAGGCAGCTCTGACTTCAACCGTGACCTTCAAAGGAGAAATTGCACGCCTTGCACCGACGCAAGCACCAATCAAGTGGCATCGTCGCCACAAGTTGCCTCGCAGCTCCGACTTCACCATCACGGCAGGGGTGACGAAGGACATGCCGCAACTCCGATCCGCTCACCATTGTCATCGTTGCCACGCAGCCCACGACGCCAACACCAACCATCTTCCACGGGTCCCTCCGACCAAAGCAGCTCCAAATCGATGCCCCCAAGAGGGAAGACGACACAAAAGTGCCGCCACCGACCGATCACGGCGGATCTAGAGATTACCCCGGAGCTTTACCGCAGGATGACAAAACATCACTCGGCGATGCCTTCAAGAAGGAAGCGGCGCCCGGCCGTCGCCATCGCCGGCCAGCTGCCGGCCGGCCAGCCACCGAGAACAAGGCATTAGCCCGGAGCTTATCATGTCATCCTGCTTCATGCTTCTGGCCAGACCACCTCCCTTCCCTCAACCACCATCACCACCATAGCCCTCCCTGGACTGCACCGCCGGCCGACCTCCGGGCGCCGGCAGGAACACCACCGTGCCCCCCACGGCCACCCAAAACTCCCGCAGCACTCCAGACGCCCCGGAGGGCCTCTTCCTCCGCTCGACGTCGCGCCAGCTGAGGCACCGCTCGACGCCGCGCCAGCCGAGCCAGACTCGCACCGCGGGCGCCGAGCCGCGCCGCCATCATCCACCTTGCACCGCCGTGCGGCGCCATCCGGGTCCGACGGGCCCATCGCCCGCCAAGCCCATCGGGCGCGCGCCCCTCCACAGACGCCGCAGGAACAGCTCCGCGCCACAAGACCGGCGCCGCCACCGCAGCCCCCGCTCCGCCGCCGCAGCCCGAGCCCGCCGGCTCGCGTCCATTTCCCCGACCGCCGCCGCCCCCACGGGCCGGTCCACCACCGCGCGAGAGGGCCTCCCCGAGCCACCTTTTTGAGAGGGCGCCGCCACCGCCGCGCAGTGGCCGGCGACGCGGCGGGAGGTCACGGCGGGCGGCGCCGGAGGCGGCTTCTAGCGCCCCTGGGGGCGACGCGAGGGGAAGTCGGAATCGCTGGCTCGTGGAGGAGTGACGACGATGACGCTCGATGACATCCTCATCGGTGGCTTTCTTCTCGATGGCGTGTGTGTTCCGTGTGGGTAGGTTGGCCGGGGTGTCCCAGTGTGTTGTTGGTTTTGCCCAATTTTCTCCAAAAATTGGGCACTTTCTTCTTAATTAATGGATGAGGCAAAGCTTTTGCCTCCGTTTCAAAAAAAAAAAAACCTATTAAATTCGGATCGGTTGTTCGTAAGTGTACCGGAGTAGGCCTTGCAAAATAAAATCCGAACCTGTTGGTACGTACGTCGTCTCGCCTCGATCGGTAATAGCTAATACATCTCGATCGAGTCAGCTCCGAGTCAGATCCAGATCAAATAGACGGCCCGAGTCAGCTCCAGATTTAACAGACGGACAGACGGCCCAGTTATCAAACAAACAAGCCCAATTATCTTAACTATTAAATTCGGATCGGTTGTTCGTAAGTGTACCGGAGCAGGCCTTGCAAAATATTGGTGGGCTGCGTCTGGACGCAAACTGCCACTCAATCCCCATCCACGACTCTACCATCGCCTGGAATCATCGCAAAAATCAGATATTCATAACGCCACTGTGCCTGAGCTTGACTGCTTGAGCCCCGCCGCCAGCCGCTGGCCGTACGCCGCAGTAGCGTCGTCGCTTGTGTCTTTTCTGGCAGAATTGAGCAGGGGAGCGCCGGCATGCCACCCACTCGGATCCCTGCATCCCGCCGCCTGCGCGCACTTCCGGTGGCTCCGCCTCAGCCACGCGGACCGGGTGCTTCTACTTCCTCCTCTCCTCCGCATCGGGGTCTGTCCAAGTAAAGATGCACATCCGCCCTGATGCACCGACCTGAAACCACGATGGGGGTCGCAAGCGCTAGCCATCTGCCGAATCAAGAATCTGGCTCCTCAACACAGAACGCAAGAGACGGAAGTAGCCGATCGGCGGTCAGCAACTCGAGGCCCTGATGTTGGATGTGGTAGCAAGCAAGCCCGCCACGGCGGCGTGCTATGCGGCAGGGCACCACCCCATAGCATCTAGCCTCACATCCATCTAAGGGATTCTGAATTTTGATTGCACCACGGCGGCCGACCGAAAAAATGCAGAGTCGTAACATTGCTGGAAGTGCTAGCTGCTGAGCTCAGCTTGGGATGTCGTAGTCGATGACATAGCTGCGCCATTGCATCAGCCCAAAATAAGCGGCATGTTGATAAATGTTATTTTACCTTCACTGACTCATTGGTTTGCACTTTTGTGTACAAGTCTGATACCAAGGAGAGCATATATAATAAGCTCTGAATTTTGGGGATGGAACTATAGATGGCGCTATACCATAGTTTTACATGGATTCTTAGCAGGATTCGATGGATCCAAATTAATACGATGGTACAATATTTTGTCTAACTGGCAGGTAAATTTGCGGGTTGTGCATTGTTACGCAGCAATCGCGCGGGCATAGTGCTAGTTTAAACAAGTTTAAAACATGAAACTGAAAAGGGAAGCATGTAACCTTCTCAGTCACTCTAAATTGAAGTTTTTGGGAGGTTTTTGAAATTTCCAAGTTTGAAACCCAAAACCACTTCTCTTCATGCTTGACTTCATAAGACAAAGTTTAGGGTTAGGGTATAGATACATGATTTGTATGGTTTGAATATGTCCAAACCATGTTTATCAACTGAATATGCTACATGACAGAAGACTATGTACTTTGGTTTTTCATTTTTCTAATTTTTTAATTTTCTGCGCATTTGAATCATATCTTGGTCAAATCCTAGGTTTGACCAAGATTTAGACAACTTTAACACGTGAAAACGAATAAGTAAGCCTGGATCCTTCTTAGTCACTCTAAAATGAAGCTTTGGGAGGTTCTTGAAATTTCCATGTTTGAAACCCAAAACCACTTCTTCATGATTGATGAGTTTAATTAGGGTTTTAAGGGTAGATATATACATGATTTTTCTGGTTTGAATATATATGTCTAGACCTTGTTTATCAACATGAATGCTTACGATATGACATAAGAAGACAATGTGATTTGGTTTTTCATTTTTCTGATTTTTTTGAATATTGTGCCCACCCATTTGTATCTTCATGAAATCCTAGGTTTGACCAAGATAATTTAAACAAGTTTAAAACATGAAAATGAAAAGGGAAGCATGTAACCTTCTCAGTCACTTTAAAATGAAGTTTTTGGGAGGTTTTTGAAATTTCCATGTTTGAAACCCAAAACCACTTCTCTTCATGCTTGACTTCATAAGACAAAGTTTAGGGTTAGGGGGTATAGATACATGATTTGTATGGTTTGAATATGTCCAGACCTTGTTTATCAACTTTAATGCGCTTACTATATATATGACATAAGAAGACTATGTACTTTGGTTTTTCATTTTTCTGATTTTTTTAATTTTCTGCGCATTTGAATCATATCTTGGTCAAATCCTAGGTTTGACCAAGATTTAGACAAGTTTAACACGTGAAAACGAATAAGTAAGCCTGGATCCTTCTTAGTCACTCTAAATTGAAGCTTTTGGGAGGTTCTTGAAATTTCCATGTTTGAAACCCAAAACCACTTCTCTTCATGATTGACTGAGTTTAATTTGGGTTTTAGGGGTAGATATATACATGATTTTTCCGGTTTGAATATATATGTCTAGACCTTGTTTATCAACATGAATGCTAGCTTACTATACATATGACATAAGAATGCTATGTGCTTTGGTTTTTCATTCTTTTGATTTTTTTCTGAATTTTTAGGGCCATTTGAATCTTGGTCAAATCCTTGGTTTGAACAAGATTTAAACATGTTTAAAACATGAAAATTAAAAGGGAAGTTTGTATCCTTCTTATTTACTCTAAAATGAAGCTTTTGGGATGTTCTTGAAATTTCCATGTTTGAAACCCAAAACGACTTCCCTTCATGCTAGACTTCATAAGATCGACAGGGGTAGATACATGATTTGTCTGGTTTGGATATATCTAGACCTTGTTTATCAACTTGAATGCTTACGATATGACATAAGAAGACAATGTGATTTGGTTTTTCATTTTTCTGATTTTTTTGAATATTGTGCCCACCCATTTGTATCTTCATGAAATCCTAGGTTTGACCAAGATAATTTAAACAAGTTTAAAACATGAAAATGAAAAGGGAAGCATGTAACCTTCTCAGTCACTCTAAAATGAAGTTTTTGGGAGGTTTTTGAAATTTCCATGTTTGAAACCCAAAACCACTTCTCTTCATGCTTGACTTCATAAGACAAAGTTTAGGGTTAGGGGGTATAGATACATGATTTGTATGGTTTGAATATGTCCAAACCTTGTTTATCAACTTGAATATGCTTACTATATGACATAAGAAGAATAATGTCATGTAAATGAGTTAACTTGGATTTCCTACCCTTGAATCCATAGGAAACTTTGTTCTAATGCACTATAATAATCAACCGAGTTTTTACACCAACAGGTCTATCACTTACGTGTGGTGCCCACGCGTGAGGTCCCACACTTCGAGCACAAGTCACGTGCAATAGGTACGCAAACTCCCACCATCTTCTTTGTCAAGAGAAGACGACGATGCGTATTGGAAGTCTGTGGGTCCTTCTGGATCCTTCGGTTGTCCCTCTCACAAAAAAACAAATCTCTCTCATTCTCGGCCTCGCTCGCTCGCACCTCCGCTCTGCTCACTGAAACCCCGCACGTACAAAAGTCAACATCATCACCCGAAAAAGGGGAGACACCATAATGCTCTCCCTTCTTCTCTCCTTCCGAGTGATCCCTCTTCCTCCGAGTTTCACTCGACGGGCAAACACACATGTGCTGCATAGTAATAATAAAAAGGTAGAAAAATCAACCTACGAATCTATAATTAAATAGGTTAAACTAGGGTTTTGCCCAGTACTACAGATCAAGGTTCAAACCTTGTTTATCAACTTGAATATGCTTACTATATGACATAAGAAGACTATGTACTTTGGTTTTTCATTTTTCTGATTTTTTTAATTTTCTGCGCATTTGAATCATATCTTGGTCAAATCCTAGGTTTGACCAAGATTTAGACAAGTTTAACACGTGAAAACGAATAAGTAAGCCTGGATCCTTCTTAGTCACTCTAAAATGAAGCTTTTGGGATGTTCTTGAAATTTCCATGTTTGAAACCCAAAACGACCTCTCTTCATGCTAGACTTCATAAGATCGACCGAGTTTAGGGTTAGGGGTAGATACATGATTTGTATGGTTTGAATATGTCCAAACCTTGTTAATTTATCAACTTGAATGCTTACTATATGACATAAGAAGACTATATGCTTTTGTTTTTCATTTTTCTGATTTTTTTTTGAATTTTATGCCCATATATTTGAATCTTGGTCAAATCCTAGGTTTGACAAAGATTTAAACAAGTTTAAATTATGAAAATGAAAAGGTAAGCATGGATCCTTATTAGTCACTCTAAAATAAATCTTTTGGGAGGTTCTTGAAATTTCCATGTTTGAAACCCAAAACCACATCTCTTCACATGCTTGACTTCATAAGACAGAGTTTAGGGGTTAGGGGTATAGATACATGATTTGTCTGGTTTGAATATGTCTAGACATTGTTTATCAACTTTAATGCTTACTATATGACATAAGAAAAATAATGTCATGTAAATGAGTTAACTTGGATTTCCTACCCTTGAATCCATAGGAAACTTTGTTCTAATGCACTATAATAATCAACCGAGTTTTTACACCAACAGGTCTGTCACTTACGTGTGGTGCCCACGCGTGAGGTCCCACACTTCAGTGAGCACAAGTCACGTGCAATAGGTACGCAAACTCCCAGCCATCTTCTTTGTCAAGAGAAGACGCATCAGATGCGTATTGGAAGTCTGTGGGTCCTTCTGGATCCTTCGGTTGTCCCTCTCACAAAAAAAACAAATCTCTCTCATTCTCGGCCTCGCTCGACTCGCTCGCTCGCTCGCTCGCTCGCACCTCCTGCTCACTGACAAACCCTGCACAAAAGTCAACATCATCACCCGAAAAAGGGAAGACACCATAATGCTCTCCCTTCTTCTCTCCTTCCGAGTGATCCCTCTTCCTCCGAGTTTCACTCGACGGGCAAACACACATGTGCTGCATAGTAATAATAAAAAGGTAGAAAAATCAACCTACGAATCTATAATTAAATAGGTTAAACTAGGGTTTTGCCCAGTACTACAGATCAAGGTTCAAACCTTGTTTATCAACTTGAATATGCTTACTATATGACATAAGAAGACTATGTACTTTGGTTTTCATTTTTCTGATTTTTTTAATTTTCTGCGCATTTGAATCTTGGTCAAATCCTAGGTTTGACCAAGATTTAGACAAGTTTAACACGTGAAAACGAATAAGTAAGCCTGGATCCTTCTTAGTCACTCTAAAATGAAGCTTTTGGGATGTTCTTGAAATTTCCATGTTTGAAACCCAAAACGACTTCTCTTCATGCTAGACTTCATAAGATCGACCGAGTTTAGGGTTAGGGGTAGATACATGATTTGTATGGTTTGAATATGTCCAAACCTTGTTAATTTATCAACTTGAATGCTTACTATATGACATAAGAAGACTATATGCTTTTGTTTTTCATTTTTCTGATTTTTTTTGAATTTTATGCCCATAAATTTGAATCTTGGTCAAATCCTAGGTTTGACAAAGATTTAAACAAGTTTAAATTATGAAAATGAAAAGGTAAGCATGGATCCTTATTAGTCACTCTAAAATAAATCTTTTGGGAGGTTCTTGAAATTTCCATGTTTGAAACCCAAAACCACTTCTCTTCATGATTGACTTCATAAGACAGAGTTTAGGGTTTTAGGGGTAGATATATACATGATTTTTCTGGTTTGAATATGTCTAGACCTTGTTTATCAACTTGAATGCTTACTATACATATGACATAAGAATGCTATGTGCTTTGTTTTTTCATTCTCTTTTGATTTTTTTCTAAATTTTTAGGCCCATTTGAATCTTGGTCAAATCCTTGGTTTGACCAAGATTTAAACAAGTTTAAAACATGAAAATAAAAAAGGAAGTCTGTATCCTTCTTAGTCACTCTAAAATGGAAGCTTTTGGGATGTTCTTGAAATTTCCATGTTTGAAACCGAAAACGACTTCCCTTCATGCTAGACTTCATAAGATCGACAGGGGGTAGATACATGATTTGTCTGGTTTGGATATATCTAGACCTTGTTTATCAACTTGAATGCTTACGATATGACATAAGAAGACAATGTGATTTGGTTTTTCATTTTTCTGATTTTTTTGAATATTGTGCCCACCCATTTGTATCTTCATCAAATCCTAGGTTTGACCAGGATTTAAACAAGTTTAAAACATGAAATGAAAAGATAAGCCTGGATCCTTCTTAGTCACTCTAAAATGAAGCTTTCGGGAGGTTCTTGAAATTTCCATGTTTGAAACCCAAAACCACTTCTCTTCATGATTGACTTCATAAGACAGAGTTTAGGGTTTTAGGGGTAGATATATACATGATTTTTCTGGTTTGAATATATATGTCTAGACCTGGTTTATCAACTTGAATGCTTACTATACATATGACATAAGAATGCTATGTGCTTTGGTTTTTCATTCTCTTTTGATTTTTTTTCTAAATTTTTAGGCCCCCATTTGAATCTTGGTCAAATCTTTGGTTTGACAAGGATTTAAACAAGTTTAAAACATGAAAATGAAAAGGGAAGTCTGTATCCTTCTTAGTCACTCTAAAATGGAAGCTTTTGGGATGTTCTTGAAATTTCCATGTTTGAAACCGAAAATGACTTCCCTTCATGCTAGACTTCATAAGATCGACAGGGGGTAGATACATGATTTGTCTGGTTTGGATATATCTAGACCTTGTTTATCAACTTGAATGCTTACGATATGACATAAGAAGACAATGTGATTTGGTTTTTCATTTTTCTGATTTTTTTGAATATTGTGCCCACCCATTTGTATCTTCATGAAATCCTAGGTTTGACCAAGATAATTTAAACAAGTTTAAAACATGAAAATGAAAAGGGAAGCATGTAACCTTCTCAGTCACTTTAAAATGAAGTTTTTGGGAGGTTTTTGAAATTTCCATGTTTGAAACACAAAACCACTTCTCTTCATGCTTGACTTCATAAGACAAAGTTTAGGGTTAGGGGTATAGATACATGATTTGTATGGTTTGAATATGATGTACTTTGGTTTTTCATTTTTCTGATTTTTTTAATTTTCTGCGCATTTGAATCATATCTTGGTCAAATCCTAGGTTTGACCAAGATTTAGACAAGTTTAGTCACGTAAAATGAATAAGGAGGTTCTTGAAATTTCCATGTTTGAAACCCAAAACCACTTCTCTTCATGATTGACTGAGTTTAATTTGGGTTTTAGGGGTAGATATATACATGATTTTTCTGGTTTGAATATATATGTCTAGACCTTGTTTATCAACATGAATGCTTACTATACATATGACATAAGAATGCTATGTGCTTTGGTTTTTCATTCTTTTGATTTTTTCTGAATTTTTTAGGGCCATTTGAATCTTGGTCAAATCCTTGGTTTGACCAAGATTTAAACAAGTTTAAAACATGAAAATGAAAAGGGAAGTCTGTATCCTTCTTATTTACTCTAAAATGAAGCTTTTGGGATGTTCTTGAAATTTCCATGTTTGAAACCCAAAACGACTTCCCTTCATGCTAGACTTCATAAGATCGACAGGGGGTAGATACATGATTTGTCTGGTTTGGATATATCTAGACCTTGTTTATCAACTTGAATGCTTACGATATGACATAAGAAGACAATGTGATTTGGTTTTTCATTTTTCTGATTTTTTTGAATATTGTGCCCACCCATTTGTATCTTCATGAAATCCTAGGTTTGACCAAGATAATTTAAACAAGTTTAAAACATGAAAATGAAAAGGGAAGCATGTATCCTTCTCAGTCACTCTAAAATGAAGTTTTTGGGAGGTTTTTGAAATTCCATGTTTGAAACCCAAAACCACTTCTCTTCATGCTTGACTTCATAAGACAAAGTTTAGGGTTAGGGGGTATAGATACATGATTTGTATGGTTTGAATATGTCCAAACCTTGTTTATCAACTTGAATATGCTTACTATATGACATAAGAAGAATAATGTCATGTAAATGAGTTAACTTGGATTTCCTACCCTTGAATCCATAGGAAACTTTGTTCTAATGCACTATAATAATCAACCGAGTTTTTACACCAACAGGTCTGTCACTTACGTGTGGTGCCCACGCGTGAGGTCCCACACTTCAGTGAGCACAAGTCACGTGCAATAGGTACGCAAACTCCCAGCCATCTTCTTTGTCAAGAGAAGACGCATCAGGATGCGTATTGGAAGTCTGTGGGTCCTTCTGGATCCTTCGGTTGTCCCTCTCACAAAAAACAAATCTCTCTCATTCTCGGCCTCGCTCGCTCGCTCGCACCTCCTGCTCACTGACAAACCCTGCACAAAAGTCAACATCATCACCCGAAAAAGGGGAGACACCATAATGCTCTCCCTTCTTCTCTCCTTCCGAGTGATCCCTCTTCCTCCGAGTTTCACTCGACGGGCAAACACACATGTGCTGCATAGTAATAATAAAAAGGTAGAAAAATCAACCTACGAATCTATAATTAAATAGGTTAAACTAGGGTTTTGCCCAGTACTACAGATCAAGGTTCAAACCTTGTTTATCAACTTGAATATGCTTACTATATGACATAAGAAGACTATGTACTTTGGTTTTCATTTTTCTGATTTTTTTAATTTTCTGCGCATTTGAATCTTGGTCAAATCCTAGGTTTGACCAAGATTTAGACAAGTTTAACACGTGAAAACGAATAAGTAAGCCTGGATCCTTCTTAGTCACTCTAAAATGAAGCTTTTGGGATGTTCTTGAAATTTCCATGTTTGAAACCCAAAACGACCTCTCTTCATGCTAGACTTCATAAGATCGACCGAGTTTAGGGTTAGGGGTAGATACATGATTTGTATGGTTTGAATATGTCCAAACCTTGTTAATTTATCAACTTGAATGCTTACTATATGACATAAGAAGACTATATGCTTTTGTTTTTCATTTTTCTGATTTTTTTGAATTTTATGCCCATATATTTGAATCTTGGTCAAATCCTAGGTTTGACAAAGATTTAAACAAGTTTAAATTATGAAAATGAAAAGGTAAGCATGGATCCTTATTAGTCACTCTAAAATAAATCTTTTGGGAGGTTCTTGAAATTTCCATGTTTGAAACCCAAAACCACTTCTCTTCATGATTGACTTCATAAGACAGAGTTTAGGGTTTTAGGGGTAGATATATACATGATTTTTCTGGTTTGAATATGTCTAGACCTTGTTTATCAACTTGAATGCTTACTATACATATGACATAAGAATGCTATGTGCTTTGTTTTTTCATTCTCTTTTGATTTTTTTCTAAATTTTTAGGCCCATTTGAATCTTGGTCAAATCCTTGGTTTGACCAAGATTTAAACAAGTTTAAAACATGAAAATAAAAAAGGAAGTCTGTATCCTTCTTAGTCACTCTAAAATGGAAGCTTTTGGGATGTTCTTGAAATTTCCATGTTTGAAACCGAAAACGACTTCCCTTCATGCTAGACTTCATAAGATCGACAGGGGGTAGATACATGATTTGTCTGGTTTGGATATATCTAGACCTTGTTTATCAACTTGAATGCTTACGATATGACATAAGAAGACAATGTGATTTGGTTTTTCATTTTTCTGATTTTTTTGAATATTGTGCCCACCCATTTGTATCTTCATCAAATCCTAGGTTTGACCAGGATTTAAACAAGTTTAAAACATGAAATGAAAAGATAAGCCTGGATCCTTCTTAGTCACTCTAAAATGAAGCTTTGGGAGGTTCTTGAAATTTCCATGTTTGAAACCCAAAACCACTTCTCTTCATGATTGACTTCATAAGACAGAGTTTAGGGTTTTAGGGGTAGATATATACATGATTTTTCTGGTTTGAATATATATGTCTAGACCTGGTTTATCAACTTGAATGCTTACTATACATATGACATAAGAATGCTATGTGCTTTGGTTTTTCATTCTCTTTTGATTTTTTTTCTAAATTTTTAGGCCCCATTTGAATCTTGGTCAAATCTTTGGTTTGACAAGGATTTAAACAAGTTTAAAACATGAAAATGAAAAGGGAAGTCTGTATCCTTCTTAGTCACTCTAAAATGGAAGCTTTTGGGATGTTCTTGAAATTTCCATGTTTGAAACCGAAAATGACTTCCCTTCATGCTAGACTTCATAAGATCGACAGGGGGTAGATACATGATTTGTCTGGTTTGGATATATCTAGACCTTGTTTATCAACTTGAATGCTTACGATATGACATAAGAAGACAATGTGATTTGGTTTTTCATTTTTCTGATTTTTTTGAATATTGTGCCCACCCATTTGTATCTTCATGAAATCCTAGGTTTGACCAAGATAATTTAAACAAGTTTAAAACATGAAAATGAAAAGGGAAGCATGTAACCTTCTCAGTCACTTTAAAATGAAGTTTTTGGGAGGTTTTTGAAATTTCCATGTTTGAAACCCAAAACCACTTCTCTTCATGCTTGACTTCATAAGACAAAGTTTAGGGTTAGGGGGTATAGATACATGATTTGTATGGTTTGAATATGATGTACTTTGGTTTTTCATTTTTTCTGATTTTTTTAATTTTTGCGCATTTGAATCATATCTTGGTCAAATCCTAGGTTTGACCAAGATTTAGAAAGTTTAACACGTGAAAACGAATAAGTAAGCCTGGATCCTTCTTAGTCACTCTAAAATGAAGCTTTTGGGAGGTTCTTGAAATTTCCATGTTTGAAACCCAAAACCACTTCTCTTCATGATTGACTGAGTTTAATTTGGGTTTTAGGGGTAGATATATACATGATTTTTCTGGTTTGAATATATATGTCTAGACCTTGTTTATCAACATGAATGCTTACTATATACATATGACATAAGAATGTTATGTGCTTTGGTTTTTCATTCTTTTGATTTTTTCTGAATTTTTACCATTTGAATCTTGGTCAAATCCTTGGTTTGACCAAGATTTAAACAAGTTTAAAACATGAAAATGAAAAGGGAAGTCTGTATCCTTCTTATTTACTCTAAAATGAAGCTTTTGGGATGTTCTTGAAATTTCCATGTTTGAAACCCAAAACGACTTCCCTTCATGCTAGACTTCATAAGATCGACAGGGGGTAGATACATGATTTGTCTGGTTTGGATATATTTAGACCTTGTTTATCAACTTGAATGCTTACGATATGACATAAGAAGACTATGTGATTTGGTTTTCCATTTTTCTGATTTTTTTGAATTTTGTGCCCACCCATTTGTATCTTCGTCAAATCCTAGGTTTGACCAAGATAATTAAAACAAGTTTAAAACATGAAAATGAAAAGGGAAGCATGTATCCTTCTTAGGCACTCTAAAATGAAGCTTTTGGGAGGTTTTTGAAATTTCCATGTTTGAAACCCAAAACCACATCTCTTCACATGCTTGACTTCATAAGACAGAGTTTAGGGGTTAGGGGTATAGATACATGATTTGTCTGGTTTGAATATGTCTAGACATTGTTTATCAACTTTAATGCTTACTATATGACATAAGAAAAATAATGTCATGTAAATGAGTTAACTTGGATTTCCTACCCTTGAATCCATAGGAAACTTTGTTCTAATGCACTATAATAATCAACCGAGTTTTTACACCAACAGGTCTGTCACTTACGTGTGGTGCCCACGCGTGAGGTCCCACACTTCAGTGAGCACAAGTCACGTGCAGTAGGTACGCAAACTCCCAGCCATCTTCTTTGTCAAGAGAAGACGCATCAGATGCGTATTGGAAGTCTGTGGGTCCTTCTGGATCCTTCGGTTGTCCCTCTCACAAAAAAACCAAATCTCTCTCATTCTCGGCCTCGCTCGCTCGCTCGCTCGCACCTCCTGCGCACTGACAAACCCTGCACAAAAGTCAACATCACCCGAAAAAAGAAACACCATAATGCACCTCTGCTCTCCCTTCTCTCCTTCCGAGTGATCCCTCTTCCTCCGAGTTTCACTCGACGGGCAAACACACATGTGCTGCATAGTAATAATAAAAAGGTAGAAAAATCAACCTACGAATCTATAATTAAGGGCTCCTTTGATTCAAAGGATTTGCATAGGAATTGTGTAGGATTTGGTTCCTATGGGAAAAATTCCTATACATGTTGTTTGATTCATAGGAACATATCCTATAGGAAAAATTCCTATAGGAATCTTGTAGTGTAATTCCTATAGGAAAAAAGCATTAGCTCATACCTCATGGAAAAATTCCTTTGCTACAATCAAACAAACTTCATCTTCCTATAGGTTTCAAGTAGACATGCCATTCCAATCCTATACCTTTCCTATTCCTATGCTTTTCCTATCCTTTAAATCAAAGGAGCCCTTAGTTAATTCCTATAGGAAAAAAGCATTAGCTCATACCTCATGGAAAAATTCCTTTGCTACAATCAAACAAACTTCATCTTCCTATAGGTTTCAAGTAGACATGCCATTCCAATCCTATACCTTTCCTATTCCTATGCTTTTCCTATCCTTTAAATCAAAGGAGCCCTAAATAGGTTAAACTAGGGTTTTGCCCAGTACTACAGATCAAGGTTCAAACCTTGTTTATCAACTTGAATATGCTTACTATATGACATAAGAAGACTATGTACTTTGGTTTTCATTTTTCTGATTTTTTTAATTTTCTGCGCATTTGAATCTTGGTCAAATCCTAGGTTTGACCAAGATTTAGACAAGTTTAACACGTGAAAATGAATAAGTAAGCCTGGATCCTTCTTAGTCACTCTAAAATGAACTTTTGGGATGTTCTTGAAATTTCCATGTTTGAAACCCAAAACGACCTCTCTTCATGCTAGACTTCATAAGATCGACGAGTTTAGGGTTAGGGGTAGATACATGATTTGTATGGTTTGAATATGTCCAAACCTTGTTAATTTATCAACTTGAATGCTTACTATATGACATAAGAAGACTATATGCTTTTGTTTTTCATTTTTCTGATTTTTTTGAATTTTATGCCCATATATTTGAATCTTGGTCAAATCCTAGGTTTGACAAAGATTTAAACAAGTTTAAATTATGAAAATGAAAAGGTAAGCATGGATCCTTATTAGTCACTCTAAAATAAATCTTTTGGGAGGTTCTTGAAATTTCCATGTTTGAAACCCAAAACCACTTCTCTTCATGATTGACTTCATAAGACAGAGTTTAGGGTTTTAGGGGTAGATATATACATGATTTTTCTGGTTTGAATATGTCTAGACCTTGTTTATCAACTTGAATGCTTACTATACATATGACATAAGAATGCTATGTGCTTTGGTTTTTCATTCTCTTTTGATTTTTTTCTAAATTTTTAGGCCCATTTGAATCTTGGTCAAATCCTTGGTTTGACCAAGATTTAAACAAGTTTAAAACATGAAAATAAAAAAGGAAGTCTGTATCCTTCTTAGTCACTCTAAAATGGAAGCTTTTGGGATGTTCTTGAAATTTCCATGTTTGAAACCGAAAACAACTTCCCTTCATGCTAGACTTCATAAGATCGACAGGGGGTAGATACATGATTTGTCTGGTTTGGATATATCTATACCTTGTTTATCAACTTGAATGCTTACGATATGTCATAAGAAGACAATGTGATTTGGTTTTTCATTTTTCTGATTTTTTTGAATATTGTGCCCACCCATTTGTATCTTCATCAAATCCTAGGTTTGACCAGGATTTAAACAAGTTTAAAACATGAAATGAAAAGATAAGCCTGGATCCTTCTTAGTCACTCTAAAATGAAGCTTTTGGGAGGTTCTTGAAATTTCCATGTTTGAAACCCAAAACCACTTCTCTTCATGATTGACTTCATAAGACAGAGTTTAGGGTTTTAGGGGTAGATATATACATGATTTTTCTGGTTTGAATATATATGTCTAGACCTTGTTTATCAACTTGAATGCTTACTATATATATGACATAAGAATGCTATATATGTGCTTTGGTTTTTCATTCTTTTGATTTTTTCTGAATTTTTAGGCCCATTTGAATCTTGGTCAAATCCTAGGTTTGACCATGATTTAAACAAGTTTAAAACATGAAAATGAAAAGGTAAGCATGGATCCTTCTTAGTCACTCTAAAATGAAGCTTTTGGGATGTTCTTGAAATTTCCATGTTTGAAACCCAAAACGACTTCGATCTCTTTATGCTAGATTTCATAAGACTGAGTTTTAGGGGTTAGGGGGTAGATACATGATTTGTCTAGTTTGAATATGTTCATAGTACTCCCTCTATAGGAACTTGGAGAAAGCAACTGTTGTGCCACACAATTTTGTTGTTTTCCTATTTTTCTTTCATGAAGCTTTACGATGTGGTTCGTGTGTGGGGATCAAGCTCGTAATCTCGTCTCAATTACACAACCAACTACTCTGCTCATCCTTGCATGTAATTAACCAATATAGGAATTTGATTCCACGGAACTTTTTCAGTACATAAGTCTCCTCCTTAACTCCTCTAGTCTCTACCAAGCCGGCCGCCTCGCTACTTCCCTAGCTTCCTCCCTACAGCACACCTCGCCCCCGTACGCGAGCTAGGTCCAGCCGGAGATGGGGCACAGCCGCCCCCGCTGGAAGAATGCTCAGAGGAAGTCCGGGCAGGAGGACAAGGGTGACGCCATCCCGGATGAACTTCTCGGGCTGGTGTTCCTGCGCCTCACCTCGCCTCTGGATCTCGTCCGCGCCGCGTTCGCCTGCAGGAGCTGGCGCAAGGTCATCGCGGCGGAGGACTTCCGTGTCCTCTCCGCTCGCCACGGCGCGCCATCCTCCATAGTCGCCGGCCACTACCACATCAGCTTCTCCCATTGTCACTATCGGCCGTCTGGCTTGCTGCCCCACTTCGTTCCCTCTTCCTCGTCATGTTGGGCCGGGGTCGCCGCAAATAATCTCGCGCTCGACTTCCTCCCACGGGCGCCAAACGGCGACCTCAGTTTGGAGCTCGCCGACTCTCGGGGCGGCCTCCTACTCCTTGCGGACTTCGACCACACCGAACACGGAAAGCCTTTCGAGCAGCCTTCACGTCTCGTCGTCTGCGATCCCCTGGCAGGTCAGTACGTGACGGTCCCTCCACCCCCTGCTGTTTCGCACACAACATTCGTAAGCTTGTTCCTGGGCGCCGCCCTCCATGGCGAGGACGCTGCGGCGCGCATCAGTCTGTCAAATTACAGGGTGACGTGCCTGATCTATCATGACGGCATCTGCAAGACCTGCGTGTTCTCGCCTGGCCCTGGTGGCCACGCTTGGACCTCCTCCGGCGCCATCGTGCCTCTCCACGCCACGCACACAGGCCGGTCGGATATCCTCTTTGTGGGGTGCAACGCCCGTTTCTTCCAGTGGTACGTGTTCGGTGGGCTCGGAAACTTCATTCTTGCTCTCGACAGAGAATCCGGCGAGCTCTCACGCTTCGAGAGAGCTCGAGACGAGGACTGGCTTCACACCGTGCCGATTGAGATGCTGGGCGGGCCCTCGCGCGTGCTGAATTGGTACGTGCTAGAGCTTCCGTGGCCACCTACCTTCCGAGCTTGCTTATCCTAGGATTCTGGCTTCCTGGGTTGGATTAGTGTCGGCCATGGTGCTGTCGACACGGTCTGGAGGTTGAAGACGAAGGGCATCTCAAGGATTTTGTTGTAATTTCGTTTTTGTTCAGGTGTTTTGTACTATTTGATGTTTCTCTTAATGCCAGAGGGTTTATTTGCACTAGTCATACTTGACATAGCTGTACGTTTTGAAGATTACATTTAACTTGTTCATCATGATCCGAACTTCTAACATACTCTTAATGCCAGAGGGTTTATTTGCACTAGTCATACTTGACATAACTTCTAACTTGTTTTGAGTAATACGTAGTATGGTATACTAGAATAGGAGGAGTAACACTTTTCGCATTTGGGCCACACTACCTCCATTTCAAGGAATAAGGCGCACGCGTACTCCAAGACGTATCTTTTGGTCAGATTACCTTGACCATTGAATTGACAAGACAATACACAGAGCATTGGGGCGTGCTCGATGGTGCTAGCTGCGGCTATACAGACATGTGATAGGCATCGCGGAAGCGTCGCAAATAGAAAACAAATCATATTTTTTGGGGGAGGATGTTTTGGCTCCTGGTTGCGTATGCTCCCTTTAGTTTGAACTGCAACATCTATATATTTTGAAATGTAAAAAAATTCCAAACAAAAAATTAATCTTTTCATCTTCACATGCTAAGAGCGCATAAAGTCTTTCCATAAAAAACTAAATTGTCGTTTGGGCTATGTAAAAAAGATAAAATTTATTGCTAAAAATAAAGCTGTTTGTAATACGGAGTACTTGCTTTTGTCTTCTTACATCAACCACAAAAAATATCGGCTTTTCACGAAACTACACGAACACACATAGATTATCGAGAAGTACATGCGGATTTTTTTGTTAGAATTTTTTGAAAATTAAAAATATGTTTTTTTGGGTCGAGGTAGCATATCCGCCCAATAGCCGAATTAAATTTCCGATTTTATTGGACTGACAATTTCATCGGGAAGACATGGATGCGCGCAGACGGCGTGCAAGGCAAGGCATCGATTTGACCGGACGTACTTAGGGCAGGTCAGGCTGCCAGCGTACTTATTTCGGGCAGGTGAGGTACTAGAACTCAAAGTCCTCCTCAGCGTCTCTCCTCTCTCTCTGTCTTTATTGAGTGTACTAGCGCGCGCAGGGACTCAAAGTCAGGGAAATGTTTGAGATGCAAAGTAAGAGAATATTTACCAGTAGAAGGACCGGATGGAGTTTCCTTTTCTAGAACTAGAGTTCTTTTTGTACTTTTGGATGTCTTGTCTGTAGTTTCCTTTTACTTGGAGGGTCCTCCTAGCTTGCAGTCTGTAATCCCACCGTCATCATAATATAAAAGCAGTGTCGCGAGGTCCTTCGGGACATTTCTGTGTTCAAAAAATGTATGATTTTAGACATGTCGTCTATTTATGTGTGCGATGTTGTCTTTGATTGTGGAAAAGGAACTTTTGCATGAGGTATTAGCTAATGGTTTTTTCCTATAAGATTTGCACTACAAGATTCCTATATGAATAGTTCCTATGAATCAAATGACTTGTATAGGAATTTTTCCCATAAGAACCAAATCCAACATAATTCCTATGACAATCATATGAATCAAAGGAGCACGATTCCCATAGGATTCAAGTAGACATGACATCCCAATTCTATGATTTTCCTTTTCCTATACTTTCCATTTCCTATGAACCAAAGGAGGCCTAACTAGTTGGCCATACTGAAACAATTGCCAAATAAATGCCGTGCATCCTATGGCCCCCGTGAGTTTGACCTAAATTTGAAATCATGGTAAAAGGTGCTTAAAATAGGCAAATAAAAGCATGTAGTCAATTTTTTTTGGATGTACTACCTAGGGAAAATACCAAACATGCCATAATGCAAACTGTGTTTTAGAGAGTAGCCCTTCAAAAAAGTTGGCATCCACTTGTTGATTTTGCTATCGACATGACAAAATAACTGATCAGATGACCAAGTGGTAAAAATTGCAACAGATTAGACCACCACATGGTGGAAACTGCTAAAAATCATGAAAACTGCGAAGAAAAAGTTAAAGTGGTGGTTTGTGCAGCATATGGAGGATTGAGTAGTAGAAGTTGGATGTGCACTACCGTGTGCCCGTGGTAATGTTCGCCTATTATGATGATGGCAAGAAAAAATGATGTTTTCTCTGCTGAAACTGTCCCGAGCTGATTTGACGAGACAAAATACAGCTACACGGCGTGCAAGGGACGGCTATACAGTACATTAGCTTCTTCTCGGGTCACACGCCTGCACCACAGGTGCAGTAAGTGCAGCAGAGACCAGAGAGAGAAGGAACGCCCGTATTATATTTGATTTCAATTCATATTGTTTTTTTCCTTGCCTCTCCGTCTTCTTCACCGCCATCTTCTCGGTGTTTTCAAGAGTGATTATCAAGTGGAGAGACAATTGCATTGGGAAAGTCTCTCCACTTGATAATCTCTGTTGAAAAACTCGCACGTCTTGTGAAATGTGAAGGCTGCACGCGTGGGGAAGGGAGACGCAAACGCCGCACCGCATCATTAGTAGTATACCTTTCTCTCCTCAGGCACCCCGGCTGGCCGCCCGCCGCAATAGTTCCTTGCATAGCGCTTGCCGTCTCCTCCAAAAACCCCCAGCGCACTTGCATCCGCCATCCACCTAAATCCACCGCCGAGTACCTTTCTGTCCTCACCACCGCCGCTGCGCCTATTCCCCTGTCCAGCAGATCCGCTCCGCTACCTGCTACACACTTCGAGCAGACGACTGCGGCGTTGCGTGTGTCGCCGCCGTGTCAGATGGAGGCGGAGCCGCTCAACTCCCGAAGGCGGGTCGAGCCAGATCGGGAAGAGCCTCCGTCGAGCCTCGACCTCATCAGCCGCCTCCCCGACGAGATGCTGCACATCATCATCTCCCTCCTGCCCATGATATCCGCTGTAAGGACAACATTGCTCTCCAAACGGTGGCGCCACCTCTGGCGCTCCGTCCCACTTAACCTCCTCGTCGGCGACAACGACCTCATCAGCCGCCTACCGGACCAGATTCTCCACATCATCATCTCCCACCTGCCCACTATATCCGCTGTAAGCACAACCTTGGTCTCCAAACGGTGGCGCCACCTCTGGCACTCCGTCCCACTTAACCTCGAGATCGACGACCAACTCGCCAAGCAAAACCACAAACGCATCGCCGCGGTCTCCAGTATCCTCGCCGCTCACCCTGGCCCCGCCAGAAGCGTGTCAATCGACCCCTTCAGAACCACTTGCAAGGTCGACACCACGCTCGACAGCTGGTTCCGGTCCAGCACCCTATCTTGCGTCGAGAACCTCAGATTCGATGCTGGAACAGTGATGCGCTCCTTCCCGCTGTCCGCGTTCCGCTGCGCGCCCACGCTGCGCATTGTCAGCATTTCTACTTGCTATTTGCCCGAGATTCATGCCAACTCCATGCTTCTTTTCCCCCAACTCAAAAGGCTCTTGCTCTATGACGTCTACATCTGTAAGGCGACGAACATCGACCGCCTGTTCACCCGCTGTATTGTGCTCGAGGCACTTCACCTTGAGGGGGTCCACGGGTTCACCCAACTCAACATTCAAATGCCAAATCTTCGTACAATTAGTGTGGCTAGCTATTGGAAACGCAACACCACCGAACTTATTCAGTTAGACACGGTGCAAATTATGGATGCATCTTGCCTCGAGAGATTGGTCATATGCGTTGATGATGTTCCACTACTAATCCAGGTCGCCAACGCACCAAAGTTGATGGTGTTGGGCTTTGCGTCGTACCCTGGCTGCCAACTTGTTATTGGACGCATAAACTTTTTGGTAGAACAGCCTTCTTCTTGTTGAATTAACTCACATTTTTGTTATTTTTTTTGACATATGTACCATTGTCCTGTAGAGGATGATGCCCATAAGCTTGGAAAATTCTCTGTGCACAGTGAAGAACTTGGTTCTAAAATCTGACGGCCCTCGTCTGGATCAACTACTTGCATTTCTTAGATGCTTTCCCTGCACGGAGAAGCTATATATCCAGGTAAATTCGTTGTTGTTAACTGTTTACCACTATGAGCAAAAACTGTAGAGTTACATGGAGTTAACCTGTTATTAGCCTAGATCAGTTGAACAATTGTACTAGAAGAACATCCACAATGGAGTTATATTATGTTGGTTCAAAACTAAACTTCTTGTCATACAATGTGTTGTATCTTGTGCATCTGTGAAGTTTCATATAAACACATGATAATATGTGATCTGTGTAAAAAAGAGAAGACATATGTAAATAGTGTGACTTACTATTTACACATCATTTGTTCTTTTTTTGTGTAGATCACATATTATCATATTTTTGGATGAAACTTCACAGAAGCACATGATAGAACACAATGTATGTCCAGACTTTTAGTTTACATTTTTTTTGGAAACTTGGAAGTGTCAAAAGAAAAATGGGGTGCACCCGCAACTAGTTGCGGATTGGAGTTTCCCATGTTGGTAACCTTTCCCCAACTTTACAATGACAATAACAGATGTAAAAAAGTGCATCTATCAAATTGGAACGTGTCAGGGGATTATGTTGTTCCACGGTCCTCAATTAACACATGATTCAACTCACCTGAGATATTCATTAGTTGATAGCTATGAAGTACTTTGTTATTGTACTGACTACTTAATTTGACTTCTTTGCAGTTTTATAGAACCGGCAATAAGGTTCATGTGCTGCATAATGAGCCAGCCTGTCCCATTGAATGCCTTGATCTCCACCTCAAAGAAATTTCGATTTCTGACTACCGAGGAAGGAGAAATGATGTTATTGTCTCCAGGTTCTTTATACAGAACACTAGAATGCTCAAAGTAATTGAAGGAGATATGCCCTAGAGGCAATAATAAAGTGGTTATTATTTATATCTTTATGTTTATGATAAATGTTTATATATCATGCTAGAATTGTATTAACCGAAACATTAGTACATGTGTGATATGTAGACAAACAAGAAGTCCCTAGTATGCCTCTTAAACTAGCTTGTTGATTAATGGATGATTAGTTTCATAATCATGAACATTGGATGTTATTAATAACAAGGTTATGTCATTGTGTGAATGATATAATGGACACACCCAATTAAGCGTAGCATAAGATCTCGTCATTAAGTTATTTGCTATAAGCTTTCGATACATAGTTACCTAGTCCTTATGACCATGAGATCATGTAAATCACTTATACCGGAAAGGTACTTTGATTACACCAAACACCACTGCGTAAATGGGTGGCTATAAAGGTGGGATTAAGTATCCGGAAAGTATGAGTTGAGGCATATGGATCAACAGTGGGATTTGTCCATCCCGATGACGGATAGATATACTCTGGGCCCTCTCGGTGGAATGTCATCTAATGTCTTGCAAGCATATGAATGAGTTCATAAGAGACCACATACCACGGTACGAGTAAAGAGTACTTGTCAGGAGACGAGGTTGAACAAGGTATAGAGTGATACCGAAGATCAAACCTCGGACAAGTAAAATATCGCGAGACAAAGGGAATTGGTAATATATGTGTATGGTTCATTCGATCACTAAAGTCATCGTTGAATATGTGGGAGCCATTATGGATCTCCAGATCCCGCTATTGGTTATTGGTCGGAGTGAGTACTCAACCATGTCCGCATAGTTCTCGAACCGTAGGGTGACACACTTAAAGTTGGATGTTGAAATGGTAGCACTTGAATTATGGAATGGAGTTCGAATATTTGTTCGGAGTCCCGGATGAGATCCCGGACATCACGAGGAGTTCCGGAATGGTCCGGAGAATAAGATTCATATATAGGATGTCATTTTATGTGAAATAAAATGTCGCGGAAGGTTCTATGGAAGGTTCTAGAAGGTTCTAGAAAAGTCCGGAAGAAACCACCAAGGAAGGTGGAGTCCACAAGGGACTCCACCTCCATGGCCGGCCAGCCCTAGATGGGGTGGAGTCCCAAGTGGACTCCACCATAGGGGGCCGGCCACCCCCCACATGGGAGGTGGGAATCCCACCTTTGGGTGGGAGTCCTAGTTGGGCTAGGTTTCCCCCTCCTATGGAAGGTTTTGGTTTCGGGTCTTATTCGAAGACTTGGACACCAACACTTGGGATCCACCTATATAATGAGGGGCCAAGGGAGGGGGCCGGCCACCCCAAGACCACAAGCTGGCCGCCCCCCATAGAGTGGCCGGCCACCCCTCCCAAACCCTAGCCGCCCCTCTCCTCCATATTGCCCGCGTAGCTTAGCGAAGCTCCGCCGGACTTCTTCACCGCCACCGACACCACGCCGTCGTGCTGTCGGATTCAAGAGGAGCTACTACTTCCGCTGCCCGCTGGAACGGGGAGGTGGACGTCGTCTTCATCAACAACCGAACGTGTGACCGAGTACGGAGGTGCTGCCCGTTCGTGGCGCCGGAACCGATCGTGATCAAGATCTTCTACGCGCTTTTGCAAGCGGCAAGTGATCGTCTACCGCAGCAACAAGAGCCTCATCTTGTAGGCTTTGGAATCTCTTCAAGGGTGAGACTCGATACCCCCTCGTTGCTACCGTCTTCTAGATTGCATCTTGGCTTGGATTGCGTGTTCGCGGTAGGAAAATTTTTGTTTTCTATGCAACGTTATCCTACAGTGGTATCAGAGCCGTGTCTATGCATAGATGGTTGCACGAGTAGAACACAATGGTTTGTGGGCGTTGATGCTCTTGTTATCTTTAGTTTGAGTACTTTGCATCTTTATGGCATAGTGGGATGAAGCGGCTCGGACTAACTTTACATGACCGCGTTCATGAGACTTGTTCCTCGTTCGACATGCAACTTGTATTGCATAAGAGGCTTTGCGGGTGTCTGTCTCTCCTACTATAGTAAAGATTCAATTTACTCTTCTATTGAAAACATTAGTATCAACGTTGTGGTTCATGTTCGTAGGTAGATTAGATCTCTCTCGAAAACCCTAAACCACGTAAAATATGCAAACCAAATTAGAGACGTCTAACTTGTTTTTGCAGGGTTTGGTGATGTGATATGGCCATAATGTGATGATGAATATGTATGAGATGATCATTATTGTATTGTGGCAACCGGCAGGAGCCTTATGGTTGTCTTTAAATTTCATGTTGAGTAGTTTTTCAAAGTAGTTGTAATAGTTGCTACATGGAGGACAATCATGAAGACGGCGCCATTGACCTTGACGCTACGCCGACGATGATGGAGATCATGCCCGAAGATGATGGAGATCATATCCGTGCTTTGGAGATGAAGATCAAAGGCGCAAGAACAAAAGGGCCATATCATATCACATATGAACTGCATGTGATGTTAATCCTTTTATGCATCTTATTTTGCTTAGATCGCGACGGTAGCATTATAAGATGATCCCTCACTAAAATCTCAAGATAATAAAGTGTTCATCCTTAGTAGCACCGTTGCCAAGTCTTGTCGTTTCGAAGCACCTCGTGATGATCGGGTGTGATAGATTCAATAAGTACATATAACGGGTGCAAGACAGTTTTGCACATGCGGATACTAAGGTGGCCTTGACGAGCCTAGCATGTACAGACATGGTCTCGGAACACGTGATACCGAAAGGTAGAGCATGAATCATATGGTTGATATGATGAACACTTTGAGTGTTCGCCATTGAAATCACACCTTTTCTCGTGATGATCGGGTTTAGGTGCGGTGGATTTGGTTCGTGTGATCACTAAGACAATGCGAGGGATATTGTTTTGAGTGGGAGTTCACTTAGGTTTTTAATTATGTTGAATTAAAATTTGAACTCAATTTGTCATAAACTTAGTCTAAACTATTGCAAATATATGTTGTAGAGATGGCGTCCCCAATCAATTTTAATCAGTTCCTAGAGAAAGAGAAACTTAAGAGCAACGGTAGCAACTTCACCGACTGGTTCCGTCATGTGAGGATCTTCCTCTCTGGCGGAAATCTGCAATTTGTGCTTGATGCACCGCTAGGTGACCCTCCTGCAGAAGATGAATCCGATGAAGTAAAAGCTGTTTACGCGACTCGGAAAACTCGGTACTCTCAAGTTCAGTGTGCCATCCTGTGCAGTCTGGAATCCGATCTTCAAAAACGTTTTGAGCACCATGATCCTCATGAGTTGATGAATGAGCTGAAAGCTATATTCGAGACTCATGCGGCAGTGGAATGCTATGAAGCATCGAAACATTTCTTCAGCTGTATGATGGAAGAAGGCAGCTCCGTTAGTGAGCACATGCTCGCCATGACCGGGCATGCGAAGAAACTCAGTGACTTGGGAATAGTGATTCCTAACAGACTGGGGATTAATCGTGTCCTTCAATCACTGCCACCAAGTTACAAGAACTTTGTGATGAACTACAATATGCAGAACATGAACAAGGAGTTACCTGAACTTTTTGGCATGCTAAAAGCTGCTGAGATTGAGATCAAGAAAGAGCACCAAGTGTTGATGGTCAACAAGACCACCAGTTTCAAGAAACAGGGCAAGTCTAAGGGAAAATTCAAGAAGGGTGGCAAGAAAGCTGCCACGCCTCCTATGAAACCTAAGAACGGCCCTAAGCCTGATGCTGAGTGCTATTACTGCAAGGAGAAGGGACACTGGAAGCGTAATTGCTCCAAGTATCTGGCTGATCTGAAGAGCGGCCTTGTCAAGAAGAAGAAAGAAGGTATATCTGATATACATGTTATAGATGTTCATTTCACTGGTTCTCGTTCTAGTACCTGGGTATTTGATACTGGTTCGGTTGCTCATATTTGTAACTCGAAACAGGAACTAAAGAATAAACGACAACTGCTGAAAGATGAAGTGACGATGCGCGTTGGAAACGGATCCAAGGTCAATGTGATCGCAGTCGGCACACTTCCTCTACATCTACCTTCGGGATTAGTTTTAAGCCTAAATAATTGCTATTATGTACCTGCGTTGAGCATGAACATTATATCTGGATCTTGTTTAATGCAAGACGGTTATTCATTCAAGTCTGAGAATAATGGTTGTTCTATTTTTATGAATAATATCTTTTATGGTCGAGCACCACAAAAGAATGGCTTATTTCTGTTAGATCTCGATAGTAGTGATACGCATATACATAACATTGATGCTAAGCGAATTAAACTTAATGATAATTCTACTTATATGTGGCACTGTCGTCTTGGTCATATTGGAGTGAAACGCATGAAGAAACTCCATACTGATGGATTACTTGAATCACTTGACTTTGAGTCACTTGATAGATGCGAAGCATGTCTAATGGGAAAAATGACAAAGACTCCATTTTCTGGTATGATGGAGCGAGCTACTGACTTATTGGAAATCATACATACCGATGTATGTGGACCAATGAGCGTAGCATCGCGCGGTGGTTATCGTTATGTTCTAACCTTCACAGATGATCTGAGTAGATATGGGTATATCTATTTCATGAAACATAAATCCGAAACTTTTGAGAAGTTTAAGGAATTTCAAAGTGAAGTAGAAAATCAACGTAACAAGAAGATTAAATTTCTACGATCTGATCGTGGAGGTGAATATCTGAGTTATGAGTTTGGCATGCATTTAAAGAAATGCGGAATACTTTCACAATTGACACCGCCGGGAACACCTCAACGTAACGGTGTGTCCGAACGTCGTAATCGAACTCTCTTAGATATGGTTCGTTCTATGATGTCTCTTACTGATTTGCCGTTATCATTTTGGAGTTATGCATTAGAGACAGCCGCATTCACTTTAAATAGAGCACCATCAAAATCCGTAGAAACGACACCGTATGAATTATGGTTTAATAAGAAACCTAAGCTGTCGTTCCTAAAGTTTGGGGTTGCGAAGCCTATGTAAAGAAGTTACAACCGGACAAGCTAGAACCCAAAGCGGAGAAATGCGTCTTCATAGGATACCCTAAGGAAACTATAGGGTACACTTTCTATCACAGATCCGAAGGCAAAATCTTTGTTGCTAAGAACGGAACCTTTCTTGAGAAAGAATTTCTCACTAAAGAAGTGACTGGAAGAAAAGTAGAACTCGATGAGATTGATGAATCTATACTCGTTGATCAGAGTAGCGCAGTACCGGAAGTTGTACCTGTACCGCCTACACCGGCAACAGAGGAAGCTAATGATAATGATCATGAAACTTCGAACGAGGAAACTACTGAACCTCGCAGATCGACAAGGGAACGTGCCACTCCTGATTGGTATGATCCTTGTCTAAATGTCATGATTGTGGATAACAATGATGAGGACCCTGCGACGTATGAAGAAGCAATGATGAGCCCAGATTCCAACAAATGGCAAGAAGCCATGAAATCCGAAATGGGATCCATGTATGATAACAAAGTATGGACTTTGGTAGACTTACCTGATAGCCGAAAGGCTGTCGAGAATAAATGGATCTTCAAGAGAAAAACAGATGCCGATGGTAATATTACTGTCTATAAAGCTCGACTTGTCGCAAAGGGTTTCCGACAAATTCAAGGAGTTGACTACGATGAGACTTTCTCACCTGTAGCGAAGCTAAAATCTGTGAGGATTTTGTTAGCAATAGCTGCATTTTTCGATTATGAGATTTGGCAGATGGATGTCAAAACGGCGTTCCTTAATGGAGACATTGAGGAAGAGTTGTATATGGTACAACCCAAAGGTTTTGTCGATCCTAAAAATGCTGACAAAGTATGCAAACTTCAGCGTTCAATCTATGGACTGAAGCAAGCATCAAGAAGTTGGAACCGACGCTTTGATAAGGTGATCAAAGACTTCGGGTTTATACAGTGTCATGGAGAGGCATGTATTTACAAGAAAGTGAGTGGGAGCTCTGTAGCATTCCTGATATTATATGTAGATGACATATTATTGATCGGGAATGATATAGAACTATTAAGCAGTGTTAAAGGTTATTTGAATAATAGTTTTTCAATGAAAGACCTTGGTGAAGCATCATATATATTAGGCATCAAGATTTATAGAGATAGATCAAGACGCCTAATAGGGCTATCACAGAGTACATATCTGGACAAGATTCTAAAGAAGTTTAGAATGGACGAAAGTAAGAAAGGGTTCTTACCTATGTTACCAGGCAAGGTATTGAGTAAGACTCAAGGACCGGCTACGGCAGAAGAAAGAGAAAGGATGAGTAATATCCCCTATGCCTCGGCAGTAGGATCTATCATGTATGCCATGCTATGTACTAGACCGGATATAGCACATGCTGTTAGTTTGACTAGCAGATATCAAAGTGATCCAGGAATGGAACACTGGACAGCGGTCAAGAATATCCTGAAGTACTTGAAAAGAACTAAGGATATGTTTCTTTGTTATGGAGGTGACCAAGAGCTCGTTGTAAACGGTTACACCGATGCAAGTTGGAACACTGATCCTGATGACTCTAAGTCACAATCTGGGTACGTGTTTATATTGAATGGTGCTGCAGTAAGCTGGGCAAGCTCGAAGCAGTGCACGGTGGCGAAATCCTCAACAGAATCGGAGTACATAGCGGCTTCAGAGGCTTCATCAGAAGCGGTATGGATGAAGAGGTTCATTGTAGAGCTCGGTGTGGTTCCTAGTGCATTGGACCCATTAATCATTTACTGTGATAACATGGGTGCCATCGCCAATGCACAAGAGCCAAGGTCACACAAGAGGCTGAAGCATATCAAGCTGCGTTACCACTCGATTCGCGAGTACATCGAAGATGGAGAAGTAAAGATTTGCAAAGTACACACTGATCTGAATGTAGCAGATCCGTTGACTAAAGCTCTCCCTAGGGCAAAGCATGACCAACACCAGAATGCCATGGGTGTTAGGTATATTACAATGTAATCTAGATTATTGACTCTAGTGCAAGTGGGAGACTGAAGGAGATATGCCCTAGAGGCAATAATAAAGTGGTTATTATTTATATCTTTATGTTTATGATAAATGTTTATATATCATGCTAGAATTGTATTAACCGAAACATTAGTACATGTGTGATATGTAGACAAACAAGAAGTCCCTAGTATGCCTCTTAAACTAGCTTGTTGATTAATGGATGATTAGTTTCATAATCATGAACATTGGATGTTATTAATAACAAGGTTATGTCATTGTGTGAATGATATAATGGACACACCCAATTAAGCGTAGCATAAGATCTCGTCATTAAGTTATTTGCTATAAGCTTTCGATACATAGTTACCTAGTCCTTATGACCATGAGATCATGTAAATCACTTATACCGGAAAGGTACTTTGATTACACCAAACACCACTGCGTAAATGGGTGGCTATAAAGGTGGGATTAAGTATCCGGAAAGTATGAGTTGAGGCATATGGATCAACAGTGGGATTTGTCCATCCCGATGACGGATAGATATACTCTGGGCCCTCTCGGTGGAATGTCGTCTAATGTCTTGCAAGCATATGAATGAGTTCATAAGAGACCACATACCACGGTACGAGTAAAGAGTACTTGTCAGGAGACGAGGTTGAACAAGGTATAGAGTGATACCGAAGATCAAACCTCGGACAAGTAAAATATCGCGAGACAAAGGGAATTGGTAATATATGTGTATGGTTCATTCGATCACTAAAGTCATCGTTGAATATGTGGGAGCCATTATGGATCTCCAGATCCCGCTATTGGTTATTGGTCGGAGTGAGTACTCAACCATGTCCGCATAGTTCTCGAACCGTAGGGTGACACACTTAAAGTTGGATGTTGAAATGGTAGCACTTGAATTATGGAATGGAGTTCGAATATTTGTTCGGAGTCCCGGATGAGATCCCGGACATCACGAGGAGTTCCGGAATGGTCCGGAGAATAAGATTCATATATAGGATGTCATTTTATGTGAAATAAAATGTCGCGGAAGGTTCTATGGAAGGTTCTAGAAGGTTCTAGAAAAGTCCGGAAGAAACCACCAAGGAAGGTGGAGTCCACAAGGGACTCCACCTCCATGGCCGGCCAGCCCTAGATGGGGTGGAGTCCCAAGTGGACTCCACCATAGGGGGCCGGCCACCCCCCACATGGGAGGTGGGAATCCCACCTTTGGGTGGGAGTCCTAGTTGGGCTAGGTTTCCCCCTCCTATGGAAGGTTTTGGTTTCGGGTCTTATTCGAAGACTTGGACACCAACACTTGGGATCCACCTATATAATGAGGGGCCAAGGGAGGGGGCCGGCCACCCCAAGACCACAAGCTGGCCCCCCCATAGAGTGGCCGGCCACCCCTCCCAAACCCTAGCCGCCCCCCTCTCCTCCATATTGCCCGCGTAGCTTAGCGAAGCTCCGCCGGACTTCTTCACCGCCACCGACACCACGCCGTCGTGCTGTCGGATTCAAGAGGAGCTACTACTTCCGCTGCCCGCTGGAACGGGGAGGTGGACGTCGTCTTCATCAACAACCGAACGTGTGACCGAGTACGGAGGTGCTGCCCGTTCGTGGCGCCGGAACCGATCGTGATCAAGATCTTCTACGCGCTTTTGCAAGCGGCAAGTGATCGTCTACCGCAGCAACAAGAGCCTCATCTTGTAGGCTTTGGAATCTCTTCAAGGGTGAGACTCGATAACCCCTCGTTGCTACCGTCTTCTAGATTGCATCTTGGCTTGGATTGCGTGTTCGCGGTAGGAAAATTTTTGTTTTCTATGCAACGTTATCCTACAGTAATGAATTTTGGTGTAAGATATCATCACAAGAAGATCTGGTGGGATACCCAGTTCAAGCAGCTAGACCTGAAGAACACCGCTTATAGAGATGTTGATTTTCAGTTTGGATATTTACCATCCTTAGATAAGTTCAGCTCGGACGGTGTTCTTAGCTGGTTGGTACATGACTTGTCAGTGGCTGATCCCTTTGCTAGAGGGATATATGCAAGAGATGGGCCAATTTCTGCATAGTGTTAGTTTAACTCCCTATATTTTGTACTGGTCTGAACAATATATTTTATCACTCTGTTAATGTAGTTCAGACTTGATGTTATTCTTGTGAACATGGTCTAATATTCTAATGCTTTCGCGATGTATGTACTACTAGTGATATATACAGAAGCTAGCAATTGGTTGACAAAATTTACTAAAAAAAGCCTGTAACGCATGTTCACATTCAGTTCGTCAATGCTAGTGTTCACAGAGGAAA